>CM033109.1:22659807-23259807 GCA_019321725.1 Paulownia fortunei | reverse complement strand
ACGTCAGATTTGAGAGAGTTAAAAAGTAAAACCGAGTTCAATGAGATAAAATGAAGTAATGAATAAGGGCAAAGTGCTTCTAAATTTAGTGTTTGTTTTCATTCTTCTCCTTCTTTTATCCTTTTATTTTTCAGCACGATCAGCCCTTCCAGTGAAACCATTTGCTGAATCTCATGCTTTGGATTTCTTGTCCTCTTTATTAGACAAATACATTAGATTCCATGATCTTAGTTGTGACTTAAAGGTATGTTATAAGCGAGGGCAAACTTTTGGTAGTGCTAGGATTAATTGAGGCTAGAAAATAGTTATATGTCATGCTTTGCAAATGGATGTTTTGAGTACGCTAGAGCTTTTTAAGTGAGCCACGAAGTAGATAAGCTAAATTTATGCCTCCTAAATTTCCTCTTGATGAGCTTCAAAGTTCTGAACTACTATTGATGCTCTTCATATGATTTCCTGCCTTGGTAGCTGTACATGTATTATTACTTCTGCTGCTGGGTCTAATCATCACAATCGATTAGCGCCAAATTAAAATGTGAAAAATTGCTGTTTAGATAGGTAAATTCTTAGTCCTTCCATCCCCCCAACCCATCCCAAAGAAAAAAAAAAAAAAGAAAAAAAGAAAAAACAAGGAAGTCATTCAATTTAAAAAGGTCGAGTTGAATATGTTTGACCACAGTTTTGCGTTATGAATATGGCACAAATTGTAGGTATTAAGTAGGACTCTACTTATTTTGTGGTATATAGAGAATTTTTTTTGACCCTCTGACGTCTTCATTGACCTTGGAAATAACTAGCACATTTATGGCTACATCTTATCTTACTATATTTGCAGGAGGTTCATGACTACTTGAAAACTCTTTGTCCGGATTTGCACATTACTCGAGGTGAATATGATGAGGAGCCACGCTATCCAGAGACCAAAACATTAACAATTGGTCAGTTTAAGCTTGGCGTATGCCATGGTCATCAGGTGTGATTCTCTTTCTTTCTTGTGAAGATAGCTGAAGTGTTTGATTTTCTTTGCCTCGTACGTCTGACAAAGCCTTACTTTCTTGCTGCATGAGTTGTGGTTAAACATGATGTGATTGGGTAAGACATGGTAGAAAATCATATGCAAGTCTGTAGCATCTCATCTCCATCTCCTCTTCCTCGCCTTTGGACGATTTCCCCCATCAAAGGAAACATTTAGCGAAACCATCAAATATTGCAGAAAACCATAAAGCAGAAAATGATTAGCTGGCGCAAAGAATTCTGCGTGCAATTTAGTTATGCTCATTCTCTTATAATCTTTTGTGAAGGTTATTCCTTGGGGAGACCTCGACTCGCTGGCCATGCTCCAGAGGCAGCTGGATGTTGACATTCTTGTGACCGGTCATACACACCAGTTCACAGCTTACAAACATGAGGCTGGAGTTGTTATAAATCCAGGGTCTGCCACTGGTGCCTTCAGCAGCATCACCTATGATGTCAACCCAAGCTTTGTTCTGATGGACATTGATGGTCTTCGAGTTGTGGTGTATGTTTATGAACTCATCGATGGAGAGGTGAAGGTTGATAAAATTGATTTTAAGAAGACAACAACATCAACAAACTTAACCCACTGACAGAAGATGATGCATTCGCGGATGCGTTCATCTGAGCATACTAGTGATGAACTCAGTTGTCTATACTGCACTGGGAACTTGATCAACATATTTTCATTTGGTCTTTTTCTTTTGTAATTTCGGCTGCGGTTGTTCAACTATTGGACCAAGATTTGTATTTGGAGGTGCTGGTTTGGTTGGTTGGATCTGATTAGTATGAGGAACCTACTTTTGGACTTTTTGCTTATATGAAGAGGAAGAGGAACCTCCTCCCCTATTAGGCAATTTTTCACCAAAAGTTAATAGAGCCTAAAAGAAAACTGTTGAAAAATCCTTGATAAGTTTTTAATCCAGAAAAAAACTAATACCTTGTTTCAATATGTTGCCTCCTTTGCTGCAATATATAAAGTGAATTATCCAATATTTGAACAAATTTATTTTATTGTTCTTTTTCTTTAAAAATAATTATAACATTAAGTAATTATTGACTACTAAAAAATTGACTAAAGTAATTATTATTGCATTTAGAAAAATAATAGAATTAACGAGTCAATGGCACCAACGTACTTGTAATTTTGGAATTTGTTGGCAGGGGGTAAGAGTTTATTTGTCAATTTGATTTCTTTAGATATTTTCTCGGATTTTTCAGATATATTGACGGAATTCTGATTTTATAAATTAAAATTCCTTATTCAATTAATAAAATTAATAATTTATTTTTTGGGCTAAATTAAAAAAATGAGTAAAAAATTAACTTAAAATTTTAAATTAAAAAAAATCCTTCATCAAGTAAATTATCTCAAATTGGATTAATACATGAATAATATTTCTCTTTGTTTTTTTGAACCAACAAGTCTAGGAAAGCAAGTCCCACTTATTTAGGCCCATAAACTAAATAAAGAATACAGACAGAATTAACCCTGCTATTAAGGCCCATCTATACCAACAAACAAAGCCCAATATAATTAAAAAAAGAAGGAAAAAGACAAATACATATCTTCTTTATTCAAAAACCCTAATTGACTCGGACAGTGAACTCTTTGGCTGTCTCCAATCTCCTTCTATAAAACCCTTCCAAAACCCTCTTCCGCTTCACGCCTCTTTCAGAACTCTGAAAATTTTTACTACGCTTCCAGCTCTTGCTCACTTTTGGTATTTGGGAAGAATTCAGTGAAAAGATGGAGTTTTGGGGTACGCTTCCCATTCTTGAATTATTTTTAAATCAGTGATGTTCGTTCATGCATATTTTTTTCTTTATTGTGATGGATTCGTGGATTCATTTTCTTTTTTAAGCTTTTCTTTATGTGTTGAGAAATTTTAGGCTTCGATAGGTTGATGGGCTCTCTTGTGTTTAATATATTTCTATGGTTAGCTCCGTTTGTCGGTTTTTCGAAATATAGTCTTCTTCTGTTTTTTTGTTTATTTCATGATGTTATAGCTGCCTAAAAAATATTGTTTTTGCATTTTTCTATCTTTGAAGTTATTTTTCGAAGTAATGTTTTTTTTTTGGTTGGGGGGCTAATTATTGTATATTTTTGTGCCTCGTTTTCTAAGATGTTGTGTTAAAGGATAAAGTATCTGCTTTGGAAATGATTGTTAATGTGTTTTTGGTATCAGATATTGGTTTTCTGCATCTGCTGAGCTGATAATATTTGCATTCAACATGCATTTGTTTTACCTTCTTTTTATCTGTTTCTATGTTTTACCTTCTTTTTATTTGTTTCTATGTTCTTATTCCGACTGTTGGTGGAATACGTTCAGGAGTTGAAGTCAAACCTGGGGAACCACTTAAGGTCCAACCTGAATTTGGAAAACTGATTCATATCTCACAGGTTAGAGCTGTTTCTTCTAACTTAGTTGGATTTCAGTTGATTGCTTTTTATTCCCATGTTTATAGCTTGTAAATGTTGATTAATTTGGCAATTCTTTTCCAGGCAGCACTCGGTGAGGTGAAGGATGTGAAAGGAGCCAAGCATGTGCCCCTTCGGCTGAAAATCGATGCTAAAAACTTCATTATCGGAGCTCTTTCAGCAGAAGACAGGACTCAATTGATGTTTGATTTGGTTTTTGAGAGGGAGTTTGAACTCTCCCATGATTGGAAGAATGGGAGTGTGTACTTTCTTGGCTATATTGCTGATGATCCAGTTTCAGGTGCATATGCATCTCTATCCCATGTGATGTTAGATATTTGATGTTTTTTGCCTTGTAAAGATGAAATTTTTATGTTATTAATTGCACTCCCACAATTGTCTATTTTCTAGATGGTGAAGATTTCTCTGAATTTGAGGATGAATCTGAGGATGAGCCTGTGGACACTCATGAAAATGGTTTACTCTCGATTTCCCTCTCAACCTTAAACCCACCCCCACCCCCACCCCCAACACCAACCAAAACACATAAAGAAAAAGAACAACAAAAAGGTAATCATTCCTTTGTATAATTTCTTAGGTGAAATTAAGCCCAAGTTGGGGGATGTAAAGGTTGCTAAAAGTGCTGCTGCTGCTGCTGCCAAGGCTGGAACCAAGAAAGAAGAGCAGTCAGGCTCTGATGATGATGGGGATGATAGTGAATCTGATTCTGACGATGAAATGGCATTTGGTGGATCACTACAAGGGGCTTCTAGTGATGTCTCTGGAGAAGTACGTCTTTGTTCTAATTTGTTGGCAGCTGGGTTTTATCTGGTTTAGTTGCCTGATTTTGTTTGTTTGCTTTATTGAACATCGGTTATTTGTTATGCTCCTTTTGAAAAATAAAATATATTTTGGATGGATTCACTGACATAAATCTTGAGTTGGTCTTCAGGATTCTGAAGAAGATGATTCCAGTGAGGAAGAGTTGCCAAAGGTACATCTGCTTTTTCAGTGTTGCTAAATGTACTCGAAATGTTGATTTCTGCACTCTTATCAGTCACTCCCAATTCACACATGGAGAGCAGGAATCTCTATTTGGATGATATTTATCAACAATTTATTTCTCTCACATAACCGAGCATATATGGCATTGGTTAATTTTATTTTGTACTGAAGGTGCAGCAATCAAAGAAAAGATCAGCTGAATCTGCACAAGAAACACCTGTTCCTGCCAAGAAAGCTAAATCATCTACTCCTGACAAGACAGGTTTCAATTTCATCCTTGTGTTGTTTTTTGCTAGAAGTCAGCTGTGTTTACGATCGAATGCCTAAGCATTTGATGATAGACTGTTTCTATATGTGTTGATTATTGAAAGCAGGAACTGTATGCAATGTTATGTTATATCATGAATTGTGTTACTTTACCAAAAAAAGAATTTGTCAATTAAGATAAATGCAATGTGTTGAGTAAATCTGTTTTTGTAGGTAACAAGAAGGGTCACACCTCAACTCCTTTCCCTTCAAAAGCAGCTGGAAAAACTCCAGCTAGCACCAAGTCGAAGGAACAGTCCCCTAAATCTGGTGGCCAACTTTCATGCAAATCTTGTAGCAAGTATGTTGACAAAACAGAAGCTTGGTAGTCCTCTTCCTTCACCGGACATTTTGTCCAAAATACACTTGACATTCTTTTTTATATTTCAGGTCCTTCACTTCTGAGAATGCTCTGCAATCTCACTCTAAGGCTAAGCATGGAGGCAAATGAAGTTGGTTGAAGAAGCATATGTTTGAGTGATTTTGTTGCATGCAAGATATACAGAGCCTTTAGAAGATTGTTGCCTCGACCATGGTGGATTTGTAGTAAGGATCAGGAGTTCATAAACCCTGGTTCTATTTTGGAAAATCCACCAAGGAATGTGATTCTTCTTTTTCATGGATTTTCATATTTAATTTCATAAAGTGAATGTTTGAAGCATTATCCCATCCGGCTAAGTTGCGGTAAATTAGTGATATTTGTTTTTCATGAAATCAAATCTGTGGAGAGTAAAAAAAGCCATACATTGTGGAATGAGGATTAATCAATTGCCTTTTTGATTCTTGTCCATTTAATTATTCGAATATGAACGAAACGAAGAACTTGCCTTTTGATATTACTTTGAATAGAAGGGCTTCCAAGTGATTACCTAATATACTACTCGCTTGGTCCTATCATTATTATGGTCTGCTAACTTGATTAGGTTCGAGTTTAAAAAATTTGTTGTACTTTTTTTATACTAGTACTTCAAAAATAGTTCAGAGTGACTAACAACATTTATCTAACGAAAAATTCATTTAAAAAAGAAAAAACCTTAGAAGCCTGGATGTGTTGTGCTTATAGGATACCTGACTGCAGATAGAGACACAAGCAGTAGCACAGAAAGACATGCATGCTTTTGAGATGTAAAGCATTATCAAGAAATTTAAAGCTTTATGGCTAATAAGACCTACTGAATAACAACGCGGATCATCTTAAACTTCCCAGCTTCATGTTAACTAAAATGAACAAACTTCAGGAAAAGGGATGTGATGTCACCAAGAACATCATCCTATGTGGAGGGCGAGTTAAAACGTCAATATCAGCCACATTGATGTTCCTTCAAATTCTGTTTTTTCTCAAATTCCACATGCACTAATTGTGTTATCTCCAAGATTGAAATGATTAAATTTAGGGTTTAAAATTGAAACCTAAAACATACATGTTACTGGAAGAAGATAAAACCTTGAAGGCTTGAGGCATATGCCAAGATAAACAGGTACTAGACACAAAAATTCAATATTTTGCAAAAACGAAGTGAAGATAACAACAAGACACTACGATTTTTTTTTCAGAACCGATATAAAAAGGAAGCCCCACCTACAATTAATGGAGTTGAATTATATTAGCAGTACGACTCGAGGAGACAGGAGGAAACACAGGAAGGTTTGGTTACAAAAATTATGCTAAGTATTGGACGACTGTAGTGGATCTGAGGAAAAGTTCAGTAAAGGGAATCCATGTCATGCATTCATCCACATAAAATAAGTTAGAAAAACACAAAAGAAAGGCATTTTTTTTTTCTCTTTCCATATGACAGAATTGTAAACCTGCCCACCCCTGCACAGTGGAAAATGCGCAGTAAGCTATTTTTATAGGACACAGAAGTCCTTTCCTAAGAGAACATTTTCAGTAAAGGAAAAGCTAAATCACGATCAGAAGAGATGAAACGAACCATTGCAAATTATCAATACCCATGTCCTTTATGGTGTGGTGGCTCTTGGTAATCATCTACATTCTCTCCATAGCCATGGTTGTCATATTCATCTCTATATTCAGCTTTACCAGCATTTGCCTTGCTGCCGCGGTCTGCCTCTTCCCTCTCCCTGTTCCACTGCTCAATTTTAGCTCGCCTCTCTTCACTTCCTTCTCTACTAGGGCTGCGCCCCCTCCTGCCACCTGGGCTCCTGCTTCTACCCTTCCTACGGGTAGGACTTGTGCTTCTGTGCCTCCTGCTCAGGCTTTCATGATAATCTGGATCCTCATACCTTCTATTGTGACCGCGATTTCCATGAGAGCGCTGTTCATAGCTACGGTGCCTGTAGGGACTTCTGCTTCTGCTTCGGCTATGCCTTCTTCGGTACCTCCCAAACAAATGGCGTCTTAACTCCCTATGTATTATCACATATAAGAACCAATCAGTGAAAAATCTGCCCAACTTAACTATGTATTTTTTTGCTTCCGCACCATGACTAAATTAACACAACTTACCTGCCAATCCTCTTTAGATGCATGAAGTTACAGTACCCACCACGGTTGCAGGTGTTCTCCTCATACTGTCTACAGGTGGCTTCACGAAAATCAGTCACCGGAGAGAAATCAACGATAATAGGCCGCCCTGCAGATAATCATTGACATACAAAACCATGTTCAGACAAAATATTTCAAAGAACTATAATCCTACAGACTGAAAATTTGGTATGCAAGCGCAAAAAATCTCAGACAACATATTAAACGAATAGTAACATAAAGAAACAAATTTTTTATAACCTGCATAATATCTTCCAGTCAGATTATTTAAAGCAGTAGCAGCATGTTCTTCTTCCCTAAACTGGACATAAACGTTGCCAACCTGACAAAAAAATTGCTATTAATACCAATAACATCCAGGGGCATAGAGACTAAATTAAAGAATGAATCACAAGAAGTACCATATGGTCTGCCAGATTGTCACAAATATTCAAGTTTTCAATCTCTCCGTACTTGTTCAGTTCCTCAAAAAGGTCTTCATAAAAATCCTAGGGCACCACATGAAAGGGAATGAAAAATTCAAGTATACAATCAGAACCACAGATGAAACAGTATCAGTAGAGATACTTTACCTTTGAATCGGATTTATATTATAAAGCATGCAAAAGAAACGAAATAAAAAAGAAGAAAGAATTCCATTGACCCCACGTCAAATCAAAAGTAAAAATTTCAGATTCATTCCCAGAGAAAGAAGGAATTGAAAGATAAATGCGTGTGTAGGATAATATACTCAAACTCAAACTCAGAAATCTCACTTGACAACAAGTAACATAAAAAAAAACTAATTGATGCACTCCTGCTTTAACTTAAAAATATGTATCTGCGCAAACTCCAAAATTTTTCATTCTTCACACGGCTGGATTTGACTAGTGACTAAACAAATATTTATTTACATCCAAACATATACAGTTTCTCCTGAACATATTCAAGGAAACAATATTGCAAAAATCAGACGAGGCAGTACAGTCAACAATGGAAATTAACTTGAAGAAATATTACCCAGCATAATATGAAATTAACGAACAATTGAGCTTAAAAGTTTGAACAACGACCAAAAACCAATAATCCTTTTGGAGTTACAAACAACTGACAATCCAAGAACCAAATTAGTCCACTTTCGCGCAAAATGTCACATTATTTATTAACAATTTTGAAAAAAGAAAAATAGGAGACGTGAAATCGGAAACCATCATTCATTTCTTCTCTTCAAGAAACTCAGTTCAACCTAAAATCCAAGTCTATCTATACTGAAAATCTCACGTCCAACCAAAACCAAGAAACTAAAATTCACAATGTAAAGACGATATCTCAAGTACCACCCGCTACTCTCATACAAAATCACAAATTCTTAACGCCCCAACCCCCACACCAACCAAAAAAAAGAAAAGAAAAGAGAAGAGAAGAAAACCTCGAAGTGTTCTTGAATCTTCTTGGGGTCGATGGGTTGGCCTTGAGCTTCGACGCCGGGGGTGATCATGTCGGGGCGCTGGTACATGTTCGACAGCAACAGTGTCGGGCTTATGCTCGGCTTCGTATGAAGACGCGAGCAACGGTCTCCGTGCCTGCACGCGCCGATCTTGAAGTAGAAAGGGCAGTTCACCCGGTCCTTCTCCGTTCCGAATATTGACGCTAAGTGCTCCGCCATTGCTCAATTCCAGTAATAAAAGGCTAGTTTCTTTTGTAGATTGATTGCGATTAGAGAGAGAGAGAGAGAGAGAGAGAGAGAGAGGGTGGTGAAGGTGAAACTTGATTCAACTGTGGAAGAGGAGGTGAGAGTTGCATTGAAGACGAAATGCTTCTGGATTCTTCTACAGACGCACGACGTCGCGGGCTTAAATCTTCTGCACATTAGTTCGCGTGGGCTCGAAATTTTTAAAGCCATTTTTTGCTATGGTTAAAGGTTACATCATCCAAATTTCATTATTTTGGCACATTTTGTCGGACCTCATTAGCAAGTTAAATTATTGTCCCCACTCAATTTATACTATTATAATAATTTACTTCTTAATAATATTTTTATGTTAAATTTTTATAGAAAAGTTGCATTGTTTGAAACTCTCAATTTCAATTTTTATATCACAATACACATATCATATTCTTGTCATATTATATGATATTATTTTGCATTAAAAATAACAATTATCACACTTTCACATAATAATAAAAATTAAAAAAATATTACGAAACTTTTTACTTGTCTTTGAAATATATCAAAAAAAATTTTTTTATTAAAAAGTTCAGCTATTCAGCACTTATTAAAACTCTCAATTTTAGCTTTTATATCGTGACACAAACACCACATTCTTGATTATTATCATATTCATAACCCTTACGGATATAATTTATAATAAAAATATCATTTATCACACCTTTACATATTGATAATAATTAAAAAAATATTACGAAATCTTTTGTTTGTCTTTTGAGTAAGTTAGGAAAAAAATGGCAAAATGACGAGAGGTGAGCTGATGAAGAGATTTTCCATTAAATATTTGACCTAAAAATGATATTAAGGGCAAATGTTGCGATACATATATATTTATGAGATAAAATATTTTTAAATTATTTTTAAAAAATAAAATTTAGGGAATAAATTGCCATTTATCCTTTTCTTCTTTATTCAAAGAAAAAAGTTTATTACATATAGTTGTAAACAAGGGCCTTATTTTTCTTTATGTAAACTGCAGGTTTTTTATTGTCTTTTATGCACTTTCTATTGAAAGGATGTCGATAATTTCACACGTAGACCAGAATTTTTGAAAAAAAAAAGAAAAAAGAAAAAAAACTGATCCTCTCAGAACCTTTTCAAGCTTCAACACTTGATTTGATTGCATATGTACATATATATGCAATATATATATATATATATTTATAACGGCATTCTTTTTAAACAAAACCAATGTCGGTTTCACGAAAAAGCGGTGCCAAAATTCTATAAATAGTGCTTGATGTTTTGTTTCGCTCGCTCGTAAATCTCTCTCTCTCTGCCCAAGTCTCTCCGGCTTTCTTTCCAACCCAGCATCCCTCCCCTTAATTTCCTTCTTTCTTCAGTATTTTTCTTGTTTTTGATTATTTCTTTATTCTTTACTTTTTCGTTGAATCTTGTTAATTCTTGTCTTTTTTGTTGTTTTTACTTTCATCCAATTTTGTTTTGTTTTTCTCTATTCATCGTCCGTTGGATCTCTTGTTTTTCTTCACCTTTTAATATATTTTTTTTGTTTTAACTTTGTTCTTGTTTTTGCTTCTTGCTCTATTCTTTAGTTTTCCGTTTGTTTTTTCTCTAATTTTTCGGTTTTCAGTTTCTTGAAGTTGAATCTTGTTAATTCTTGTTTTTTTTTTGTTGTTTTCAATTTTAAGCCAGTTTTGTTTTTATTTATTTTTTAAATATTTTTCGTTTTTTGTATTTCATCTTCTGGATTTCTTGTTTTTCTTCACCTTTTATTAGTTTTTTTTTTCGTTTTGCTTTTTTAGATTTTTTTTCGTTTTTTTCTTTATTCTCGCCTTGTTTTTAATTCTTGGTTTCGTTTCTGTTTCTTGCTTTATTCTTTGTATAATTTCGTTTTGATCGATTTTTTTGTTTCTCCTAATTTTTTAAGCTTTCTCTGTTGACAGCGATTTCAGAAACGAACATGGCATCAAATTCCCGGTGTTGAGTAAAGAAATATATGTCACGGTCCAATTGCAGGGAGGCCAACGCCATAACAGGTTTCATCATCAAGGTTCGTTAAACTTTTTGATTATAGATATTAGGACTTTATATCTGTGCTTATACTTGGTAGAAGATTTTTTTATTAGTTGATTTTTTATACCTTCAGGAATCTTTCATTAGTTGTATAACTGTATTGAAGAAAACATGTACAATTATGTGGTCTCTTGATCCTTTGGGGTGGTTTAAATACATGCCAAATTAATTGGGCTCTGTGGATTGTTAGAGATCAACAGTTGTTATTGGATGGAGTTCTTTATAATGATTTAAGTGGTTTATGGTTGAGTTCTTTTATGTTCATATTTTTCATGTTGTGGTGCTGATCAATGCTAGAGCAGTCTTTCCTTGGAACATGCATGTCACAACTGACTCAGAGGAAATGGTCTGTTCATGTTTGCCAAAAGCTTATCATCCATTATTGCTTCAGCATCAGCATAACTTGGAAATGACCATGAAGTATCTTATTACTGATAATGCTGTAAGTCATGCTCCAGACTTGGGTGTGAAGCTTTTTCATCTATGTTCATGTTCTGCAGTTTTACTGATTCATAATAATCCAAGAAATATACCTGAAAACAAATTTTCTTAGTTGGTTTTGTTCACAGGATACATGGACATCCAACTTTCACATGATTCTTTACCAAAGAAGGTACTTTGACCTGAAACCCAACTTGTAATTGAATTTGCTTTTTCTTTTATCTTTTTCGATTGGGGTGGGAGAGAGAGGAAGAGAAAGGGGCTAATCATGAGTTCTCCATTATCTTAAAGTCTAGGTATGTAAGTCTGAGGTTACATTGGAGTTCCCTTGAGATGATGCTAAGACTATCCAAAGAGCGGTCTAGGCAAAGGGGGTTGACTTCACTATTGATCTCTAATGAGATGGTTTTTAAGTTTCAATCTTTTGTCTAATCAGGCTATGTTAGAAATAGATTATATTACTGGTGTTAGTAACAAGAACGTGACAGCTTATATTGCAGCAGTGACTGCTGGTTATTTCTGCATGAGTGTTCCTCATACTTATTATGAGCGATGTTACTGGTTTCTGTTTCCTTGAGTTGTGAATGGTGGCGAGGTTACATTTTGACGTGGTATCTAAATATGCGGATAGAGCTCTAAGAGAGCTAGTTTTTGTTAGAGAACTTTTAAAGTCTAGAATGTTGTGGAGATCTTTTTCTAGAATGAATTTCGAAAGACAGGGAAGTGGAAGACTTGATGAGGTCACAGTTGTTGGATGTTATAGCAAAGGCAAATGAACCCTAGGGCATGGGGCAGGTGTACCCTCATGGGTCACTAAAAGTTGCATTTCTCAAAGTGCCAATGCATGTAAAACTCAAACTCAGTGGTTCTGTTAAATCTTGTTCCTCTATCATGAACAAGAGAAGTATTTCTCAGTTTATGTAGGACATTCATATATGTTTTAAGTAGGCATTTATGAGTTGGAACCTTATCGCCTATGATGTCCGTAAGAAAACAAATGCCTTTTCTTATTGACTCAAGGTTGTTTAACAGTATCTTTGTCTTGAGGGAGAGTCCCATTTTGTCTCATTAGTTCCTTCTGAAAACATATGCTAACATTACTGCAAAAGTATTCATTGGTAAGTTCTCATGTTTGAGTAACTTCCTATGTATTAAGCTCTTCATTGTGCCATAGAAGTGGCCTTTTACGAGTGAGAATTTTGACAAATTCGTTTACATGGAGTTGTGCTGGTCTCTACTCATGTAAAAAGCCCATCCCATTAATTGGCTGGCCCGGCATTGTTGCTGGACCAGTTAAGCCCAGGCCCGTGCTTTATTTGTTGGGCCTGGGTCAGCCAATAAATTGATTAATGGGCAGCCCAAGCCCATTGAAAATACTAGTGTGATGGTCCTGGTTCGTCCTAGGTTGGACCTTTGCGCTAGCCCAATCAATTTTTTTAATTTTTATATTTTAATTATGTTTATAAATTTATTTCCTTTTGAAGCTTTTATTTTTCTAAATTTGTTTTTTCAGAGTGTGGTTGTAAGTTTAGTTTTGCATTTTCTTGGTTATTCTAAATTTATTATCATAAGTTTGCATTAAATTTACATTTAATTTTTCTAAATTTATTATTTTGGGTTTGGTTTTGAATTTTCATTTGATTCTTCTAAATTTTATGTCTTTAATTTGGTTTTGAATTTTGGTTTTTTTCTTGTAAATTTAGTATCATAAGTTCGGGTTTGAGTTTTTGTTTGATAGTTTGTAATTTATTACTTTGAGTTTGAATTTGAGTTTTATTATAGTAATTTTAAATTTATTGTCCTAAGTTTGATTTGAGTTTTTGTTTGACAATTATAAATTTATCATCTTAAGTTTGAATTTGATTTTTTGTTTTGTTAATATTTAAATTTGTTATCTTCAGTATGGTTATTGATTTCATTTAACTTTTCCATATTTATTATCTTAAGTTTGGTTTAGAATTTTCTTTTGGTCACTTTAAATTTAGGTTAAATTCGTTTAACCTTCTTTACTATCACTTTATATCAAATACCATTTGTATAATGAAAACCTTCAATTTCCCACTGGTCTTAAAAAATTAAATTGAATGGACAAAAATACCTTTTTGACTTTATAATAAAATAAATTTACTTTAATTCCTATTATATTCTATATAGCATTTTAATTTAAAATAAAAATATTAATTACATTTCATGTTAATAAATTATAATAAATATGATACTGACAAATTCAAACAATTATGTTATTTATTAAACAAACATACAAGAAGAAAATTTTAAAAAACAAGAAATTTTGGAAAAAAATTCTTAAATAAAAAAGATCACTTTATGATCAAATATATCAATTAGTTTGATCTTAAATTTTCTTAAATATGAAAATACTATTTTAGTGTAATGTGTCAATCTTTTATATTTAAAATATGAAACTATTAATATCTGTATGTTTATTTAAAATATGGTTTATTAAACTTGAGTAAAGAAAATTGATACCTTATTCAATTAATTTCATGTTTAATAAAATTGAGGGTCATATTAGTTGATATATTTAATTGTGAAGATGTATTTTTTTAATAATTAGTTTCTTGAATGTTTTTTTTATGAGTTCATCATTTAAAGTGTTTTTTATGTTTATTTACTATAAATAATATATTTATTAATTTGTTAGTATGATATTTTTCTAATATTTATGTGATTATATAAAGCAAAAAATGTTATATATAATATAATAGGGGTAAAGCGAATTTATTTTTTTATAAAGTCATAAGGGTATTTTTGTCGATTCAATTTAATTTTTGAAGATCATGGTGTAATTGAATATTTTCATTGTACAGAGGTATTTGATACCAAAGTGATAGTAGATGATGGTTAAAAAATTTAACTCTTTAAATTTATTATCTAGCGTTTAATGTTAAATTTTTGTTTGATTACTTTAACTTTGTTATCCTAAGTTATTTTGTAATTTCATTTGTTACTTTAAATTTGTTATGCTAAGTTTGATATTTGAGTGTGTTTTTTTGACATTTTGATACGAACTAGAATTTGCACAAATCAAGAAATCCACATCAGCATCTTCAACCTCGGGTGTGGCAGCAAAAATCCTCTGATGCACAAGAATCAGAGAAAGCTATGGAAGCAAAAATCTTCTGATGCACAAGAATCAGAGAAAGCTATGGAGAGGATAATTGAAAATATTACATGATATGTGTAAAATGCATAATATAAAATATACTTCCAATGCTTTTATATAGTAGATAAAATAATAAGGTAATAAAGTAAAGGAAGAACTCTACTACCTTTAAGAGATAATGGAGGTAATGCAAAATACCTGCCAAATTTGGTAAAATGCATTCACCTAAGTAGATGCCCGAGCTCTCTAGATAAAAACTGAGTTGAACAAAAGTGTGCAAGGTGAACTGGGCAGCAATGGTTAAAGCCAGACCAAGGTAAATGAGTTTGATTCTGACCCCTACCCATTCAGCTCGAGTTAACCCATCAATGGCCTAGCTCGACCGTGCTCAAAAACTATGCAACCTACTACCATCTTCTAAGCAAAACAAGACCAATTATCATAATGGCTCCAATACCTCAGGTCCATTCATTCAAGTCAGATTGAGGGCATATCACTTTTCATTTGATTCCTCTATATTTATTGTTTTTAATTTGGTTTTGAATAATCCGATTTTGAGTTCTCATTTGATATTTTAAATTATTACCTTGAGTTTGAATTTGAGTTTTATATTGATACTTTTAAATTTATTGTCCCATGTTTGATTTAAGTTTTTATTTGATAATTTTAAATTTATTATCCTAAGTTTGAATCTGATTTTTTCGTTAATTTTAAATTTATTATCGTAAGTGTGGTTATGAGTTTTATTTGACTTTCCTAATTTTTTTTATCTTAAGTTTGTTTTAGATCTTTCTTTCTTTCTTTATAAATTTTCATTTGGTTAGTTTGAATTTGTGGAGCCACATTTTATTTTTTTAATTTTCATTTGTTACTTTAAATTTGTTATCGTAAGCTTAGTTTTGAATTTCATTTGATCACTTTATGTTTATCATCCTAGATTTGGTTTTAAATTTTTATTTGTTTATTTAAAATTACTTTCTCAAGTTTGAAAATTTTCATACTTTTCAACATGAGTATTGAAAAGGTTTGGCAACTAGGGTTATCATCTACAAAAGAGACTAGCCGCACCTGGCAGGGGAGGTGAGGTTGTACGAGAGGTGTGGAGTGAGTTCACATCCGGTGTCCAAGGAGTACCACCGGCAATTGTCTAGGAGGCCGCTTTACTTAAGTGATTTTAGGTGTCGAAAAGAATACTTGGTGCTTAGGTGCGGTTTGAAGATGTGCAGAGCACTGTTATTTTGCGCCTAGGCGCCAAATGATTTGAAATTTTGAAAGTGCGATTTTTTTTACTCGGATTTTGACCTTAATTTGGGAAAAATTATAAAAACTAACTTTTAAAAAGACTTTGGGCATTATTGAACTTGAGGAGACTTGGAGAAACAAGAGGAGAACAAGGAAAAGAAGCTTAGGGACCAAGTTGGGAGCTTCATCTTTTAATATTTTTAAATTTTCTTCTTTTTTTTCTTGTGATTTTGCTTTTATCATGAATTCTTTCAATTGATACGAAAGTCTGATGGATTTTGGCTTGAGTTGGTATTTTCGTCAATAATATAGTTTTTTAGCTTGCACTAAAATTATTCTTTGATGCTATGGGTTCCTTAGAAGAATAACAATGAAAGACCATAATTGAAATAGGTACCTAAAACTTAAGAACTCTTTTGTAGGAGAGTAGGGTTGCAAAGTAGTCTTGTGTCACCCCTATAGTATATTTATAGTGGTTGTTCAAGACATATGACAAGAGTCAAGACTCACTTGCCTCAATTGAGAGACCTTAAACCTACCAAAGGAGTCAAGGTTGTGTATAGAAATAATTTTAAAGCCATAACCAAGGGTATAGGTAAAATATCTAACGGTAACATTGAATTTTTTTAAATTTCATTTGTTGAAGGCCTAAAGTATAACTTGTTGAGTATCAATTTTGTGATATAGTTGAATTCTCAAACAATTGTTGTCATGTTAAGGATGTCCACACTGGTCGTATCGAAACTGGAATTAGAAAATGCAATGTGTATGTAGTTAAATGATCATTATCAAAATCACTGCCCTTACCTCTGTTATAGCAAAGAATAATTAAAGAGAAGAGTTGGTTGTGGCACAAAAGATTGAGTCATCTCAACTTTAAGACAATTAAAAAGCTCTCAAAGCTAATATATGACCTTACATGATTATGGTTTATTTCTCTTTTTTAGGGTTTTGATGATTGCATGTTTATTTTATCTAGTTGAGTTTTTTACATGGTTCTAAATATTTTCAATTACTTGGTCACTAATTAAATGATTTGCTAATCATATTGGTTCGGGAGGTGATATATGTGTCTAATTTTATATATAGAAAATAATAAATTGTATGTAAGATAGAGTCTTACTTGAAATCTATAGATTCCAATGATTTATTGATTGTTTAATTCAAATAGGAGTATAGTGAGATTAACAATTGGTAAAATTTTCATTAGACATCGGAAGAGACTTTTAAATAATTGATGGATTCTTAACTATCAATTAGAAAAATAAATTGAGATTAATGTGATTGAGTGTTCAAATCAGATTACGGTAAAATCACAATCCTAGGTCTTTAACTCTTTGAGTTCATTCTTATTTTATTTTGCACATTAGTCTAGTAGTAGTTTACGTTTAATTGCAGTAATCATCACTCACTTTCGATCATTCAAATAAAGTTAGAGTTAACACAATTTTGGTATTTTGTAATTCATTAGTTACTTTATTACTTGTTTACGACAGCGTTCATAAATTTCGCAACACAAATCCAATTAAATGGGTCTTCAAGTGGGTAATAGGTTTGATATTTTAAATCCAGACAGGTTCGGGCCGGGTAACTGATCGTTTGCCCTCTCTCCCACTCGCGTTGCCAGCACAGGACATATCTGCCACTTCAAATTGCGCGTTAATATGGCACACTTTAAGATAAGAGATGGATATACAACTTATTAATTTGTTTCATTGCTAGGCTAGGATTTTTTCCCCCCTCTATTCATTTCCATATTTCAACGATGATTTCCTCTTCACTGTTTTCACTATATAGGAATAGAAATAATCTAAGCCTTTCTATAGCTCTCCTTTTTGCAGCCTTTGGTCAAATCTTTCTAACTTTCAGTGGCCATCTCGATTCGAAACTATTAAGAAATGCACTATATGAACGACAAGTTTTCGTGTGTCCGCCCAATTGTCATCCCTAATAAAGTTGAAATTTTTTCAAAGAACTTTGGGTTTTGGTTACCTGGAGAAATTTTTGGGAAACTCCTACTCGAAGTAAATGATCAAAATGAGAAAATAGAGGTAATAATTTTATTGCATTTGTACCTCAACACGAGAAAATTAAAAAGAAAAAAATATGGTTTAGGACATAATACTACTTTGTCCTAAAAAACTGATGCGACACCCGCCCTTATTAAAAGCTATAGAAAAAGAAAAGTACCCTTAAAACATTATAAAATGTACCTCTTTATGAATTTAAAAATCTTCTAATTTACTGTATGTTAAAACTATTGTTGTATTTATATATTTGATTTTTTAAAATTTATTATTTGAGTGTGTTTTTGATATTTTAATACGTGTCAGAATTTGCAATAATCAAGAAATCCAAATTAGCACCTTCAATTTCTCAACCCTCATCTAGCAGCAACTACGAAACGACGGCTATGGATGCTGGCAGGAAAAATTCTCCAATATTTAATCAGAGAAAGCTATGGAGAGGATAATACATAGTATAAAATATACCTTCAATGAAGTCTTTATACAATAGATGACATAATAATGTAATAGAGTAAATGAAACATTCTATTTCCTTTAAGAGATAATTTAGATAAGGCAAGCACTCGCCAGATTTGATAGAATTCTCTCACTGAAGTAGAGTTGTTTTAGGATTTTGTTCAGATGCCCGAGTTGTTTTTTATGTCTACATTAAGATATTCATTTTGATTACAAGACACGATATGACTGGACATATTTATATTCGTATACATAATTATAGTTTCATTTTTAAAAATAAATGTATTAGTTATGTCATAAATGTATCGATAAAGCATAACTGGGTGTGAAGATATAAAACGTACTAATTAAATCAGTAATAAATCATAATATAAATCATTTGTAATTAAATTGATACCATATATAAAGGTTTTTGTCTATTTTACTTGTGATATTATATATAATAGTTATTGTTGGTTATGAGTATTATACATCTCAAAAGAAAGAAAATTGCTGAATCAAAGAGAGTGGAAACAAGGTCTTTCAGTTTCACGGAGAATCCAGAAACATCACATTCTATGTGGTCCTGCCTTAGACAACATATGCATTCACAAGAAAGCAGAAAATGTTGGATCAAATTAATATATTTTGCTTGGAATTGCTCTAATGTTAGTGTTTTAAGACACATATGGGACTCTATAAATGAAAATGACAAAATTGAAGCGCCCTTTCGTCTATGATTTAGATTTTCTATTGTAAGTTTTTAAGTATTGCATCTTGTATTCCATATCATACATATACGTCGTATACATTTGAAATTAAAAATATACACATGATATTGGCTTATTTCCTCTTCAAGCTGAAAAAAGAAAAAGGGAACTTTTGAAACATAAGTACTCAATTGGACATGAACTTCTGCAAATTCAGCAAAGCCAACATAGATTTACTTTAGTTTTTTCAAGTTTTGGATTCGTTGGATCTATACCATTATTATTAAGAAAAAGAAGAACTCGTACTAAAATGTGAAGATAAAAGGGTAAGATTTGGGAAAAATTAGAATAATTTAATAGTAATGTTGAGAGTGGGAAAAATTAGGGTTTATAGCAAATGCTATGTTTTGGGAACTATTGGTTGAACTTGAACTCTCTTTCTCTCTCTCTCTCTGTCACTCGGCTTATTTACATATGGTTTGGTAGTTAAGTGTCCTATTATTTACAAAGGAGATGGAAATAGAGGATCCGACTGCGAATCATAAGATTAAGACTAATTAACAATAGCAAATACTATTAAGTTACATTTGGAATGGAGAATTTAAAAGCAAAAATTATTATGTCTCATGAACTTGTTTAGATTATGGTTAATTACAATGGATTTAAAATTTTCTAGTAATCATTTTCAATTATTTTTGCAGTCATTAATATGAATTTAAAATTTACTCGATATTAAAATCATTTGAAATCCTCTACTCCAAATTCTTCCCCCAAATTCAATTTTTTTAATCAAACACAACTCCAAATAAATTAATTGAGTTATGAATTTGCTTAATAACAATTCTTAACCATAATTTAATTAAATAATGATATTTTAACCACTCAAAAATACTGAAAAAGGATCAAAAGTGTAAATGACTCTGATTTACTCATACTTTTACATATGGTGTGTGTGTGTGTGTGTATAGATAGTTGGGAAAAAGAAAGACTTAATCTAGTTATGAAGATACTTCAATGGTCCCTTTGATTCACACATTGTTTATGCAAAATGGTTATCATATGTTTGTCCCTTCTCTCTCATTGGGACAACCAAAAGTGCAAAGGCTAATAGTAATACTTCAAGGAGAAGATATTCAAGTTTAGCAATTTTGTGCTCAATCTAATGATTAAAAGGAGGATAGACAATCAGCTCGAGTAAGGGAGGTGGACAATGCCTAGTTTTCAGACATCACTTCTTTAGCCCAAAGTATTATATCCATTAACAAAAATGCTATTACATGATGCAACAATCTTTTTAGCAATGTAGTTTGATTCTTGAGTGAATGCTAAATCGTTGTTAATGTCACAATCCTTAAGATTTGGTATATGATCTAGAAGGTGAAAATAATTATGTTATACAGTGTTTTTCATGCAAAATTATTTTTAAAAAAATAATCAACGATAATTAAATATTACCTTTTAGAGACAAAATTAAACTAGGATACGTGAGGACGTGAGAAAAATTGCACTATTTGTTGCTGGAGATGCACTACCGTTGTTCGTCCCTCACTATTTAATGTAAAATACCCTTTATAAAAAAAAGTTGTATGTCACCCTCGACTCCGTAAGTCCCTATTGGTACTAAGGTCTAGTGGAGGTGTAAGAAACTTGGATTGAGAAAAGAAGCAAAAGTTTCACAACTTTGAAATCAAAATTGAGGGATAAAACCAAACCATGCCAAGTAAAATAGTTTCTTCCATGTGATGGCGATTAGGGTTGTTGTTTCCATTATGATTATATAATTTTAATATCCCAATGGATCTATTATAAGATCATTTATTTATAATAGAATGGTATACAAAGTCAATAAATCTTGATGTATATAATAGAATTTATAGCTACACAAACTGTTGAAAACAGTTCTAGATCGAATCCAAAACAAACTACTATAGGGGTTCATGAATACCTTTGAGTTCGAAATATGGTAAAATAGCTCCCGATGGGAAAGGTGATTAATGACATTTATACTTAATAGTGTTTAGTTATTAGTTATATGTTCTCCTAACTTTAATGTCTTCCAAGTAATAACATCATGTGGCTTGCCCAAATTATGGGACATATGACAGTGGAAGCAAGGAAGTAAAGAAACAGACAACATAATAATTTGTGTTTCAATTTCAATCGGACACATATGGTTCTGCCTTAGGCAACATATGGCATTAACAAGAAAGTAGAAAAGTTGTCCCGGGCATAGCTCAATTGGTGAAATAATTAACTTAGACTTGCTTCCAACGGTAGGGTGGGGGTTCGAATCCTAATGGGAACCTACAGATGCATTTCAATATGGAGCAATTACTATACTGTCAGTCGGACTCTGCGACTGAGGTATCTCGAACGAAGTCAGGAATCTGAATTATAAAAAAAAAAGTAGAAAAACTTTGGATCACATTGTTGCCAACTTGAATTTATGAGCAATTAAATGGTGACGCTTAAAACATATAGATATTTAATATTTATTTTACATTTTCAACCTATATTTAAAAAAGTTAATCAAATTTAATTTTTCAAGTAAATAATTAATTAATTAATGTCGAGCGTAGATTGTGATATTTTCACAATTTATATCATATCTTGGAAGGTTAAAAAGTGAATGATAATTCAAATTTTATAACAAGAAAATAAAATATCAATCAAGGAGAGTTAATCAAATCATGTTATTTTATCAAATAATTTTGACAAGACTCATAAGTATAAAAATATGGTGATTATCCAGAAATTATACATTTAAGCAAGAGTGATATTAAAAGAGGTTTTAAAATTCTCTTAATTCAAATTTATGACAAATACCAAGGCATTTCGTTAATTTCGTTTCAAAATTCAAAAATCTTCGCTATGAAATTATAGCTTTTAATGTGAGATTACGATAATAAACCCTCAAATAAATGTCCTTTTTCAACCATTATCAAAAAACATGTAGTTCAGTAATTCAAATACACTCAATCCACTCTTAGAATTTAACCAAAATTCATATTATTTTGCAATATGAGAAATCTCTTCCCAAACTTGATCTTCTACAACATATGATGACTAAGGAACACATGGAACTCTATAAATGAAAAATGGCAAAATTGAAAACGACCTTTAAGTACAAGCCATGCAGTGAGGCCATCAGCTTATTTCCTCTTCATAAAGCTGAAAAACAAGAAATGGACCTTCAAAAAAATAAATTACTTAACAAAATGAAATACAGTGTCACACAGCTACAACCACTATAAGCTAAAAATGAAAAAAAAAAAAAAAAAAAAAACATTATTTGTCTAACTCTAATATTTATGATATTTATGCTCCTTCAACCTTTTTCTTGACTGTATAACATGCTGATCATGCCACAGCATGCGTTTTTTCTGCGCTTTCTGCCAAAGTTTTGCTGGCAGTCAGCAAGAGATTTTCAGGCGAATTGAAGCCCTTTGATATTCTGTTGTACAGGATGAATGTTTTTTCTACCAAACAGAGCAATTCTTGTGTACATTTTTTGGTGTAGGGTACAAATACAGGAAGGTGAGTAGTAGAGACCACTCTGCCTATAAATGTAATGGTTTGATGCTTCTGCTGCTGTTAAGAGCTGGGGACTATCGTGCCAACGTAGCCAAATCCCGCGATTGTAAAGGTGATGACTTGAAGGAAGAGGTATATGAAATAGTTGTTCTTTCCGTAGAGGAAGTCATAGCATCCACAGATGAAAAGAAACACAGCAAACCCGAGCTCATGTAGCGAAATTCTGAAAAAACATTGAACAACAATTGTCACCATATGAATTTCTCTCTTACTGATGCTTCAAATTCTTAATGCTAACGAATAATAAGTTTCGTTTGCAGTCCCAAGAGAATGACTTTTGACAGGAATAGATGGATAATTTTACCTGTCTCCGAGGAACTTAGAGAGGGATTTCTTTGATGTAGCTGATTTGTTGTTTGATTTGTTCTTGAGAGTATCTCCAAGTTTTTCAGTGACTACCCATTCATTGACTCTCTTGGCCTCCAGCAGACCGATGAATGTGGCCTTGGTCCGGTGGAAAGACATGACGTTCTCAAAAAGGACCCAATAGAACAACAGATGGAATGACCTGAAGATTTAGTGATTTTGATCAGTACAAGGTCATGCAAATGCACCATTCAAAATTCTAAAAAGAGTGGAACTTTTGAAGTAGTAGTTTTTTTAACTGTACCTTGGTGTTCCGACAGAGTTAAGGGTGGTTATGATGCAAGGAATGTAAATGGCTCCCCATTTCGGGACATCTACTTCAGGGACAAGAATTGTCAATGGCAGAACCACACAATAGAAGAAGAATGTGAACATATGGGCTATGATCTTCCGGACAAAGAAGAAGCTGTAGATCACATAAAACTTCTTATAGAGCGAAACTTTCTGCAGAATCATACAAACACAAAAAAGAAATGATTTAGTTCTTTGTTCAGTAAAACTAGTACAATACATTATTAAATATTATGAATATTCTTAAACGAACCTTGTTAGTAGCAATATCCATCACCATTTTTCTGAACAAATTAGCTGGGCCACAAGACCACCTGTGCTGCTGGAACCTGAAGGCTTTGAAGGTACTGGGAAGTTCACTTTTCACCTATTGGAAACCCACAAATATGGTTACTCTCGCGCGAAACATTAAATGCTGAGAAGAATAAATTAGCTGAACGAAAAATGTACCTGGAGGTCTCCTAGGTAGAGAAATTTCCAGCCCCTGAGACCAGCCCGGACAGCAAGATCCATGTCCTCTACTGTGGTTCTGTCTTTCCACCCTCCGGCCTCGTTGATTGCACCAATCCTCCATATTCCACCAGTTCCTGAGAGATTGTCAGTTTGTTATGGCTGGTTTCTATCGACAAACGCAATCCTTTAAGGGCACAAGTCCGTGACATCCATAGATTAATTGAAAATGATCAACGGAAAGCACAAACAACCCCAAATGATTCCTTTGTTTGAGTTCCGATGGAAATCATCATTAGAAATGAATACTACAATCTAACTTCAGCATGATGATTTTTGTGTCAATTCAGTTAACATAATCCGAACAAAATTTTGTATCCAATAATGTCTCTTAGTAACAAAGGAATAGACCACAAACTGAGCATCATTACTCATCATCACAAGTAATTTTGAGGACTGCATATTCTAATCTTTTTCTTTTTCCTTTTTTAATAAAGTTAACTACTTTACCTGTTCAGACCAACAAAAAAAAAAGGGGCAAGGTTTTAACAACTATAGAAAGTATACCTTTAATTTCTTGCTTATGTATTGAAAAAGAAAGGAGAGATTTGATGGCTTCATTCCTAATAGACTAATCACAAACCTAGTTTTACTAGCATAGTGGGCTCAATTATTCTTCCAACTTTTATAGGCGAGGTTCAAGCTTTCCAACAGTCCAAGCAAACTAGAGCAGTGGTAGTGATACCTGACCTCACCATTTATAGATGAGGTCAGGGTACGACCCCACTCCTCATTTCCCATATTTTAGAACTCAAATTTTTAAAAAATTAAGAAAAAATAAAAAATTTATACTTGAGTAAGCACTTTGCTAAGCATTGTTTAACTTACCATTGAAGCCAAAGAAGGCATGAGTGGCTGATCCCACTTCTTGCTCAACTGTAAAATGGTAGTCCAATGACATTTCTTGCATTCTTGTCAACAAGCATTCATTTGCATTCACTGCAAGATCAACCAAATATTTCATGTTTCCACAAATTTATTTCAGCCAATAACAACGGGAAAAGAAGTAAAAAGCCTCGGCAAGAAACACTTTCCTTTACATTTTTCACGAATTGTGTCACATTGTTTCGTTCTCATGCTCACTTGATACGATAATATTATGTAATGAAATTTAGTATCACAAAGATTTAAATATATTTGCTAGCAAAATCATAAAAAAGTCGATGGTACAATTCTTTCAAGGATAGTAAAGTTTAAATTCAAACACAAACAGAAATAGTGTAAGAAATTTCTTTAAATATTTGAAATAGTCGCCCACAAACATATTGTACTATGTTGTAACTTGATCTGTGTCTGATAATTAGTTGTGGCTTGTGTCTTTTCTTAAATCTTTTTCTAAAGTTTTCTATTTTGAAAAAGAAAAGTGACAAAGTTTATTTTAATATTCATCATAAAATTCTATATCAAAGTTGCATCTTGAGATAAAAAGGTCCATACTCATTATGTCTACTTGGCATTTAATGGAAAATATGGAGACATAAGGAGATAATTTTGAGTGGGGTTGGAGGCAATATTTTTAAATTCAGATAGAATTGATCGTTTTAAATAACTAATGTAATAACAAAATTCTTGATTGACATTTATAATTATATAAGTATGGAAAAGGGTGTGATGAATAAGGATTGTGTTTTACATTTCATAATTTGTACTTAGATTTATTTACCCATCAAAACAAGGTCCATATACTTTTTATTTGGGTTGTGATCCAATTTGATATAAAGATCCAGACCAGTCTAATCATCTATCATTAATTATATTATATATTTTCAATAATAAATAATTTATATGTCGTCACATATTTAAAATTCACGTGCTCAACATTTAATCAATATCTATAAATACTCTTCAAATATTAATAAATAAATAATATAATTCTTAATCTTCAATTTATATTTTTTGTATTTAGCTCTTAATCATTTCTCAAACTTCACCTACTTAATTTTAATTTTTGGAGGTATATTATTGGAGTCAAACCTAACAAATTTAACATGTTTTGGGAGTAGGTTAACATTAAATCCGTGATTCAAACTAATGATTCAGTTAGTTATCCAATTCAATTGGATTTGATATTACCGTAGGGTTGTGTCCTAATAATCATGTAAACAAGAAAGAGCCCGTTACTTTTTCTGACACCACATGACACGACAGCTAAAATAAAATTGCCACGTCACACCATAACAACCTGGAATTACCAACTTTAGACATTTTTCACCCTTTTCATAAAGTTTGTTTACTCCCCACAAATTGTCGGTGCACAGAACGTTGACGCTGTTTATGACTGAGTCAAACAAGATTGCCAGTGCGGCTCCACCAATGGTGTCTGCGGATACTGAGCAGAGAATAACACCACGTGGTGTCTTTAAATTACAACTCTGCCCTCCACTGCTATTGTTGCCCATTGATTTGACGTAAAGTTGCTGTTTGTCTGCTAGGGAGGAAAGGACAAACCTGCCCCGGGAATTATATCACTTACGCCCCGATTAATACGGGCGGGGCCACACTGTTACTTCCAGCAGAAGGTCAGGATAATTTTGTCATTCCAACAATTGGAGTGACGCAAATGATTATATTAATTAAGAAGCCTACCACTAAACCAAGACAAGGGTATTTTATTAATTGTCTCGAAAAAAAAAATTATACTCTCATAATGTGGTTTACAAGTTTAATGGAGCCTCTATTTTGTTGAATATCTATTCTAGTAAAGTTGGCATAAACCAAAATATATAGGCAATAGGCATATCATTAAAGTGAAAGTATAAAAAAAAGTATTTTTTATCTAATAATATTGACTTTGGCTTAAATCTTTGGGTTATAATCATAATGATATTAAAGTTAAGTATACGTTTATAATGCAATTAATTGTCTGAAAATAACTCTTTGTGTTGTTAATAACATAGTTATTAATAACATCAAAAGATAATTAAGAAAATGCGAGAGGACTTCATCCTCCCCTTCAATCCGATCGGACCTATGGGGCCCTTATGGTAGGGATATCTTTCCTTTTAGGGGGTTGGGGAGGGGGGGTTTCGGACTTCTTCCTACCCTTGGATCCGATCTCACCTATGGGACCCTTGTGACGTCATATATCCTAATAGTGAGTTATCGAATAATCTTTATTTATTAATTTTTAATTATTAATTTTAAAAAATATAATAATATTATTATTTAAAAAATACAAAATTTACAATTTTTGTGCACTAAAATTTAATAATACTCCTATAATACAATTGATGTGTTGGGTCTTAACTCCGTGATATGTGGGTGATTAATAAGAAGCGGGCCGGCTTAAATGGTCCCATGGCGTGGGCAATAGCGTCTTAATGGGCCCCAACTGCCCCGCTGGGTGTGCGGCAGCTAAGAAAGGCAAAAACCAAGAGAATATCATCCGCACCCTACACTAATAAATTTATGCAGCACCCCCCTGTCACTCTATCACTATGAATTCTGCATATGTTTTCATACCAATAATAATCAATGGTAACAAAGGACTCTATAGTCATCACCACCGACACTTTCGCATGTTACTGCATACGACTCAAATTAAAAAAAAAAAAAAACTACTTAGGAAATTCAGGATTTTCTTTGTCAATGTATTGATGATATTATTTTTAAATATTATTTGAAGTTATCATTGTTCAAATTCAATTATTAATACATTTCTCGACTTAGGGAAATATGGTTAAGAAAGTAAGGCTTACCAAACCTCCAACGAGCTTGTACAAGGGCAATGTCCGGGTTGTGGATCAGGAAGGGGACGGCTCGCCGGAGAAAATCCGGTTCGGGTCGGAAATCGGCATCGAAGATGACGACGTACTCGCAATCTTTGACATAGTCGTGTTTCAAGCCTTCTTTAAGAGCTCCAGCTTTGTAGCCTCCTCTTGTCTCTCTAATTTGGTATCTAATGTTAATGCCTTTGCTAGCCCACCTGATACATTCTTTCTCAACCATATCCTACAATCATTATTGCAGGTTATTAATAGCAAAAATCAACTATAACTAATTCATGTATTCAGTGTACCCAAAGTTAGGAATCCAATGAAATAACTTTTCAATAATGATAATAATGTGGGTGTTAATTAGAATATTAAGCTATCATTGAGAGTAAATATCAGGAAAAGATAAAGTATGAAAAAGTGCTCTTTTTATTAGAAATGTACAGGAATAGGTGTGAACTGAGACAGGATCAAATATAAGTACAACCCCTGATCTATGCTAATACAAATTTTGGATTTACAAGTATGTAATAACCCAATTTATCTGATTTCAGAAAGAAATGATTATGAAGCAGAATCCAAGGTTAAAAACTGAAAAATTTCTTGTAAAAAACCAAAAAATTAAAAAAAAAATGCTTTTTTGAGAGTGAAACATGGGGTAATTGAGTAATTTCAAAACTGATACTACAACAAAAGTGAATTTCATGGCCAAAGCTTTTGGGTTTACTTGTTTTATCCAATGAAATTAAATGACTCGTTAGATTTCTGGTATCTATCTGTATATATGTACCTTGATGACAAGGTCTGTGGAATCATCCAGTACTTGAATCACTAGCCTATCTGCAGGCCATGAAAGATTACACGCTGCACCAATGGAGATCTTGTAAACCTGCCCCCAATCCCAGAAAAACAACAAACAGCCTAAGCCCTTTTGTTTTCTCACACAAACTCATGTGTGTGTGTGTGTGTGTGAAAAGTGAAATCAAGAAAAACAGACCTCTTTTTCATTGAACATGGGGATCTGAACAAGGACCAATGGGAAAGCCGCAGTCCCCATCTCCAAGTCATCGTTCATGGGCTCCCATTTATACCTCTTTTCGGGCTTTTTCCAGAAGAGTTTCACCAGAATAATGACAACCCCCATGTAAAGCCTCTCCATGAACACCATGATAGACATGGCCAAGCAAATGTACACACAGATTCTCAGCAATGGAACTATCAATGGCGCTTTGATTAGCTCCCACAATAGACCAATTTGCCCCGCAATGTCTGGTGTGTAGCCCGGAAACGATTCCGGTATGAAACTCTTAGCAGAAACTTCAGCCATTCTGGACTTTCTTGTTTGAATCAAGAAACAGGGGAAAGTGAAAACAGGGAATTGCTCTGTTTTTCGCTCTCTGTTTTATAGAATCTCAGTAACTCAATAGATCTGCTGCATCTCCAAAAAATGGAATAGAAAACAATGTACTTGGGATATGGTAGAAGAAATTGAACTTCAAAGCAGAAAATATGCTTCAAATTTTGAAGGGCTTAGGCTAATTAAAGAGTTGCAGATCCCAATTTTTGCAACCCAATCTCTGCTCCTTCTACTTCCAGTTTTGACCGAGGAATACTTCTTGTTTCTTTCTATTGCATCAGAATAGAAGAGAGACAGAGAAGTATTGCTGCATTGTGAGCAGAGGAGAGAGAGAGAGAGGAGTTGAGGGAGAGTGGAGCTAGTGAGTAATATGGAGTAAGTGAGTGAGAAGAAATGAAAGAGGTTTTATAGTCAATATTTAGTCTGATTGGACTTCCTGTTGCTGTTAACTCTCGTCTTTTTTCAAGGATAAGTAAATAAGTTGCTTGGTGTCTTTAAACAATTTGAATTTTTATTTTAATTTAATATTTATTTTTTTTCCCTTGAATTTCAAAAGGGTTTAATATTAATATTCCAAAAATGGGCAAACTTCCAGTCGACCGGAGATGGATTCCGGCACCACCGGGGTTCCGATAAAGAATTATTGATGTCATGCCATGCCAAAAGACAGAGTGACCCAACAATGTGGTATCATATAATTGTAGATTGATGAACTGAATTAACAGGTAACTTTGAATGGAGGCTTTTTGGCATGTTCCATTACTTCAATTGATTGTGCATCACATATGATTGATGCCATTGATATAGGACACTTGGAATTACCTAGTCAAGTAGTCATATTTTAAGGCAAAAAAATGTGAAATTTTAAGGTAAAAATAACCAGCCCTTGAATTGTCTGAAAAATTGTAAGTATATATAGGTGAAGAAAAGTTGCAGTTTTGCAAGATTCATGTGAGGAACAGCAAAGAAAGTTCAAGAAGAAGGGCTTACCATTCAACAAGTGTAACAAGCATACCAACACATACAAGTAGGAATTAGTTGTAGTTCTAATATTTGTGAGGTCAGGAATATTCAAATATTAGAAGAGGTTATGTTTGGTTTTATTTTTGAAAATTTATTTTCATTTTAGTGAATATGGTGTTTTCAAAAATGTTCTTGAAGAAGTTTATTTAGTAGGTTCTTAAAAAAATAAAAATATGTCTGAATTAAATATTTATAATATAGTTTTTCATCTAGGCAAGTGCATTTGGTATATGAAAACAAAGAGAAAAAAACTTGGATATACCTTTAAATTTGTTTTAGAAGTAGGCCAAATTTTGAAATATTAGTAATTTGAAAATAATAGGTTAACATAAGAGTCCATGTCGAACCCATCAAAGGACAATACCCTTGAAAATGCATTTTCGAAAATGAAATCAAATATATTGATGACAAATATACGAATAAGTAATAAAAAATCAAATGAAAAAATCATGTTTTTGGAAAACTTGAAACTTTATTTTAATTTGAATAATTACATTTTTCATTTCAATTTTGATGGTAAAATTATTTGCCACTAAATGTGATATAAGTGTTTGATTACATAGATTTAGGCAATTAAGTTGGCACCTAAGGAAACGACCTATTTAAAGTTACATGGATTGAGTCAATTAAGAAGAATCTGAAACATAGTATAATGCTGATTTCTGCACTATATAAATCTTTTTTTTTTTTCACACTCATGCCCCCAACTTTTTTATATTGCAAACGGCTCACATGATGAGGAGTTGAATTTTCAAACTTTTCAAGGACTAAATTACCCTTTAAACTAATTTTTTTTACTTAAAGGGAAATATCATATATCATTGTTTGACCTTCACTTCTTCACTTTATTTAAATATGGTGCGAAAAGATTTTTATTTAATTTGTTAGCCGAAATAAGTGTTCTCTTAACGCCTAAATTTCATCTTTGTTATTAGTAGTATAACCTAAATAAATAAATAAAAAAGCACAAATAAAATATCCACATCCCATTTTTATAATTCCACCAATAATGCGAGAGTTAGCAATCATCAAAGAAAATCCATCGATATTGAATTTTTATCAAGGTTTGTGGCAGAAAATCCATCCAAAAATTAACTTAATGAAAAGTCTACCGTAAAAGGAAACACTATCCTTGATGTTATTAATTAAATAAAGTGAGAATAACATGTAAGATTAATAAAAATAAACAGTCCTTTTATTTTCCCATTTACAAAAATAATACAGACTTTAAAAATTTTAAGTTATGATAATAAATAAGAATTAAAATGTGTATAACAATTAACAAAATATATCTTGCAACTATAGGGATTTTTCTCATGTTATGCTAAAAAGTAGAAGATATAATAGAAAAAATAAAAAAGTTTTCTAGTGCTTTCCTCACTTATTCAAATGAAAGATTTAGTAGTTAAATTAGAGCTTGTAAATTAAAGTCGCATTAAAAATGTGGACGGGATCCGGGTTCAACATCATGTGTAGAAAGTGATTTGTGTGTATATATAGTGGAAAATATTCATTTTCCTGGAACTGGCTTTATAAAAGTGTGAGAATGTGACGTGATCCTCCATAAAATTGGACCAAAGCGAATAATATCTTATAGCAGGATGGATGCTCACTCCATACCGCATTAAATTGGCATCGTCTCCAATAGAGTGCTCCAGCACACTACTCCTCTCATGGAAGTGTAGTTGATATAGAGGGAATTTGTTCAATATCGTGTGTAAAGAGTGATTTGTGCGTTATAAAATGCCTTTTAAAAAGTTAGGATTTAATCCCCGCAGGATGGGACTAAAACGGACAATATCTTACAGTGGGACGTCTCCTCACTTCATACAACATCATATAGTTAATTATTGATTGATAATTAATTACTAATTTTTAATTAATTAACTTTTTTTTAAATAACTATTTATTTGATTGTTTTACTAAAAAAAAATAATTCACAATTGGTTTTGGAGAGTGACCACAACTCCAAGTGGAAATAGTTTAAACCAATCCACTAAATTCAAGAAGAAAAGTAGGATATAGAATTGTATTAGGCTCGCTCTTTAGTTTCTTTTGAAAATTATCTGTAGCCCCCTCTATTTTTTTATTTTTTATTATTTGCCCACTTTAGTCAAAAGAAAGAAATTGGGCTGAAAGCAGCGCAGGAAATTGCGAGATTTGCTGTTGCATCCAAAACTCTTCAAAAATCTATCTCGTCGGTGGTTTCTGTGCCCTTAATTTGCTTATCCCAATTTGTTTTTATTATTGCCTTAGTTATTGGAATAATTTGCGCTAAAAACCCAAGGTTTTGTTTGGTGTTATTTTCGGTATTATGAGAAAAATATTTAAAAATATATTTTAAGTATTGATATTGAAAAATGTGTGAAGAATGATCATATATTTGAATATTTTGTTGCGAAAAAATAATTTAATATATTTTAATAAATATTTTTAATTTTAAATATCTTGTTAATATTTTTTTTTTTTTTTTGTAATTAGTGAGGTCAGAATAGAATATATAATCATTTGATTAAGATAATTATTGATAAATATTTTTGAGAATAAAATTGTAATATCCCAAAACTTTTTTCCCAAATAGTTTTTTATATTTTGGGATAAGGAAAATGTTTTTCAAAAATAATTACCAAACAATGCCCAATTTTCCTATCATTTAGCAGTGTGGCTTTGTACTCAGGCAAAATTCATGATTGTCAAAACAGGAAGAAAAATATCCAGGAGCTAATAGAAAATAATAAAAATGTGGATTTTTCTATTCTCATTTAATAAAATAAGGTAGTTACAACTAAAGTTGTCCAAGTACACCTCAATTATTTAAGTTTGTAGAATTATAACAAGATATGCATTGAGAACTTATTGACGAATCTTATAAAGTAATATATACAATGTATGTAAGCATGATTTATTTATGTTGCTCTCCTAAGTAAAGCATATTTATTAAATATGTCAAAATTATATTGATTGTGACCCGATTTGAATTCAAGGATTTGAATCGACTTGAATTACAAGCCGTTAATAATACTATATGTGTTCTAAAGAAACCCAATATAATGACGTCATTTGTCTGTATAATCACGTGGTTTGCATTAAATAATTGTCAATAAATATTATAAATAAGTAACGTGACTCTTAATATTTTACTTATACTTATTTGTATTAGCTCTCTATCATTTTACGAACACAATCTAACTGAACATTAGAAGATTTTAATTGAAAGTCACGCTAATAAGTTTAATGTATTTTTAAATATAAATTAATTTAATTTTCAAAAATTGAACCAAACTATACTGGATTTCATATCTGATCTCGAACCGAGCAAGATCACTTTGTCTTCCTAAATTATGAGTTAGGTAACAATTTATATGTGAATAAAAAAATTGTAATACTTACCATCTTTCTAAAATAATAAAACATAATAGTTATCCCCTCAATTTAATGTGAATTTCTCTTAATACCTTATCCATTAATTCTCATTTTTATTCTTTTACACCATTCTTTTTTCTTCCAACCCAGGCCTCCCCTAGCCCCATCGGCCTAATCTGCACTAGTTTAATTGATTTTTTTATTTTTTATTAAATTTCATTTGTATTGATGAATTTGAAAATAAAGATTTTATTTAACTTGTTTGAATAATCTATTAATAAAATAAATTTTAAATCTTTGAATTTTTATTTTGAGCTATTTTTTTAGTTTTAAAGTGGATTTTAAATTCATTTTATATAGAATTATTTAAAATATTTTTTTTAAATTCTTCACTCAAATTCAAATTATTTTTTTCAAATGCAACCTTACAGATATTTTAGTATATTGGATGTATCTTTTCGTTGAAATCTAATCAAACATGTTCATTAAATATGATAGCTTGGTTGGTAGCTTTGTTCATTAAATATGATATCTTGATTGATAGCTTTTGTTGAAGTATTTTTTTTAACTTAATCATTTTGAATATGCTTTTATTACTTGCGGAAAAAATGTAACTTTTGAGACCACTGCATGTTATTTTGTTTTATTAAAAAAAATTATTTATTTAAGTTTTAGGAATAATCAACTTAAAAATTATTTGAAATATCACTCAAAACCACACATTCGGTGTTATTCCACAAATGGCAATTTGAGAATTTTTTCTATACATTATAATTTAATTTAAAATTAATAAAAATATTAAAATCGAACTATGATCACCGTACCCATCACTAGCCCATTCCCATCACCTCCAGAAAAAGAAAAAGAAGAAACATAATAGTAATTTCCTAAGAAGAGAGTAAAAAAAAATAAAAAGAACGGTTAAAAAGAAGGGAAAAAAATAAAAAATAAAAAATTATTAATGAAAAACCACATTATATTGAAAGGGCAAGTGTTACGTTTCATTGTTTCAGAGTAAATTTTATCAAACCTCAAAGGGGAGAAGAGTGCAAATCTCCCAAATTTATAGATTTTTAAAATTAAAATCTTAAAAAACATAATCATCAATGCATTCCAAAAATTATTACAAGCGCTCGTTGCTCATTTTATTATCAAATAATATATAATATAATTTTCAACAATAGTAGTCTATTTGAAATGCTAATATCAACTCCCTTTATTATTTCACCATCGTCGAAATACTTTTTTTAGTTTTTTATTTTTTTCCCCATCTTAGGGCACACCTTTCCCAACTGTGAATCTTTTATTTTATTATGTACAATTATTTTTCCTTATATGGAAAAAAAAAATTATTTTTCCTTATATGTGTATCCTCATTCCTCCTGGCCTTTATTATTCATGCAAAAACAAAAACGTGCAGGCCTCTGATTCCTAATTGACCAAATTAATTAGCAACTCCAGCTAATTGTACTTTGTTGAAATTAAGCACTTGGACACTCTCACGGTCTCACCTGTCATAAGATTCATATTAGAAGAAGAAAAAAAAAGAGATGGACCTCTGAACAAATCGTTATACTAATCAATCAATTAATAATAATTAGCATCCGATGTTAACAAGCTAACTATATTGCATTGGCCTATGACATAATTAGCATTTGGGAGATGAAAAAATTATTTAAGTAGAAAATGAAGCTCAATTAATGATAAATTCACGTTCAAACTTAGTTTTATTTTGGGATGACAGCGGTGCGAGAGATGAGGTCAAATTTGTTAAAATTCAAAATTAGTCCCGTTAAAATTTTTTAAGGATTCGGATCTGTCCCAAACTTGTCGAGGTTGTGAATTCGAGTTAGATCCCACTTTATAATTTTAAAAATATAAAAAATATATATTTTAAAGATAACATCACTGTAAAATAATATTACATAAATACATTAAAATAAAAGTAAAAAATTAAACAGGACGGGATGGGTTCCACGAAATTCATCTCAAGTAAGACGAGTTCAAATTTGAATCTGTCTCATGTTTATTTATAGTTTGATTGAATTCAATTAATCGCATGATAAATGTAATCGTTTTGATTTTATAATTTATTATTTTTTAAAAATGTAAATTAATGAGTATAAATTTAATTATTCTGTATTTGTTCAAAATCATCTTAACCGATGTCAAACTCTGTGATTGGTTAGAAATCGGCAAACTCAAATTTAGACTATAACTTGTGGTACTAAGTATAAATTCAATTATTCTGTAATTGATCGAAATCACCCACATCGACTTGTAACTCTGTGATTGGTTAGAAATTGCCAAACTCAATTTTAGGGTATGACTTGTGGTATTCATTCTATTCAATATTTGCAAAATAGGACAATATTCCTGTGCCTTACACAACCATGTGGCCGTTTGGTGCCGTCGGTGCCTTCCCAACGTTAACAATATGCTAAATTGAAAATTTGGACAATGATTTTATTAATGCCATATGACATAGCTGATTTCATGGGTCCCCCTATATTTGGAGGAAAAGGACTCAAATATAATTTACTAAAATGTGTTGGTATTTCATTATGCTGCAAGCATACCAGAGATAAACAAAATAGGTACTTCTTCCAAATAATATAAATTGAGTTCGATTAATTTAATCTTTTTATATATAATTTTTTAATAATCGAGTCGATCTCAAATTTAATTTTAAATTTTATCGAACGAATTTTTTTATTTAAAATTAATCTATTATATTTTTAAAATTAAGTTCATACGAATTTTTTGCGATCGATTTCAAATCATTACGTAACAATTTGGCCAACTAACATGAGCAAAAGGCATATTCACCCAACACCAAAATGACTATTGTGCCCTTAATATTTTAATTACCAATATCAATGAGATAAGAAATATACAAGAAAAAAAAAAAAGCATAAACTGTTAATGATTAAGCCATAATTATCTATAACTAAACAGTGGGCTTGATTTAGTGCACGCCTATAATATGGCCTTAACCGACAAGTCGACAACTTTGGCACCCTAGTGCCCTAGTCAAACATTTTACTCCCCCTCCGAGCCCCATTGTTTACCTTACTTTGTTGCGCACCCAAATTAACAACCTTTGTATTAACATCATAGGAGTAAACTAAAGATACTGATTAAGGGCGTTGTATTAGTGGCAATCAAATTCCATAATCACTAATTGCTGCTCTAATGACAACTATCCTGCAGTTAATTATAGATTGGGATGTTTTTTTAGTTTCTACCTTTGTTGGAGAATTGATCTACATTTAGTATAAAGATTACTTCTCCTAAACAATTTATTAGGTGTTGTATTTAGATTTTGTTTGGTCCAAAGTAAATGTAATAGTTCAAATTCCCATCAACCGGCACTTCTTTTCTTTATATTGTTGGTAACACATACTTGATGTTGCTCGACTCGAGATTGGAGATTGGGGCCTTGTTAGTCAAGTTAACCTATATTCAAAAAAATGTTAGATTTATTGAGATGTTCCCAATTAAAAAATTTTGATGCTTAAGTTAATTGGGTTCGAAAAAAATAATAAATCAAATACGAACTAGTATAAGAAAAATATAAAAGTCTTATTATTCATTTATTGTAATAATTAAAGGATATTTATAGACGATAATCACACATGTAACAAATGATCAGGTACACAAATATTTTTATAATATTAAATTTTATCAAGAGATGCATAATATTATCAATGAGTTTAGAGTTAGAATCGCCCCAAATCAAGGTTTGGGTCAAGACACAATTCAAACAGAAATACGTGGATTCTAGCATATTGAATAATTACATTCCATTAGTATCGATAAAATGAGCAAATTGTGTAGATATATATCAATACCATTGGATTGTTTATGAATAATTATACATTTACATTCTATATTCTTGTAATTTACTTAAACACAACAAACAATAGAAAAAAATATTAAAAACCCCGTGACCCATAAGCTCGAGCTCAAAAGGCGCGATTGAAGTTTAGTTCAAGGATTTAAATTCAACATACTTAATTGATCTGCACTCGCGACCTAACTTGATTCATCAGTAGGTAGTTGGCTATCGACAAACAAGAAAGGGTATATTCCCTTTGGAATATTCAATGTTTCTAGATCATGGACAACTCACTTAATCAAGCCACAGTGATTAATTTTGGTAAGAGATTTTTTATGAGACAACACAAAATAAGACATGGAAGCAGAAGCACAGCCCTCATAAGTCGGAAGGACCAAGGATTGAGGCGCAGGAAGCCCCAAATATTGCAGAATTTTTACAATTTGGTTCGGTCAAACACACGTTGGAATTCTTGGGATATGTGTGTGGGTAAACATTTTCAACACTACAGTTTTCCACTCTACACATTTATTAATACTACTAATATAAAAACTTGTATATTTTGTATTTTTTTTTAGGAGACTTTCATTTATAATACCGTGAAATGCGGAAGATCTACCCAAGAAATGAAGAAGATAATAATGTTAGATTATTACACGTTGAAATTCACATCTTTTAAGTTTTTAATATTTTGTTCTTACAAGTAAATCAACTCCACCTATGTTTTATAAAAAAAAAAAAAAGAATCTCTTTAAAAATTTGGGTCCGCATAGGATAAAATTTTCAATTTGAATTTGATCAAACTCAAATGATTATATAACAAGTGTTATTGCATTTGTTATATGATTGATATTTTTACCAGAGTGAGTTTGGTCAGATCTAACTCAATTAATTATGATATTGTAAATGATATATTCGATGATTTACATTCCAAATATACATTTCACCGTATATTTACATATATTCAAACACATATACACGTTGATATGTAAAAAATGTGTGGTGAGATGCTCATTCGATATACATTACCGAAGTCAGCATATCTCAAATCACTAATTATATAGCAAGTGTTATTGCATTTGTTATATAATTGATTATTTTTCTTATTACGTGCATTAATTACATAACAAGTGTAATTTATTAATTTAAATTCGAATAAACTCGAATTTGAATTTCTTTGCTAGAAAATGTTTCTATCACGTGGGGTCCAAGTATGAGATTAATCAATAACAACCAAGATCTCTGATAATTATAAGCTCTAAATGCCTATAAGAATTAGGGGGCTTCAATGGGCAAAATGGTCAAATGCAACGGCGGAGTCAAGATTTCCATTTTATTTTCATCAAGGGGGTTGGTTGCACCCTCCAACCCCATTGGCTAAACCCATAGTCAAATGAAGATATATTTTTTTTTATTGTATATTTTTCATAAGTCATTCCATAAGAAAAAGAAGGCAATAAATGTGGCTACTTACAGAATAACATTCATTTATATAAGTAGAACCAAGTTTAGATTTGGATTGGATCCAAGGTATGTGTTATATATAGGACCGAAGTCACCAAGATTGCATATGGAGGTTTAGGTCACGTGACGACATCTAGCATGCATGTTAGTATGCAGGAAGTGCATATGGTGGCACATGCTCTTTGCCAATTAACTGACAAAAATGAAACATCATCATCTCTAATTCATAAACCCCCACCCCCCACCCAGAAAGATAACAATAATTTGTTTCCAATCTACAACTTGCTCTAGACTTTTGGTTTCTCCATTACCAATTGGCAATTGCATAGAATTTTAGAGACATATTCATTTATATATATATATATATATATGATGGGTCATCAATATATTAGGATTATAAGCAAGAATAATTTTTTTTTTTGAAAAGCTAAGTTTATGAGGTTTACAAAATAATATACAAATTTAACTATAAAGTTTAAATTAAGCCCAATAAAATCATAAAATTTAAATCCACAAAAACTTTTCACTTTAAATACTCTCATGCTTTATTATTAAAAATTACACAATTAATTAAACTAACTTGAATGTCGGATGATTTTTGTTTGGTCAACCCCCGATATTTTTAACAACTCTTTATGATGCAAACAATGACTCATTCATCAATCCAGAAATACTATTGAAAATGAATGATATGACCTCAATATTTATCTAGAATTGTCCGAAAACTAACCACACAAAGGAAGAAAATTGATCCGTTCTCGTGACAATTTCACGAGCAAAATTAACAAAAATACAATGTTGTATTACTATTACATTTTTTTATCGAGTAATCATCAATTAATCTTGGTTTATTGTATACCGGTCAACATCATTACAGCATTTTTTTCTTCATAAGCCATCATACTTTTGTATGATCTCCAATTGGAATTGTTTTATTTCTCTCTCCCTCTCTCTCTTTTCATTTTATTTTTATTTTTTTGGAGAAAAACAAAGATTAGTCGGGGTAGGTAAGGAGACTGTCTTTCCTACCCCGCACGCAAAACTCTGATTATCAAAGTTATGTTAAAGTGAGAATGAATAGTCTAATTTCTTTTTTTCTTCTTTTTTGGGTATAAAATTATGGAAAACGGTTGACCTCAATATTCATATATTCGAAGATACTTACGTTGAGTCGAAGCTAAGAATACCTCCGTATAATATAACCTTAAAACATAGATACATCACTTTGTTGTGGGATGCATGGACACCTAATTAGAAGTAGAGAGGTTCATTAATTTACACAAACCAAACAAAAAATAAGTAATAAAAGTACTTACCCCAGCTAAGTAAGACTTAAACAATAATTGAATCATTGAAAGCCGAGATCAGCCCACAGAGATTAAGAGAAGTGGTCCAAGTGGAGCATTCCTTGCCAAACTTGTTTTACCAAAAATGTTGAACATGTTTTCTGCAATATGTACACATTGATTATTGTAAGTGCAAAAATTTACTGTGGACTGTCGGCAAAGAAAGATTATTAAGGGCCCATTTTTGTGAGAATTCTTGGGAATGAATTAAGTCAAAGAGTTATTAGTAAAAAGAACTCTGAATTTGAGTACAATATTTTAAATATTGGTTAGTAAGAACATATGGAAATCATCACATTGCGTGTGCGACGTGTTTTTGAATTATTGTGCTTTGTTTAGGAATAATAGGGTAAAACTGTCTTGTGTTTTAGTGAAATTAAAAATAAAAAATAAAAAATAAAAATAATTATGTAATATTAAAGTTTGCACTCGCTCTTATTCTGACGGCGTCATTTTTTTGTTAATTATTAAATTTTATTTTTATCGATTAAAAATCTCAATCATTGAATTTAAAATAAAATATCATGAATTATATTTAAATGGTATTCCTCTTTATTTTCCTTCCATTTTCCTTTTCTTTTTCTCTTGCTCTTCCCTACTTCAACATCTCACCGCCGTGGTGGCCACCCATCACGCCCACCGTTGGAAGAAGAAGAAGAAGAAGAAGGAAAGGGAAGGGTACTGGGTCATCGGTCGGGTGGGGGGCAGCATTAGGTGCTAGGTTATCGGCGATGCTGGGTTGTCGGTGGTGTTGGTTCGTCGGTGGAAAAAGAAGAAGAATAACAAGAAGAAGAAAAATGGGTGCTGGGTCGTCGGTCTGCTGGGGGTAGAGATGCTGCTAGATCGTGAAATGTTCAGTTGATGCTGGCGGCAGCTAGTGTTGGGGTTGGAGGGGTGGGTGGGTGGGTGGGCGGTGGTAGTTGGGAATGAAAAAGAAGAAGAAAAAAAAATTATAAAAAGAAAATATAAGAATTCAAATAAGGGGTGAAGAATGTTTTTTTTTTTTTTATAAAAAAGATATAGTTTAATTTTTATTGTTAGGAAGATTTTATAATTAAATATAAATTATTCAAATAAATTAAAAAATAATAGCGATACTATATAGAATTTTTATATACTTTTATGTAAAAAACGAAAAAAGGTAACATATAATGATTTTTAATTTCTACAAATGAACAAGACTTTTATGGTTAAACATATCAATTATAGATATAAATATAAGAAAAGATAGATAGTGCACGTTATAATTTTTAATTTTTAATTTTTAATGAAGAAAAGGAATATATTTAAATTAATACTTATTAAAATAAATTTAAAAATAAAGCGTAATATATTGTTATATATTATTTATATAAGTTAAAAATGGAAGATATTTAAAGTTGAAAATAGTACTTATGAATTATATTTAAAAATAGACATTTAAAATATAATATTTTTAATTTTTACAAATTAAGATTTCAATATCAAATATTATAACAAAAACTAATTAAAAATAAAAAAGGTATTTATTTTTATTTATAAATGGATCAAATATTTTTTTATAACTTGAAATATTATTTATTAAAATAATTCAAAAGGAATTCAATATATCAAGTAGATTTATTTTTAATTTAAAACAGAGAATTTTTTTGCAACTTTTAATATTATATTATATTTTTAATTCCTAATATTGTATATATTGCAAGTTAGGTGGAGAATTCAATCAAAGTACATCAATACACAACCAGCTTCGCATTTTCCACTCGTGCTCTATGATCGCCGTTAAGTTTGACGGTATGAGGTATTTTTTTGTAAACTTTTACATTACGGTTTTTAAGTTATCTTTTAACACATAGGGATTTTTTACAATTTTATTAAACACAAAGGGGGTTTATGCAATTATCCCCTTTATTTAAGCATAGCTCAAGATTAAAACAACAATATTACAAAAAAATAATTGGATTAAAGAAACTAATAAGAAATTCAATTTTGATTTCAATATAGGAGTTAAGGTATTCTAGAATCAAATACGCAAAGTGTTTGATATGAGGGAAAGAAAATGCATTTTCACGTTCTATTTTATCATGTATTACACTTAATAAATACACGCTGATTGTATGTGATTCAAAATTAAGTGTTTAATTAAAAAAATATTTATATATTTTACATTTATCTATAATGTAAAATAAAAAATAAAACACTAATTTATAATAGAAAATCTGAAAATAAGAAAATAGAAGGAAAGTGAGATGAAGCATAGCAAATGCAGTTCAAGTTAAATTATGGAACAATCTATCCATACATGCGCTCGTTTTCTCAAGAAGAACCTATCCCCTATTGTTAAATCACGAAGGGGCCTGTCAGCCCAAAATTCCCCTGTTTGGCCCTGTTTTAGAATTTTTTATATTTTTAAGTATTTTTATTAGAGCAATAATCGGACCAAATCTATTTTTTTGTTTTATTAATATCGAGAAAAAACCTTCCTTCTTTTCCTTCCCACTCACCAGCCCATTATTCCAATTCTTTTCTATAATTGTCTTTTGAATGCGATATTGTACCACTTTTGTGGTTATGTAAAGGGTATTTTTAACTAAGTTCTATAATTTTTACAGTCACTCAATTTTAGGTCTGTTTAACCTAAAATTTGGCAAGTTCTTTAAATATTTAAAAGTATTATCGCTTCCCCTCGTTGATGCCACATCAGCAGTGAATCTTACACCATGCCAAAGTAGCATAATAACTAGTGCTGGGCTCCCCTTCCCTTCCACTCCCTTGGTCTCAAAACAAAGAAAGCCCTCAAGGTCCTGTCCTTAGTGGAAGCAAGTAAAATCAATTCCAATAATTTCAGACACATTCTAATTGTTGGATAGTATTATGCCCATTGAATAAATTATTATGTAATATGATATTTTGAAATAAAATATTTATTTTGATTTATTTATAAATCATTTTGAACTTGCATTTGTCCATGGATTGTCTTGATATTATAAATTGAGTGTTTAAATTGTTAAATACAAAAAGATTCAATTTATAATTTAATCCAAAGTATTATCCACGATCGGTAAATAAATGCGGGCAATTTATTTTGACAAAATCGTTTTAATTTTATAGAAGTCTATCTTTGACTTCGTAATAAAATTAAAAATATATTTCTATGTATTGGATTGGACCACGTGAAATTGAAATTGTAATTTGACCATACAGATTTAATTTCACTTGATTGTCGTACGTGACACCTTAATCCTGAGCGAGTAATGAACTTCGATTACTAACTTGAAGTTCCTTGAAGTACCAATGAGTGAGATCAGATTGATGGTCAATATCTCGGTATTTTGGGAATTAAAGTGAAATAACGGAGAACATATATTCGTAATATGGAATCCGTCACCTATTTTATAGGTATGATCATGATCTCACAAGTTCTTCTTATAGATAGTAAAATCTGAGCTCAGTAATTCAACATTGATTGTTGAATTAATTGTGTGATGTGATCACATGGGACTGTCAGATAGAAGCTGATAGTTGAGCATTTATGAATATTGGAAAAAGGGCATTTTGGTCAATTTACCCTATTCCAATATTTCCAGTTGGTCGACGGGGGTAACATGTAAGATCGATAAATCAGAGGATATATATAATTAATTATTAGCTTCAGTAATTCCAATTGGATTAAGAGTGCAGTCTCGTTTCTTTAGTGGAATGAAACAAGATTAATAAATTATTTTGACCGATCATGAGTTGACTGGGTCAAAATTAATTTGTTGGAGCTTAGTCTAATTGGGTCCGATCAGGTCCCTTTGGTGGCTCCGATATAAGGACTGGTTAAATGACAAGAGTTGTAATTTATTAAAACTGCATAAATTTGGGATAGGAAAAGATCTTATCAGATAAGATTCCTGAATTCTTATCAGATAAGAATTCTATTTTATCCAGGATTCCCAAATTGATTTATATTCAAGTTTCATCATTGTGCCCACACACACAGAAATAAAAGTGCAGTTTTAAAAGTTCTTGAGAGAACACTAGAGAAGGCTTGGAGGTTTGAAGGGTGGCACCATTCAATATCAGACGAAAGATTATTACAGAAATCATTACTGAGGTAATCTTTTTAAATTTTTTCTTAACCAATTAATCAGTTTCGGTTAAATACGCTTAGTGATCAAAGATCTTTTGATGGGATGTTTGAATCATAGAAAATTAATTTTTATGATTGAACAATTCTGTCCTTGGCTAACACTAATGACTTCAAATTGTGTGTTGGTAGATAGATATCATACAAGCTATATCACAATTTGAGTCAAATACATTTCAAAACAGCTGGTAAATCCAAATCTAAATACATTCCAAGACCAATACCTTACTCTATTTTCTGCATTTCAGCATCTTCTGCATATCTTTTGGCTGCTTTTTATGGCTACTTTTGTCCATTTTTCCTGTATTATTAGCGACGCAATCTCAAAAGTTCAGAGAATCCAAATGCAAGAATAACCCTCTTGATTTTTAAGATTGATGATACTGTGTTTATGATCTATAATAATCAAGCTTAATTTGCACCCCTCAAATCCATTACAGGGAAAATCTGTTCAACAATATCCATGAATAAAAGTTACAAAAGAATGCCTAACACTAAGTTGTTCATTCTTAAGTCAATGCTAACTCAATGTTGGCATCACAATCTTTGGTGTTTTCCCTCCAAAGCTATTTTTGACAAACACTAACTATGAAGGAAGAACAAGAATTTAACTCATTGTTGCTGCTAATGACTGGTGGAGACACAAAAACCTAGACTACGATTTAGTGTCAGCAGTTTTAAGTTAGCCCTATTCTTAAGTCATTTCAGAGGCTAGCAGTAATTAGGGATCTAAGCATGTGTTTAGACGAGTTTTTTGCTGCCAGCTGGTGTTAAGAGCTGGGGACAATCGTGCCAAAGTAGCCAAATCCCGCAATTGTAAAGAAGATGGCTTGAGGGAAGAGGTATATGAAATATTTGTCCTCTCCATAGAAGATACCATAGCATCCACAGGCAAAAAGAAACACTGCAATTCCCAGCTCATGTAGTAGTATTCTGGAAAATTACGAAGATTATCTAATAGTCAGATTAATATTATTATTGAAAAACATACTGAACTAGGCCATTGACGATTGATGCAGTTAGATATCACAGGTGCAAATGATCATTCTCACTTTGTGAAATGAGCATAAATTAACATTTCAAAACTAATGGTCTTAGCTAAAGCAATCCCATCATAATTTTGAGAGTTCACATTAACCACTAACCAACAAGAATGTAACCTAATAAGCCTGGATGGATAGGATCTATGCTTTAATGATAGGCACTTTTCATTCCATTTATGCATCAGTATCTTATTGCTAAGAGTCGGTCACAAGGGTGGAGGGTTATTAGAATGATTTTTAAACAGAAATTCTATTCAGCAGACTCTATAATGTGGAATTTTAGTTCTTTAAATTCTGGTTAGTGAGGATTTGGTAATTTTTAAAATATTCAATTATATACATCTTGGCAATTCCTTTGTGAGAATTAAGCATTCCAAATTGTAGACTGAAAAGATATATGCTAATTTGCTAGCCAAGAGGAAGACATTAGAGAATAGTAGTAAATTCACCTCTCTCTGAGAAGCTTAAGTCGTGCAGGCTCCTTTGGTGTACTTGATTCAGCATTGGGTTTGTTCTTGAGGGCATCTCCAAGTTTTTCGGTGACAACCCATTCATTAGCCCTCTTAGCCTCCAGCAGACCAATGAATAAAGCCTTGGTCCGGTGAAACGACATTATGTTCTCAAAAAGGACCCAAGGAACAGCCAGATGGAGTGACCTGAAAATTTCGAAATCCTCATCCGACAAATCATACAAATGCATCATTCAAAATTAGTAAGAATGTAACTTGCTAAGCATTAATTTATAATAGACCTTGGAGTTGCGACGAGTGTGTTTATGGTGGCGATGATAAAGGTAGCCACGATGGCTCCCCATTTAGGAACATCAACTTCAGGGATCAGACTTACCAATGGCAGCACCACACAGTAAAAGAAGAAAGTGAACATAGTGCCTACGATCTTCCGGATAAAGAAGAAGTTGTATATCATATAAAACTTTGTCCAGATTGACACTTCCTGCCAAAACACAACAACATTGTTGAACTTCGCAGCTATCAAATGTCTATGCTAAATTTAATATTGAACAAACCTTGTTCTTTGCAATTTCAATCACCATTTTCCTGAATAAATTGGCTGGACCGCAAGACCACCGGTGCTGTTGAGAGCGGTATGCCTTGAAAGTACTGGGAAGTTCACTTTTGACCTGTTGAAAACTCAAATATCGACTGTGTACTACTTCTCATATATCTAGATCGTGCAAAACATTAAAGGAGTGGTAGAGAAACAAGTTAACCAACAAAAACTAAAATCTTGAATGTACCTGGAGGTCTCCAAGGAAAACAAACTTCCAGCCCTTTAGTCCAGCTCGAACAGCAAGATCCATGTCTTCAACAGTGGTTCTATCTTTCCACCCTCCTGCCTCATTGATTGCAGCAATTCTCCATATTCCACCACTTCCTGAGATAGTTGTTGTTTGTTATAGCTAATTCAATTGGCTAGTGCAAAAATGCCAACGCACAAATCATAAAGTACTTACATCAACTGAGATAATTAACAAAAGACATTAAATCATCAGTGATTAAGCATGAGTTGCTTCTAAGTTTTGCTGAAAGCCTAAAAATCATCAGTTTGTCATAATGAATCAATGAAGACTACTATCTAATTACATTAGAAGGGGTAGGATATGCACGGCTACTACAGTATGCTGTGTCAATTACAAAACAAATTTGTCTTAGAAAAATTAATCTTTCAAGTTGGACAATGTCACTGGTTTACTATATTACATATGCTAAAACTATTTGGTCTGTCATATGAATCGATGAAGACTAAAATCTAATTAAATTAGAAGGGGTAAAAGTTGCTGTGCATGATTACTACAGTATGCTGTGTCAATTCCTAAACATATTTGGCTTAGAAATGTTAATCTTACAAGTTGGACAATGTCACTGGTTTACTATAGTACATATGCTAAAATCTATTTGGTCTGTCATATGAATCGATGAAGACTACAATCTAATTAAATTAGAAGGGGTAAAAGTTGCTGTGCATGATTACTACAGTATGCTGTGTCAATTCTTAAACATATTTGGCTTAGAAATGTTAATCTTACAAGTTGGACTGTCACTGGTTTACGATATTGCATATGCTTTAATCTATTTGGTCTCTCCTTTTTAGTTGTTTTACGAACTACTAAAATTTTACCGAGTATCGCTTCATGCTTAAATACAGAAAACCAAGAAGATTTGATAGTTACTTCATGCCTAATTTGATGTCTGTTATGTTTTCCAATATTATCATTATAGCCGTGGCTTAACGAACGACTTGTCTAACTGTCTGGATAACTAAAGTTACCATTAAAGCTGAAGAAGGCATGAATGGATGATCCTCCTTCTTGCTCAACTACAAACTGGTAGTCCAGTGACATTTCTTGCATTCTTGTCAAGAAGCATTCATCTGCATTCACTGCAAAATTAACCAATAATGAGAACAAATATTGTTAATCGTTAGCAAGTGCTGCAAAAAAAAGTCATATTTCCTTTTTTTTTTCCATTTTTTTCTAGAAAATTTCACGTATATTGCACCTGTTAGTCAATTTATAAAATAAATGTCTTTTAATCAAAGACAGAGAAAGAAATCATATAATCTCCACGTAAATGAACAATACAATGAACTATAGAATCAGTTATGGCAAAAAAGTGGACAATGTTGTCTATATCACAATTTTGCATCACATGCATGTATTGCCATGAATTTCACAATTTTGACATCCTATGGTGCACAGCAACTCCTTAGAGCCAATTATACTATGATTTTTCATACTTTCACAACTTTCATATGTGCCACAATCGGCCGTGGAAGAGCAATCAAGTTTTCCAACAATTTCATAGGTAAGTATCCTCTTGAGCATGAGGAGCAGTACTCATGGCTTTTGCTTTCATGTGTCCTGCCCAGACGCTACACTACGGAATTGCTAAACAAAAGCACAGACATGTATTTCTAAGAAGCTTCATACCCTACCTCATGTTCAATTACCATATGAACTCTGGGAGGATACACTTTATACTGCTGTAGATTTTTAGATTTTTACATTAATCATCTTCCTTGTCCTACTCTACTCTAAGGAAAAGACATCACCTCAGTACTTTCTCTTTCTTCTTTTTTTTTTTTTTCATTTGTTTCATAGAAGTGCATTCTTATTCTTAGAAAGAAAATAGCATTTCCTACTGATTTATCTCCTGGACTGGACCTATTCTGTGTCTGGTTAGTTTTATCTCAATTTGCCAGCTAAAGTTCCTCATAAAGCCTCTTCAACATTTGTTAATATATGCTTTCTTGATTATGCTTTTAACAGCAACCAGACCACCTCGATTTTTTATGGCATGACGTGAAAAAAACACTCTTCAAATGACTTTGTTCTAAAATCAATCCAAATACTTCATAAATAGCAGTAAATTCACAACTGATCACGTGGTCACTTCGATAGCAATGCTGTGAAAAATAAAGACCTCTCTGTAAGCTATGGTTTGATAAAAATTGTAGTATTAGGTATGTCGAACAAATATAACATAAGAGGAAATTTCATTTAGTGAAGAGACCCTAACAACTTAAGAAAAAGTAAGGCTTGTCGTGGATAAAATCGATCAGCTTACCAAACCTCCAGCGAGCCTGTATAAGCCCAATTTCCAGGTTGTGTATGAGAAAAGGTATGGCTTGCTGGAGAAAGTCTGGTTCCGGTTGAAAATCAGCATCAAAGATGGCGACGTACTCACATTCTTTGACATAGTCATGTTTCAAGCCTTCTTTAAGAGCTCCAGCTTTGTAGCCTACCCTACCTTCTCTAATTTGGTATCTAATGTTAATGCCTTCACTTGCCCACCTCATACATTCTTTCTCAATCATATCCTGCAACCTTTGCATTATTAATAAAAAGATAAATATATCATGTAACCCACGTCACAAAGTATCCGTCTTTGGAATGTAGAATAACAAAACAGCAAACTGAAACCCCATATAAATACATATATATAAATATACTGTATTAATATATGTATATATAAGAGTTGATCTACATGCTATACTATTAAAGATAAGATTTACAAGATAAGAGCACGTATAAAAATGTGATTTTTATTAAAGAAGTAATGCATAAAGAAAGCAGGCCAGTGCTGACTGCTGAACAGGCTGGAAATGCGGTGGCACAATCAATCCCATCTCAGAAGGAAATGATGTTATCGCAGACCCAAGTTGAAAACTTGAAAGATTCTTGGTAAAGGAAAAGAAAAACAAGAAGAAAAAGCAGATTTTGATAATGGAAGATGGTGGTAACCCAAAACAGATACTAAGCTGGTACAGGACTTCATACTGTGTTTCTTGATATATGTAAAGAGATTAAATGACTTCGTAGATTTCTGGAATACATACCTTGATAACAAGGTCAGTGGAATCGTCCAATACTTGAACCACTAGCCTATCAGCAGGCCATGAGAGGTTACATGCCGCGCCAATGGAGATCTTGTACACCTGTCCCTCAAGAAAACAACCTCAGCATATATTTTTCTTTTCTCACACAAACCCGTGTGTGTGAGTGTGTGAAAACAAATTCAAAAAACAAATTTGACCTCTATTTCATTGTATATGGGTACTTGAACAAGGACCATGGGGAAATCCACATTGCCATTCTCCAAGTCACCTTTCATTGGTTCCCATTTGTATCTTTTCGCGGGCTTCTTCCGAAAGAGCTTCGCAAGAGCAGCAAGAAACATAACGTGAACCCACTCAACAAACAACAAGAAGGACAAGACCAAGCAAGTGTACAGAGCAAACCTCAGCACTGGGACTATAAATGAGGCTCTTATTATCTCCCACAGAGGCCCAATTTTTCCTTTGATGTCAGCCGTCGAGCCAAGAACCCACTCTAATACAACATTCTTTGCAGAAACTTGAGCCATCCTTTCTTTACAAAAAATCAAGAAACAGGGGATGCTCTGGTTTCCACTTTCCATACTCCACTTAGTACCTCAAGAAATCCAATAGATCTATATCCTCCTTTTTCCCTTCTCCCTTTACCCTTTTTCTATCTCAACGTAAAGAATCTCAAAACAAGGGAGAAGAAACCGAACTTCACAATATAGAATAAATGAACAATGCTTTTGCCCCTCACTCTCAACTCTCTGCCTTTTCAGTTTGAGCCAAGATAGGCAGAGGAGTTGAGGGAGAGTGAAGGAGACAGGAGGTGAAAGAGCACAATAAATGAAGTTTATATACAGAATGTATTTTGTCTGAATAAGAGACTGTTTGGTGGACTCCTGTTTCTTTGAGCTATCAACTACCCACTTTTCTGGGGTCCCTGTGGTCGCTTTTTCTTGATATTTTCAGACCAGTTTGGATTGTTTTTGTTCCTCAAAGCAACGCTCAGAGAGACTGTCGAAAAACTCGCATCATTTATCGTCTGGTCTGAGGCCCACTTCAATTGGTTGTTTTCAGATCCGAGTCTTGCTAATGGCTGTTAGACTATCAGTAAAATCTTGCATTTTTATACTTTTTCATGTATAACTAATTATCGAAAAATTTCAGATATGTCTCATATATTGAAAGTTTTAATTATACTATTCATATTATAAGGCCAATCTAGAGATTAATTAATATAAGAATTTTATTTGTACTCGTAATTAGAAAAATATTCATTGTTTCACTTGCATTTAATCTTCTTGGCCAATTGCTACATACCAACTATGATTAGCGATTGTTTTAATTAAGGAGTTAATTTTAAAATTATTAATTAATTAAATTACATAGTTGTGAGTCCCCTGACTTACCAGTGAACCTAGAGATTATATATAAACTTAGATAAAAAAAAATTAACTTTTGGATTAAGTATAATTAATTATTTTATTGAGTTTTAATTAATTTAAGAATTAAATAAGTTTAATTAATTGAAGCTGACAATATTAGAAAAAGCCCATTTAGCGCAATTAATTAATCTATTGGATCCATTGATTATGGATTAATTCAATTAATTGAATTTTAATTGATTTTTAAATTTAGGTCCAATAGATATGGGTTTGATGGGAACAGGGCTTAATATAAATTGGAAGATGAAAATTTTCGATCCTACAATAACAAGGAAATAAGGTAGTTGGATAAGTATAGGATATTATTTATAACATAATTGATTCACAAGAAAACTACAATATTGTATATGTTTGATTTTTGTGTTCTTTTGTTTTGTTTGATTTTTGTTCTTCCTTTACTAAAAGAATTCAGAAATCCTATACCCATGTACAAAATGTTTGTCTTCTTGCATTCAAATCTTTATGTAGTAATCCCTTGCTCATGAATCATGGAATTTTTCGAAATAAATCTATTAATATAAATTTATTTTCGCATTGACGTATGTATGGATCAATTTTAAAAAAATAAATATTTGGAGCTTTTAAGTGAATTGTTTATAATTCACAATTCCCCGATTTAAAAAAAAATGAAAAATTAAAAACGTTTTGAATCATTTCATTATCAACTGCACTCACCAAAAATATTATGTGTAAGTTTCGAACTTAACGTACTGAGAAAGAAACAATAAGTTGACAACTTGCTTGGTTTTGGAATAGTTAGATTATTTAATTTGTTTTCTTGGAGGTGTTGCCATTTCATGTGGCCCATTATAGCTTTTTATTTTATATTTTATTTAATAAGTATTATAGTATGTTAAATCTTATGATTCATATGAATGCATACAATAATTACATTATAAGCATAATTTTCTTATGTAAAATTGTCAGCATTATGAGATTATTTATAATAGTTTAATCAGTTTTACGTCACTCAATATAATTGTCATGTGATCTTTGACATGGAAATATATGACCATGATTCAGACATCCATCGTTGTTCTCATTATTCTTGCAATTGAATCCATAGTAGTTATACTATTATTTTTTTTAACTTTCAGAAGAACTTTAGAGCCATTTTCTCGTTTTTTCTTTGGATAAAGTATCATAAAATAATAAGCTATTACCAACACAATAAACGATTAATTTCTTAAAATATTTGCATAATCACTATCAAGATTAGTATTAATATATAATTATTTACATGATTTGACACTACTGATATGACTTAAACCCCACTTGAAACAACCGTCATTAAATTTTATAACATTGATATATATTTATATCTATATCTCTCTCAATATATATTTATTTATTTATTTTATAACTCAAGGTTCTGAACCCAATAATCATACCCCTTGAGCCTTTGAGTGGTTAAATTGCGTGTTATGCATCAATTAATCCCAAGTTCCCTCATGAACTGTACATTTATGCGCAAAAAGAATTATTTTCTAAATGATTGGTCAACCAAACGCTTGTCACTATTCTGAAAATTCAGCCGCAAATTTCAACCGGAATTCAAACATCCACACTATCGTTGGAATCAAAAAACACTTAAATTGGTCAACCAATTTATTTATATCATGCATCTATTGAATTTGAAAATAAAACTAAATATATCTATTATTTTTTACTATAAAAAAAGGTCATACTAATTTCTCGACCCAATTAATCCAAAAACATTTTTAATTTTTTTATACAAATATTTTTATTCACATTTTTCTAAAATATTTCTCAAAACCAAACATAACCTCCCCTCCTCCTAGGAGGCTAGGGTGGCAATTCTATCCTATTCAAAAAGTGGATTTTATTTAAGTGTAAAGTAGCTAAAACATTAATCTAGTTCATAAAGACTTTTTGTAATTATACACATAGGAAAGCTAAATCTCACACCAATTAATTCACCAAAATAATCATCTCCCTAAATGGTCCACCAACTTGTCAATTAAATTAGAATTCAACCCCACATGATTCATGCAAACCATAGAATATGAGCATTGATTTTTGAAAATAAATATAAAAAATTTAACACCCCCAAATTAGTTAGTTTTCACCTTATTAAAAGAATAGTAAGGATAAAATAGATATCTTTTAACAAATTTGGTACACCAACCACCCTTTAAAAAATAGGAGTGGTAAGTCACTTTTTATATAGTACATAAAAAAATTAACAAACAAAAAAACACTCATAAATATAGATGCATTACTACAGATGTCAATGAATCCCATTTTGGGCGAATCTGAATACAAATTCTTAATAATTTTGGTGAATCGAGTTTGAAATAAAAAAAATCAAAATTCAACCTAAATTTATTTATAATTTTAAAATTCATCTCGTTCTCATCTTAAAATATAAAATCCAGAAAATAATTCTTTTTTCATGTAATACCAAGACTAGTATGGAGTTATTTAAATTTTTTATATTTGGGGAAAAATGTATTTGAACATAAAGATTGAGAAATAATGGAGAATAAAAATATGTTTAGATAAATTATTGAAAAGGAATGATATTATGTATTTCATTCTCGAAAATACTGAAAATACAATTAATTTTATTTTTTGAGATATATTTTTTACTGTAAATATTTTATCAAGATTATTTTATTGAGGGAACGAAAATTTGAATGAAATAACAATCAACATAGCCCAAATTTTCCAGCTCACAAATTGGTTTTCCTTAGGTAGCTAATTCTGTTGGTATTCCATGCTTTCAATGTGTAGCCACTCAATCATCAAAAAGAAATTTCAAAAAACAAGCATACATATATATGTCCATCTTTACAGGCATTAGATTCCCTTTATAGTCCATTTTCAATAATTAAATTTAACACATTGGAAAAGAAGGCCCAACTCAAAGTAGTACTGGAAAAATAATTGAGCACATGTAATTTGAATAGGACTCTACCATAATGGTTGACACAATATTTTTATAATCGAATAGATGATTAAATTAATTTTGTTAAAATTAATGGTTCAATCGATCGAATCGGTATAATCGACGGTCGGATTGGTTTAATAAAAATTAATTATATTTTTTTATTTTATTATGTAAAATAATAATATAATAAATTAATTATTATATACTACACTTTAAATGTAAAAATAAATAAATAGTTACATAAAAATACATATAACAAAATATAAAATTTAAATAATCAGATAAATATAACAAAATATTAAATTTAAACCTTTATAAAAATCAAAAAAAAAAAAAAAAAACATTAAAATCGATCAAACTGGTTTTGATCGGTTCTTGGCAGGTTTGACCGATTGTTAACCGGTCAAAATAGTTTTTGGGACTAACTGGAGTAGACCGACCTCCGGTTCACGGTTGGACCGATTGAACCGGCCGGTCCGATCCGATTTTGACAACATTAGGTTGACAAACGAACCAAATAATTCAAACTAAGATATTATTTTGCACTTTCCTTTTCTATTTTTTTTTTGGATAATCATGTATCTCAATTTCGCCGAACTAATTCATTGACCTCCAAAACACCTGCTCCTACCATTTTGAAAGGAGTAAATCGCGAGATATGCCTCAAGTAAATCCCAAATTCCCTCATGAACTGTATACTTTTGCGCATAAGAAATTCAATCCAAAGTGATTGCATTATACTAAACGTTAGTCGCAGAGTCCCACTAGCAGTATAGTGATTGTTTCATATCAAAATTCAACCGCAGGTTGCCATCAGAATTCGAACCCCCACCCTACCGGTGGAAGCAAATTGCACATTGATTGTTTCACTAATTGAACTGTGAGCGGAGACTCTATTTTCTTTTTTTTTTTTTTTTGAGGGGAGGGAATGGTATTACATTTAGTGTATTATATAGGATTCTCTACTAATTTTATTTTATTTTTATGTTATAAAATAATGATAAATTAACATATATATATATATATATTTTTAGGATAAGATATCTTTTTTTTCCTTTTGAACTATACTTCTTAAACTATAATTTGTACCAATTATCTTCCCGAACTATACCATATTACACTTACCCCTTTCGGTCTCGTATGAATTATCATTAATATCGTTAGCGATTATCTTTCCTTTTATTTTTCTATTTTCTTTTTTATTCCTTTTTTTTTTATTCTTCTTCTTCTTCTTTCCTACCCCACCACCTCTACCCAGCCTATTCCGCCACCAACCACTCCATTTGGGTGGGCAAAAAAAGTAGCTCAATTGAAAATATATATAAAAAAATAGAATTAGTAATGATTAATTTGTTGTTAGAGAGAAAAATATGGATTTTATTTTTTTTTCACTCATTGAGATTGAATGTTCATCATTACATATGATTCTAACCAATCTTAAACTAGTCATTTCTACAAGCTAAATCCCAAAATAGGGACAGAAGAAATTGGGAAATCTGCACAAAATTATACTAATACTTTATTTACTAGAACTATTACACTTAATACAGGAGTTATTTGGTTTATAGTTATCTGACAACAGGATTAGAGTTTTAATTGGAAGGCTTTTTTGGGCCGCTTTGACAGCATTTTGGGTTTATTTTAAGATATGCGGCCCGTTAAACATGCCAAACTTTTGGGCTTAATCAAATTTGTGTCAATAATTTACTCATATTGCAGCACAAATCTTATGTTGTGTCGGCCTTTTAGGATGTGGGCCGGACAACGATTTTCTCGTTAAAGTAAAGAGGGGGACTTGATTTATTTTTTAAAATATTTTATGAATTTAATAATTTTATATATAAAATTTATACTAATTAAAAATTTTACCGCCGCGCCCCCCATTTTGGCTCCGTCTCTGTTGAGACGGCTACAATTGTATCAATTGTTTTATCTTATATTTCATACAACATATGCACATACAAATAACGAAAATATGTGATTATATATACAAAATTATAATAGAGAATCTAAAGCCCACATAGATTCATTAAGAATGAAATGGGCATGCAATTTTTCAGAGCAAATAGAATGAAATCCAAATTATAGAGCATGACAAGCTAAAGATTCGAATAAATAACATACAACAAATGACCCATGAGCCCCTAAACAACAAACCTACTGGTAAAACCTTAACTTCTGCTAAGAAAGAAGGTTTTTACTTCAAATTTGAAAGAAATAATAATGTGTTCTAGGCATACATGTCTTCAGTAATTAGTAACTCCTGTATCAACATCAGACATTATACGTTCAGACACAGATGCAGAGGGTTGCAAGGATTTCCATTCAACAGGCTGAGGAGAAGCATGGCTCACATTAGGGCCCTTAATAACCACTTCATCATCGACCAGTGGATTAGGCATCGGAGCAGCTGTTGCAAGACCTTTCACTTCACCGTCTGGTAGTTTACCATTATCAGTCTGGAATGGAACTGCAACCGTGCCTTTATTAGGCTTCTGAGATTCAAGGCGATGTGGCCTTACATTCAGTTGCTGCACCAACTTCTGTCTAAACGTAGCGATGATAAGCTGGAAAACGCAATGCAATCTATGTGAATCTCAAACTGGAAAATCGAATACATATTGAAATCTCAAACATTTTCATGCAATGGAAACGCCACAAAACTATTGATCAATAGTATTAAGTGCCAGAGTCTATCAACTATAAAGTGGCCAGTGCTAGGGAAAGAACAGCTTCTTAAATCTTTCTGCAATCGTCGTTTCCACAAGAAATAAACCAACTCTTGAAATATGATTATGGCTAAATGGAAACAAAATGCCTGTGTCTGTGTTTTAGTTGTCTGCACATGTATATGCATGTGAATATCAACAAGCATACTTCTGCACAAGAAAGAAATTTTGAGCTTACTTGAGTTGGCCCAGCGGCGATTAGTGAACCTGCTACAGCACCACCATAAAAGCGCCCATCAGGGTTAGCCAACTGAACACTTAAAAGGCAAATTTTGCCACCCCTTTTTTCATCATATGTATGTGATCCATTTAGATACACAATTGTAAAGTGGCCCTGCAGGTGGAGAAATGAGAGATACAGGAGCTACTGGAAATTCCTTAATCTGTAATCAAGTTCACTCTAGGACAGCAGCATAGTCTTGTCGATGAAAACAAAAAATATTAAATAACACAGGAAGAGAACATGGAAGAATCCCAGTGTCAAGTGAAAAGCAAGCAAACAGAAATAGGAACATAGGTTTTTAACACTGGATTTGCATGGAACAAGGGAGAATTCAAGGGATACCAATCCACATTGATTCTAAGAACATAAACACTTATATATCAAATAGAATCCCAGTTTCATCAGCAAATCAAAATATTGGCCTTGGTTAAAGATAGAGGAGAGACTAACAATGTGTTATTTTACGGAAAAATTGAAATTCTAAATAATGGGATTAGAAGAAGCCCATTCGGTGCATGAAAGACATGTAAGATCATATAGCAGGTAGAATGGCCATGGAAAGGGAAGAAATTTTCAGACGGAAGCATACACAAACCAAATTAGACTTCTTATAAAGTGCTGCAGAGCCAAACAAATGATGCTTTCTATGGCAGCAAGTTTTGCTCACACCAATTGGAATCAAACAAAGAAAATAGTTAGAAGTTAGAATGGAGATCATGCCTCATATCTTCGAATGCCACTGTGAGAAGCAGGTATGAAAATCTCTGCACTGGAGATAGTACCAGAGCTGAAATAATGCAAATTGATTCAGGAATCTTTTGAGAAAATGACCAGATCCTTTGAACAATGTTCTGCACGAACAATGGAAGATAAAGAACTTCTTCTTAGAACGATACTTGTGGAATAGTATATCAACTACAGAAGCACAATCATAAAAATTAAAAATGTTACCTCTCCTTCTTGAATTGCAATTGTGTAAGGAGTGAAGTTGCTTCCAGCTGTGTCCCCAACAGTCCCACCTTCAGAATACATAGTTTAGAAGAAATGTGGCAAATTCTTGTGATAACACAATTCTTATGAAAATGCTTCTTTAAAAAGAAAAATCAATCAACAAACAGTTTTGTTCGTCTTAAATTAATAAGTTTGGTCACTCAATTTTGTCACAGATTATCAATTACAACAGCAGATATTATTTCAGGATTAACCATCATACCGACAAACTATGCTGAGCAAGGCTCAGATATTCACAGTGAATTCGAAGTTAAAGCTAAGAAAATGATGAGTATAATTCATAAAGATTAGTGGAAAGCACATAAAAATCTCACTTTGAGAATATTTGGCCCTTTTGAGAGATAAACTTACTATCTTTCTCTCCATAAAACTCTGAAAATTCTCAAATTAATTTTCTGAAACACAAAACCAAAGAAAAGCTTGACCCTTTTTGCGTTTTATCTGAAATCTTTTCATACATTTTCAAAAAATTAATAAAAAGAAACACGTTTCACTCACTAATAGGGAAAAAAAAATTCACAAATCACAAAATGTTTAATTTCTCAGGGAATATGTTAGATGCGCTTGACTAAATACATAGACAGAATCACTTGAATCCCCCCATAAAAATTAATTAACCAAGTTATAACACCAATCATATTCAAAAGTCTATATGATCTTAAAAAAAAAAAAAAAGAAACAGAAAAATCAAAGTATAGGGAAACAAGACACCATCCTTAACAGATTTCCTACAGAAAATAAAATAAATTCGTCCATGCATAATCCCAAATGTTTCAAGATTTAATAATTGACAAATAATCAAAAAATTCAATTGATAGAAAGTTACCTAAAGCGGCAGCCAAGGTTTGCCACTTGCCGGACCCCCTAGGACGGCCTCTTCCCCGCTTTTGTGGAGTGGCCGAATATTCTGGCACCACCATGAAATCTTGTCGCACCTCCCCCGGCTGTTTCCTCGGCTGCCCTCTCTTTCTCTTGGCCCCGAAATCAGCTTCTCCGCCGCTTGCACCGCTGGCCACCACCCCTCCATGATCATCAACGCCGCCAGCATTTTCCAACTTCTCCTCTACGCCAACCCCCACCTCCATAGCCTCAGGAACTTGCAAAACCTCAGGTTCGACAGTCGCTGCATGCTGCTGAATGGTGTTTCCGACGTTGTGGTCCTCCATTTGCTAGCCTGAAAAACATCAAACCCATCTGTTAACGAAAACGAAAATTAGAAAAAAAAAAAAAAAAAAAAAGTGCAAGATTCAATCATTCATATACAGTTATGGAAAGATGGGAGAAGGGCTGATTCATGCATGCAAAAAATAAAAAACCCACACACAAACACCTACTAATGTGTGTAAAACGCGTATATGTATGCATATATGTATATAAACGGATCGAAAGAACTTTTCTCTGCAGAAGCAAAAAGGGGAAGATTTTTGGGGGGTTTTAGAGTTCTTACTGAATGTTTTCAGTCGTAATGATGAGAGAAAATCAAGAAACGGCTGTTTCTGCTATAGGTGTACGTGTTTTATGGAGGAATTTTTTGGCGAAATTCCAAAAATGCCCTTTCAGATTTTATTTTTAATTTTTTTGGAATTTTGAGAGTCTAGAAAATCATTTTAAACATGGAATAATTACTAATCAGGATATTTAAATCTTTGGAGATTTCAAGACACCAAAAAAAAAGGGTAATTTTTTAATCTAAAGAAATATCTACAATTTATTATTTTGTGTAAAAATAATAAAAAAAAAATATACATTGCTTTGTGTATTTTTTATGTTTCTTCGTCGTTATTAATTTTTCTTCACACACAATATATATAAATATATATTGATATGGATATACAAAATATGTATATGCATATATTTTACATATACGCATACACGCTCACAAACAAAGAGAAAGAAAAAAAAAAGATGATAGCAATTTTTTAATTTTTTGTGTTCTCATTTCCTCTCCTAGTTATTATTATAATTATGCTTATAATGAAGTAAAAAAAAAAAGGATTAAATACGAAAATTAGAACATTTTTGGATTGCTTTTCCCAGTTGGAATTTCCTAATTTTAAGGAATTTTTTTCATTAATATTGTAGTAATTGACAGAAATAACAGTAATCTGAGTTGGATATTGTAATCCCAATTGAATTCTGATATCGCTTAATACATTGTCAGGAAAACGACATTATTAGGGATAACCTTTTTTGTGATTCATACCTGTATTTAAGTTTGAATTTTAAATTTATTTTATTTGGATTTTGTAAATCTGTCTCCATTATCAAGTGTAATATTTTAATTTTTTTTCTATTTATTAACATGATATAGACATAATAAGAAGATTAAAATATGATAAATTCCTGACAATCTCCTAATTCAAATATGAACCTATGTTAATTTAAAATTTGGATGGAAATGGGATGAAAAATAAATTAAATTATTCAATATTTGATTTGAAATTGATAGCTTAAAATTTAATTCGTTAAATATAACAAATTAAGTGTGTCTAAAGTTCAACTCGATTAATAAAAAAATTATAAAATATGTGTAAAAAATCAAGATATTCGAGCTCGATTCGTATTTGACTCAATTAAAGTTCGTTCAAACTTAATTCGATTAACAATTAAATCTAGTTCGAATATAATTTTTAAAACTTGATAAAAATTCAAACAAAATTTAATAGTAATATATTCAACTCGATTTGTTTATTATCCTGTATATAAATAAGGTAAAGTAAAATAAATCACAAGAAAATAAATTGTAATAAAAGTAATTAATTGCAGAATCATGAAAGGATGTTCTGTTTGAATTATAAATGTTAAATAAGAAATAAAAGTAAGGTGATTACGAACAAAAATGTTTCCATTTAGCTCAGACGACGAATACTTTGTTACAAATTAAAATCAAAATCTCTTAATTATAAGAGATGTTTATGGAGTAGAACTCTATTTTGTTAGTAAAATGCATTTGATACAGGGTAAGTAAAATGCCAAGAGTGAATTTCAATATTGCAGAAAATAAAAATAAAAACTAATACTTCAAAATTCAAATTCGATCCAATTATTTAGGACCACAATTGATCAAGATTATGATGGGTCAGACCCAATTGTAGAGGTCCACCCATAATTGATTAAAACTTTAATGGATCAGGCCCAATTGAAAGATCCAAGCTTCTAGATAAGTAGAGAGAAAATGGACATGAGTAAATTTTCATTTTTATTTTCATTTTTATTTTTTCGAAAGAATGATAAATCCCCCAAATCCCTGTAAGTTGATCTTACGATCAATAAATAATTTGAATCATTTTAATCCATATGGGTAAGGAAAATTCTATCTTGGAAAGGATTTGGTCAAAATCAAAATAAATCATATGACGAGTGAAATATACTTGTCATGTGATTGATATATTATTTAATAAAAGTTGTCAATCACATGATAAATATAATAATAGTGAGTAAAATATATTCGTCTTGTGATTGGTATACGATTCAATAAGAGAGGATAATCATATGACAAATGCAATAATACTTATGATATAATTCGTGAAGTTTGATTAAACTTGATTTGAATAAAAAAAATTCCACCCCTTAAAATCTACCGAGTTAATTATATAGGCATAAATACATCTATAGATATAGATGTGTATATGGTATTATCAATACATAATAGGTATACACTAATATATACCTCTATCCATATATCTATGGAAGATTCCCAGATTTACTATACATAGGCAGCATGAAAGATATGGAACACCTATTTATACTGGTCATATTTTCTCTTGAGATCGTTCTTCTGCCTAGAAAAAGAACATCATGGATATCTCCAAAATTATATATAGAATTAAATCCAGCTCACTGCATCCATGATCCATACATCTATGGCAATTTCTAACAAATATATTTGATGGATTAGTTGTTCTCAATTCTAGTTTAGAACTTTATATGGGATATATTTGTAAATTCATAATTATAAACCTCATTGACAGCTTATTTGGATTAGATTTTTGTTTGACACTTCATATCTTTTGGAACATTTTGATAATTGTTTATAATTATTTAGATGCATGCTTTAATTTTCATTTGAAACTTTATATATTTTGAACATTTTGTTAATTATTAATAATTATTTGGATACATGCCTTAATTCGAACTTCACACATTCTTAGGATAGGTGAAATAAATTTTACCCTAATGTAAATTGCGAAAAATAGAAAATACAATTATATTCTTTCTGCTTCAGGGAAGAGAAATTTACCCTCAAGATCAATTCTTGCTACAATATAAAAGTGATAACCAAACAAACATGAAATGTATGGATGATAAACCCTCGTGTCAACAGGATTCAGCCAGGTCAAGAAAGTATATATTATTCCCCAGTCCCACCAAATGGGAAAAAATATTCTTCTTTTTTTCTTTCAATAATTAATTGAGAACTCCACAATTGGTAGAAAAATTAGAAGATAAAAATATTTCATACGAGTAGAAACTTTTATTGCTGCTCATCCAGATGTCCAAAGAGTTTTTTCCAATGAGTTCTTGCTTCCTTTGGGGACCGAAAACTCCATATATGAGGAACGGATTTCTCACGAGTGTCTAAAATCTCCTGCATTCAGAAATGCTAATCGTTATTCAGTTCAGACCAATCTGCATGCAATATTTGGTTGTCTCATTCCTGGTAAAAAATAAAGGTAGCAACACAAACAATAATCGATGATGAGAAAAAATGTGATGTTGCAGTAGCTGAAATCAGAAACACAGAGTGGCATTTAACTGATGAAACTTTTCAACAAAACGGTGATGATTTTTGGAGTGTTGTGTTATGCTACGAGAAGAGATTGTCCAACATGAACACATCCAAGCATCAGCCTCAAGAGCCAATTTACTGCATGATTTGAGAAAAGGGACCCGGAGAGAGAATCTAAATGGACTAAGACAAAAGCTTAAAAAGCCAGATAATGCTCAAAATATGCAATGTAGCCATGGAAAATAACTGCATTTCTCAATCTCACACTTTCAACTGATCTAAACTTTATCATACTTGTAAGCCATTAGCTGAATATAGAGGAAGAGGAAGCCAAACCAATACATGCAGTAAAAGGCTTCATTTCATTGCTGCTGCAGTACACACAGAAAATATGGGTGAAATGCCGCATTTTCCAGAAACCATCCAATGACATAAGACAACTTAAGAGGGAAGAAGAAACATATTGTTTTTAAGAGGGTTTCAAGTTCTAGAAAAAATTCCTACGAGCATTATTACAACTTCATGGAGAATTTTTTCAATAAGTACGAGTTTGTCTGCAACTGCAAAGGTTAATTACAAATCAATTCGGCATTGTTGCCATTGATATTTAGAACAAGGAACTGTTGCCCGATCAATTTGATCATGATGCAGTTGGCCTTTTCATGTACTTGGAGCATGGTGGTGTTTTCCAGGCAGAAAATGAAGTAGAAGTCTACAGTTACATGGAATATAGGAGTGTCTTTAATAGGAGGAGAGGGACTGGAGAAGGGATACACACCTCCCTTTTTGTTCGGTCAGAAGGAAAGTTGGAGAGAAAGGGAAGCAGGAGGGATGAGGCCTCCTCCTGTACAAATTTGAATCCCTCATACCAAGGAGTTAGAGGACGGAATACTGTAAACCACAAAATTGTTCCTTCCCTTGGGTATTTTTTATTATATCAAACAATGAGAAGGGTTGTCTTTTCCTTCTCATTAAGAATTACATGTTACCCTCAGTTAGAGGAAAGCATTGAAAACCTTCCCCTTTTCCTCCCCTCCCCTGTTGATACCAAGCGTACCCTAGGTCTCATCAATTCCATGAAGTGTAATGCAATTAAGGGGAAACATACTACCTTTGAGTTGGAGCATTTAGGTATAATCAAAATAACATCTCCTTTCAGTTAATTAAACTTGTTATCATGGAGAAAATAGTTGTCTGATCTTTGCTCTTTCCTGCCACATTCCTTCTCTTAGATTAACCCTAACACCCCTGCTATAAGAAAAATTACCACTTGGACAACATATCATATTCACATATTCGATGAAACCGACAACTAATAGTAAGGCACAACGTGTGTGCACAGTCTCGAACATAATTCATCCTAAACACCACAGCGCTAGGATATGGTAATACATAAAGCAGCAAACAAGAAAGCAAAGTGACCAAGAAAGTTTAGAGACGCACCTCAACTACGGAAGCTCTCTTGGTTTTGAGACGCAAACAATCATAAAGAGTACTCCACTTTCCAGAACAATTGTCAAGGGCACCAAGCCGATAGTATTGCTGCATCTGATGGACTGGAGCTGCAACAAAATCAAAATCCATCAATTGGATGATCACTGATCCAATAGCAGATATTCAACGCAATCTAATATCGAACACTTGTCGTGCATATTGACAGGGAACTCAAAATATCTAAAATTAACCCAAGATGAATTCTCCTAAAAGCCCGTTAAGCCTTGTAATACAAAACAAGAAAATTGTTAATAATCCACCTTCAAAGTAAAAGTCTTGCCCACCCTTTCCATTACTCTGTGACAAAACATCTGCCTCAGCCAAAGAAAAAACTGCATTTTCTGATATTCGAGAAAAAATTAAACCACCACTCATTTAAAAATCTTCGAAGCTCAATTTTTACTGGATTCAGACCAATAGATTAATGAAGTTACGGTTGCAGTGTAGCATTACTCATGGAATAGATATAAGGAAAATGAAGGGAAGTTTGCGACGTACAATAGCAAAACCAGAGCGCGTCGAAATACTTGGAGCACGATAATCGCCGCCGCGGCGCGGCGGCTTCTTCCTTTTCTGAGCTCATCGTCCTCCTTTCCCAAGATTTACAAGAACGGCGACACCAAAAAAGGATGAATATTACTTTCACACCCAAAAGTAATGCGACAGCGGGCAAAATTGCAATTAACTGATTATTACTTATAAACTAATTTTTGTAAAACTTATTGTTACTATTGTATCAGCTTTATTATTTAAAAAAATTACCCAAAAATCCTTAATTAAAGTTTCATATAAAAAAAAATCAAGAAAATATTTTTCAATACTAAAAAGCCATTGGCACCTGCTGTCACCAATAATCCCTTACCAATGCTTTGACATCAATTGAACTCTTAGTAACAATACAATTCAATCTTTAAATTGTACAGTAGTCTATGACTGTCGTGTACAATTATTATAGTATTATTCAACATGTTTTGAATATTTATATATTTTATTCAACTTTTTCTATTGAATATCAAATTGTTTTTTTTTTTTTTTTTTGTTTGCTTCTATAGACACATATAAATAAACAAGCCTCATAATAATTAAGACACGAATCAACCATTACAAAGTAAAAATAAAATATAATAATATGGACATAAAATTAAATTATTGCAATTACAAAATATTTTGGTTAGAAAGTTAGAAATATTCTAGTTTATTAAAAATTTCTAAAAATTATGTGTGTAGGTAAATCATGTCTTCTTTATGAGAATCAAGTCATCATAAAGACATGAAAGAATAAAATCATCAATGGACTTTATAGGAAGTAGGAATATTGTTAACTCATTTTATTTTGTTTACTTGGAAAAATTAGGAAATTGAATAGTCTATAAAGACAATATAAACATTGAGCTTAATTATTATTTGATTAGTTAAAATTCATTTAATAGGAATTCTTTTTACATTTAAATTTAATTTAAATAATATTGTTTGACGACTAATCATTGAAAAATAATTTTCTTTGTAGGGTAAAAATTTGAATTCCCTAAATGATGTTGCCTTCGCACCAAGACCCCCAACAAAAACCAAAATTGCAAATTGGTCCCCGCAAAAAAAATTCGGGGTGTAAATTTAGGGCTCTGATTATCTGCACCACACCCACCTGCTCTTCTCACTCGTTAGTTCTGCTCCACACTCAAACAATTTACAACAATTCATTTTCTGTATAAGACAATCATTAGATTCCGGTTAGTGGTTCAGTATCTTTAATTCTCATCCTCAATTCATGCAAATTAAGGCCTGATTTTTGTATTCTTTTCATGGGTGCATTTTAGTTTCAGTTTACATGATTTTGAATCTTCATATGTTTATGGATTGAAAATCTGGGTTTTTCTTTCTTGTTTCGAGTACCCTTTGCCCCGGAGACCCTCTCGGTTCTCGTATATTTACGCAGGAGGAACTATTTGTTATCGAATAGTTGTCGGACAATCTTTGGGTGTTCAAAATTTCTGTGGTTCAGCATGGAAAATGGGGTGATAGAATTTGATATTGGTTTAGGCGGGGGAGATGATGGTATTGATATTGAACCACCTAATGATGACGGGGAATTGCCTGATGGTTCTCCTAATGATGCTAATTCCCTTGGTAGTGGCAGTGGCGACACTGCTTTTGCTTTACAGACTTACATTCCCGAGGGAGACCTTGATCTTGAGCCTTATGAGGGGATGGAATTCGAGTCTGAGGAGGCTGCCAAGGCATTCTATAACTCATATGCAAGGCGGGTTGGATTTAGTACTCGTGTGAGCTCCTCCCGCCGCTCTAGGAAGGATGGGGCCATCATACAGAGGTCTTTTGTATGTGCGAAGGAGGGGTTCCGCAATTTGAATGAGAAGCGCACGAAGGATAGGGAAATTAAGCGGCCACGGACTGTGACTCGGGTGGGGTGTAAAGCCTCGTTGTCTGTCAAGATACAGGATTCTGGGAAATGGGTCGTCTCGGGTTTTATTAAGGAGCATAATCATGAGTTGGTTCCCCTGACCAGGTGCATTGCCTCCGATCCCATCGCCAAATCTCCGGGCCTGCCAAGACCTTGATTGATACATTGCAGGCTGCTGGAATGGGTCCCCGCAGGATTATGTCTGTACTCATCAAGGAGTATGGTGGCATTAGCAAAGTTGGCTTCACAGAGGTGGATTGCAGAAATTACATGCGAAACAATCGGCAGAGGAGCATGGAGGGAGATATCCAGCTGCTTTTAGATTATTTGAAGCAGAAGCAAGCTGAGAATCCTACATTTTTCTATGCAGTGCAGGGGGACGAGGATCAATACACAGGTAATGTTTTCTGGGCTGATCCCAAGGCCAGAGCCGACTACAACCATTTTGGAGATACTGTTACATTCGACACCACTTACAGGTCAAACAGGTACAGATTGCCTTTTGTGCCTTTCACAGGGTTGAACCATCATGGACAACCTGTTCTGTTTGGTTGTGCTTTCCTAATTAATGAAGCAGAAGCATCATTTGTATGGTTATTCAAAACTTGGCTGGCAGCTATGTCTGGCCGCTCTCCGGTATCAATCACCACTGAGCATGATACTGTCATTCGCACTGCCATCATGCAGGTTTTCCCAGATACTCGCCATCGTTTCTGCAAATGGCATATATTTAAACAATGCCAGGAGAAGTTGTCCCATGTGTTGCTAAATCATCCTCATTTTGAAGCTGCCTTCCACAAGTGTGTGAACTTGTCTGAGAGCACTGAGGAATTTGAATCCTGCTGGCACTCCCTTGCCGATAAATATGATCTCAGGGATCATAAGTGGCTTCAAGCCATTTACGCCGATCGCAGACAATGGGTCCCTGCATATCTTCGTGACACCTTTTTTGCTGAAATGTCTATCACTCAGCGAAGTGACAGTATGAATTCATACTTTGATGGATATGTGAATGCATCTACCAATCTAAATCAGTTCTTTAAGTTGTATGAAAAAGCATTAGAAAGTCGCCATGAAAAAGAAGTTAAAGCAGATTTTGATACAATGAATACATCACCAGTTCTGAAGACTCCTTCTCCAATGGAGAAACAGGCATCTGATTTTTACACAAGAAAACTATTTATGAGATTTCAGGAGGAGTTGGTTAGCACTCTCACTTTTATGGCATCCAAAGTGGAGGATGATGGAGAAGTCACCACTTATCAAGTAGCAAAATTTGGGGAAGACCACAAACCTTACCATGTGAGGTTCAATGTTCTTGAAATGAGAGCTACTTGTAGCTGCCAGATGTTTGAGTTTTCGGGTCTTCTTTGCAGACATGTATTGGCAGTTTTCAGAGTCACTAATGTTCTCACCCTTCCATCTCATTACATCTTGAAGCGATGGACAAGAAACGCCAAAAGTAGTGTGATACTGGAAGAACGAGTTACAGATCCATTCAACAGTTATTTGGAATCTCATACTGTTCGATATAATACCCTTCGGCATGAGGCCTTCAAATTTGTAGATGAAGGAGCAGAGTCTGTTGACTCTTATAGTGTCGCCATGGCTGCTTTGGTAGAGGCTTCAAAGAAAGTTGCTCTTGCAATTAAGAATGAGGGAAAGGCTTGTATGACCAATGGTCCTGTGAGGGATGTCTCAGCAAGGGGTGGAATTCAGCTGAATCACTGTACCAGGGAAGGTCAAGGGAGCTTGGCCCAGCAACTATCCGAGGTTTGTTATTTCTTTAGTTACTACTTTATTGTCTGGTACAGTTCTCATGCATACTTTTGTGAGTTTGCATATGTTTTACTTTAGCAATATGGTATTGAGAGATTGCTTAAATCTTGATAAACCATCTATGTAGCAAACGTTATTAGTTTTGCTATTTAGTAGACCAAATAACATATTGTTCTTGGAGAAGCCATGTCTGCAACCTGGAAGAATGATACCTCTTATAACTTGAATTATAACAGGTCAGTTAATATAAAGTCCTCAAACACTCTCCCTCGAAATTGCAGGTTGTATATCAGGGCTTTCTAGTTTGTGCAAGTAAAGTAAACTGTTGAACCCCAATCAGTTTCTTCACAAATAAACTGTGTTATGAGTTTGACGATGGAACTATATGTGGTAGTGTACTTTATTCATTCACATCCGCATTATTTCTTTCTTTCTTTTGTTTTTTTTGGATATATATATGTGTGTGTGTGTGTGTGTGTGTGTGTGTTTTCATGTGGCTCCTCTAAGTCAATACCATAGTAACATATACTCTAAGTGGGACCCAATAGTTCTGCATGTATTTACACAGTAACTTTTCGGTAATTTGCGAGTTGTTATTTTAGATTAAGCTAGTACATATTCACCCTTTTTGTCTCTTAACCCCCACTATGTTTGCCTGTGGACTTTCTTTAAAATCATTATTTTTCTGCTTTGTCACTTATCCTCTTTCAGTTATATGCGACTAAAACTTCTTATTACATCATAGTTAATTCAAGTTACTTCTTGACATGCACAAACCAGTTTAAATTATTCCTTATAGTTGCCAAAATGCGTTATTATATTGACAAATTTTAGTTGTTAGAGCTTTTTTTGCGCCTATGTACTGTAAATTTGTTTCAGCTTTTATTTGCTCTATTATACTGTAAATTGATCTGTTAGACTTCGTTACTTATTTTTACTGCCCCTGATAATCATTAATATCTTGTTGAAGACTTGTAGGTATAATTCAGGTATATTCTTTCGTTGAAGGATATTGTTAAATTTCTGATGGCAAAAAAGTTTCATGGTTGAGTTTGTGTTGCTCGTGTCTGTAGCTTCTGTAGGCTAGCAACATACTCAATTATAAATACATTACTGTGGTTTTTGTGTTCACATAGAGTCGAACAATCTACTTCACTGGGGACATTTCTGCAGATTATCAATCTGCTGAACCTAAACACAGACTTTTGAGGAGTTTTTGGATTCCACCCTGGTACTCAATGAGCTTTAAGAGAAAATTTGGACTGCAAGCCTTTTGAAAGGGACTTTTAATAAAAGTACTGTAAAGAAAATAACTGTCTGTTTAGAACAAAAGATATATAAGATGGACTGAGTGGACAGGGGAAGTGTCTCTTTTCAATCTTCGAGAAAGTAACAGGAGTGGGCAAATCAGGAGCTTGAGACGTTTCTTGCTAAGCAGCTTTTGTGGAGTTGAGATCTACATAAAGGTTTTATTTACTGTGCCAAAAATGTACACCTGTAATTTTAGGCAGAAAAAAACCCACTGAAATTCAAGCCATGAATTTAGGTGTTAACTTAATTTGTATTTAGTCCTGGGTTATCTCACAAGGGAAAGTAAGCGATTAATATACAGGGCTTACTATGTGTAGTTGGCCGGCATATTCGGGGTTTAGAATCAAATTACATGCTGATTTGACGGAATTAGAATTTTTCTTAAAAAACAGATGATCTGACGGAAAAAATACTCCTCTTTCCCACAAAGGTTTCATGTTTGACTTTCTATATGAAATAAGAAAAGTCAAATTTTGATTATCTTCTTTCCATAATCACCTTCTTTTATTTATAATGCAATACACAAGAAAAATTATATTAAATTCTGCACTCAATGACTTCCCATTTTAGAATCAAATTACTTGCTGATTAAGTGAAGAAGGGATTGTTAACCGCCACCTTCCTGGCTATTAAACTCAAATATATATATGAGTAGCTTCTTTCTGTTATAAGATGATTACAATATGGCAAGAAATGATTTTCCTTTCTAACGTTAGATATATTGAATAGCATAATACTCATTAAAATGAAGGCATGTACTAATTTTGTAGTGTAAGACTAGTACATTGGGTCAAATAAAAATAGCCCAGTCATTTGGCTGGACGGCGGGAGTATTGGAATAGTGGCTCTACTCCGGAAACATTTTTGGCAACAGATGGAATACTTGAATTCTGTTAATGACTTCAACTTAGTAAAAGTGAAAGTGACACTTTTTTGGTGTTCATCACCCTTGATTATGTCCTAATAACTGCGTACATGATCTTATTTAATTAAGTTTCGTACAACGTATGATTGAGGTCGCTTTCATGTATTCTGCTCTCTTCAATGCATATAAACTGATTGCTTCCATTGCTCTTAACTTCTCAAGTCCTTATTCTAGCTTTATGGACGAAGATAATAGAAACTATTGTCGATCAGGAATTCGCCCTTGCATGGGTCCACTATAATCTGAAGAAATATTTCAATTAGTTAGATCCCATGTTTACTTATTATAATTGCATATCCTTGGCTTTTCGGATGGAACTGGTCTTACATCACTTGGACATAAGTTCACAGATCTTGTTCCTCATGTTTTGTGTTTTTGCATGCTTGCTGGAATTATTCAGTTGTTCGAGTAATGGATTTCTGTTTTGTGCCTCTTCTAATTTTCTAAATTCACTTAATTTTATGTAGGATGACATGGATCAGAAGATTAATGAACTTTCCATGGATCTGGAGCATGCCAATCGCAAGTGTGAAGTATATCGCACAAACCTCCTTTCACTTTTGAAGGATGTAGAGGACCATAAGCAACGTTTATCCATTGAAGTCCAAAACATAAAACTGAGCATGAAGGATAGTCTTTAAAGGTGCAGTTTTCGTTGTTCACTCTGTTCTATGGAGTTTATCTGCAATTGTTGTGCTAAGTAGGCTATTTGGGAAGGAGTTCTCCTGCTCTGCACTTAGGCAAGAAGAATTTTTCAACTTGCCTCAGCAGATGATCCTGCAATGGAGTATTTAGAACTCTGGCAGCTGGATTCTTTCATGAAAGTTTTATCTTTGCTTATATAGGTTTTCTTCAGTTACTGTCTGATGTCAAATGATATAGCAACAGCTAATAACCATTATGTACTTAGAGCAGCAAATGATCATCTGTCAACTTAGTGTAAATATAATGTTTTTCCCCACAGTTGAATGTTCCAACCTCTGTTGATATCTTCTAGTCAGTAGGGTAATCGAAATATTTGTTTTTATCATGAGGATGAGTTTGATGTGAAATGGGGATCGAAATGCTCCAACTCCACATGTATCAGCTTTACTGTGATGTCTTGGCATCTGCCTTGTGGATAGGGCCTATATTTTTGTTTCGTTTGAGGCATGATTTCCTGAAATCCTTGTCGTTCTACGGTTATTTTGGGAATTATTAATTAATTTTCATGTTATAGTTACTCCTTTCTTACTTTGTATTTTTGAAATCCTTGTGCTTCGTAACTTTTCAACTACAGCAGTTTTAGATGCTGCATTTCTGTGGTTAGATGGACAGATCTGAAGGCCAAAAGCAACTTTTATATCTCCAGCTCTGTGGAACTTGGTAAAATTCTTGGACTTTGTGTTCTTTGTTTTGAGATGATTTATATTTATATTACCATGACACCTTAATTCAAGAAGACATCATTAGGAATGGTTGTTATCTTTTAAATTTTATCACTGGATTCTACAACCTAATAACTTGTAATAAACTTGTGTGCTCCGTGATATGTAATTTGTATAATCATGTGGGACCGTTAATTTTACTGTTTGTGGGTTGAAAGGCTAAAGATTTCATTTATTGAGCTTCTGTATGGTATATCTCACGGTGACAGGAAAGGCGTTAATATGAATTAGTTAGGTCCTTAACCAGTTTTGAGTTGATGATTAGATTATTTCTTGAAGAGAAACTTTACAGCTACCTTCTTATGGCTGATGATTCCCTCACCTGTGATATGGCTTTTGTATTACCATGTACTATTTTATAAATACTTTTACATTACACTCTGAATACCATTTATATTAAGGGAGAACCCGTTAGCGCCCACAGTTTTCATTTTAGTCTTATGTTGGAACAGTGAAAATTATGAGCCTTGGGTTTACTCTTGTGGTACTTTGCAGGTAAGAAAGCTCGGGAGGCAAAATGCAGGTCTGACCTGGCTTTTAGTTTGTTAATTTAAGCCTTCTGACTTACTACAGCAAAGAAATTTGAGGGCTAGGTAAATACAGTCAAGTAGAGAAGTGATGCACTTGCCATTTTTGAGAGATATTCAAGAAAAATTATCAGCTTAGATGGCTGATTTGCGGGTTTAAGGAGGCTGTTAGTTGCAGCAAAACAAAGTAGAAATGGCGATAAAGGGACAAAAAGAATCATGTGAGGGCTATTAGGCATCAGCCAAGAGGCATGCAATCATGGCTCTGAAAAAAGTGCCAAAGTCTTGGTGCCAGAGTGAAATGCTTCATTATGCTGGTCTTCATCTTTATATTTTTGCCTATCCAAATCCATCATATCTACCAATTTTAGAGAAAAACTGGATGATGGCCTGATACAGCAGCACATAAATTATATTATACCTGGCACAAGATACCCAGGAAAATATGAAAAACTAATAGGGAACTTGAAGATGATCACTGCATGATCAACCCAGTAATATGTCCTATACTCTCTAGTTGAATTTATCGTTGTTCTGTGCTTGTTATTGCTTCACTCTCTTAGTGCCTTTTTTGTTTGGTTGCTTGTCAGGTCAATACCCAATGTTATTAGTAATTGATGGGAGACATGTTTCATTGCTATTGTTTCTTGTGAGGTTTGTTTCTGTCATTGGTATTTTGCACTTTACAAGTTCTGCATGTCTGGTCTGCTTTGGCTGCTGCTGCTTCAATGGTTTGCTCTTTTTCAGCCCTTTTTTGGTTCTTCACTTTGGTGAAAAAGAACCCCTGCAACGTTATGATTATGGTAACATGATATGTTGAATGTATACTCGAAACCAATCATGAGCAATCAATCTATGCTGCATCACCCATTTCATTAATTGTCACTAATGTTGCTGGTACAAATACATATACCTTGACAAACAAATGTAATAGTTACAAAGGGTGCAACTTTGTGCAGTTTTTTGTATATCATTCGTATTACAGAAACCAATGGAGTAAAACCTGACTAGAAGGGGATGAAAAGAGAGACACTAAGGAAGAAAACAAGAATAGACCCTTCGCCTGAAAAAGAGGAAACCTCGCCAAGGCACAATTTAGTTGCGCAAAAGAATATCAAAACTTCACAACCTCCATGTATTCCAACTCTAATGCTAAGCCGATCACATACAATTTCACCCTTTTACTCCCGCCAGCCCTTGCATCGTATCGTTCAGTGCCCAACCTAACTGTTCAGGACGTGCGGGCGGCTGTGCTGTATGAACATTGGTTACAGAGATGTGGATAATCTTAGATAAGTTTGAATACCACTCAAAGCAAACCAGCAAGAATAGCCCCAGGATCTGATATTGCTGTAGGTGGACTGGTCGGTCGAGCTTGAGGAGGCATAGGTGCAGGTGCTCGAGAAGGAACAGGAATGCTGACTAATTGTTCTTTAATGAACTCCTTCAATCTGTAAATGGCCACAACCCCAATATCAGATATAAACTCAAGTGCACAATCAGATGCAATGAACTCAAATAAATGTACATACTCAAATGTCAGTGTTGGATCTCCCGATGCAATGGTCATCCGCAACTGTGTTCTATCGGCTGGATCTGTTTCTATTCTTATCTAATAATACCAAACAAAATTCATTACTTATGGCAGTCATCAGGTAGCAGCCATGGAGTTATTAACTAAACAAATTGATTCTCACAAGCAACCCTCAATGCTGATCTAATCGAAAACCTATTACCATTTATATATGCTTATACTTTTTGGTTCATCAGCTAAACATCTTAGAAGTGAAAACTTCAATCCAGTATAATCCACTAAGCATGTCATTTATAGCATCTTAGAAGCGAAACCAGCATAATCCACTAAGCATGTCATCTTATCTACATAAGTTTTCAACCAAATAGACAAGCTACACCTAAAGCCAGAATCATGTTCTAAGAGCAGCATTATGCTTAGAAAACTTAATCATGCAGTTCACTCTATAATTGCCATCATAGTTAGAATTATAGGCATCGTAAACGAAGAACTTAAATACAAGCATACCAAGCATAACATGGCTCGTGTGCTTTCAGAGTAGAAAGTTGTGCTCACAACCAAATTATTTGCATTGGGATCCTGAATAGGAAATCAAAAAAGAAGTAAAATTCAAGCCATCATACTGAGGCAAAATTAATACACCAAGCATGGGGTCAGTCGAAATTTATCAGGATTATGCACTTACAAGCCCAGGGCAAACCATCAGGCGCAAACTGTTAAATAAGTTAGCCATTTCTGCAAGTAGCATTGGTCTTACACCTCTAACCTGGTAAGTTAATGGAAAGTAAGGTCAGATGTTAATTCCTCAGGAGTAGAAAGGTAAAGAAGTTCTGAAGACAAATCAAAAAGCACATACCACTTCCTGCAGCTTCAGTGGGGGTCCTGAGAGTGATCTCCATTGTGGGAAAAACTCTTCAGCAGAAACGGTGATTGGCTGAAGAAACTTGTTGAAGACAGCAGGAAGGCGAAGTTTTACATTGACCTGCTCATGCAATATATGTTAGCTTTACACACGAATAACAGTTCTTTCTCTCTCTGCCCTCATTTTTATCCTTGAATTTAATTCATAGTTCTTGAGTAGTACCACATGGGTTCCAAACTTGTACGAGAAGTCCAGCACAGCTAAATCTCTGCTTGGGTGGAGGTTGATTACTTCAAGTGGACATTGAACCTAAGCAGCAAAAGTAACATTTTTTTTTTTTTTTCAATCATAATCTACTATAGGACATAAATAATTAAAAAAAAAAAGGGAAAAAGAATCACCAGTAATCCTACCTGTGCCCTTGGAGGAATAGTCTCAGGTACTAATGAGAGTTCCACCTTTAGATGTGATGGGGGCAATATCAAAGCTTGAACTGAAACGAGTGGAGAAGTATTTTTATTTCCCAAGAAGAGAACAACTCGCCCATGATGCGCTCGCCACTCAGCTTTTATGCCAATCTGGAGCCATATTAGCAAAGTTTGACGTTAACTGGTAAACAATCATTTGAAGCTCATATAACTTGATAGTGTATCGAAAAGGCGAACTATGCGGCATGACAACTGAATGGAAACATGATAAGACTGTGAACCTGGATATAGGGATCCTCATACAGCACACCACTATCCTTCAGGCATAGAGCATGAAATCTTTCTGCAATATCACCAATTGGCTGCAAGCATCAAAGGTGGAGTAAGAAATCAGAGCATAAACTTGAGGGAGAAGTTGATAACAGTGAAGTGTTTCTGCACCACCTCTTCCCTAAAGATGAACTTTAATGATACTCTACAAACATGATATCCAGAAGAAATCAATAAAGCCTCAAACTTCGTAGAAAAACTTTTGAAGTACCGTAGAAATCCCATAAAATCTAAAACATTAATTTCTATTTTTTCAAGTAATTCCAGAACCATTTATGCTATCAGAAACATAAGTCCAGGGAGTTCAAAGTATCCAGCCTTGCCATTCACAAATCTTACCTACACACAACTAAAAACATATACTCAACCAACTGATTCTAGTTGTCTTTGACAAATAAAGAGTTGGGGCATGGGCATTGGCCCACAAAACACATGCAACCACACAGACAAATGTTGGGCCTAATTTGATTTTTATCCGCATTCCTTCTTAATCATCAAGGAGAACTTTCAAGAGTGCTCTGTAAAACATTTGAAACTAAGAGTTTCTAAAGGTACTCAAAGGTAGAACTCCCCTCCTGAGTTACTAAAACATTGATGGCCTAAATTTGCCACTAAAATGTACCTGAATTCTCTAATTTAACTGGTGCAAGAGTAAATTAAGATATTCAAAATTGGATCTCTGATGCACATAGCTTAAAAACAAGAAAATAGGCCCACAACAAGAAAACACTAGAAAATTCCAAGAACACTATTTTCAAGTCTATAATAAACCAAAGTTAGCAAGAAAGACATGAAACAGATTAAGAAACATTTCCTTTTTCAAGTTATAGTTTGAAGGACGAAACTCATCATTTTAATTCTAAATCAAAAGTAAGAAAAATTTATCAGATCTAACTAGAATATGAGAATAGAAAAGACATAACTAAACACTAGAGTTTGGGCACACAAACTTTGTTGAAGCAAGCCATTTGTTGAGGCAAATGAAGGTATGAATCTGACAGTTAACTAGACAAGCATGTTATGTGAAAGTTGGCCATAGGAAGTAAGACTTGTCCTGAAGCATTTGGATGGTTTTGAATGAATCAAACACCTTTTAGCCAGAATACAATGGAAGTGGCAAAGGTCATAACCAATCTGTACACAAATTTCAGCCAGAACTTAATGCTATGCTGAAAGTCAGATTTGGTTGAGAAAGTTAACAAGGGAATTCTATTTCAAATTCAAAACACATTAGCTATGCAAATCCACATTCAATGCAGGAAGTGAAATTTTATGTACCTGACAAATGGTGTAACATGCTAATTTTCCCAACATGCATCTACTATGTCAAACAAGCATCTAGACAACACAGATAGATGAGCAGAAGAAACTGACACCTGGACAGTATTAGCCTGTTCTTCAACAGGTGCAATGGCTAATGCATCTGCATTCACACCACCTTCAAAACCAGAGGCCACCCTCAGATCAGATTGGGGAGCAGTACCTGGTGGGCCTTCAATAGCCAGTGGCACTAAAAGATCTCCAAGGAGATCAGGAGAAGATGTACTAGGAGGTTGAGGATCTACTACAGTCAGAGCACCATTTGCATGTGTTAACCCTTGTTCAGCAGCGCTCTGATCCTGTCCACATATTTGATTGTTGGTTTATACTTCAGAATGATTAAAATATAAGATCTTCAAAATCAGTGACATGGCCTGTGATAAGCTATGGAAGGGCATCTCACCGCATTACTCATGCTAGGCACCTTTACAAGACCAAGCTGGCTCACAGGTGGTGTCCCATTTGCAGGACGTTGATCAGTCAGTACCAAAGCATTAGAAGTCTGCTGCTGTGCCCGCAATTTGATTGCACTTTGCTCAGCAGTATCAGCTTCAGAATCTTCAGCTTTTTTAATCAACGACGACTAGAACCAAAGATTTGTTACATCAGGATTCGTAGTAAAATATTTGAAGTTAATTTCCAGACGAACAAAGGTGCTTCAGCCAAGTCCTTGACATAATAAAAGATGAACTAATACTAATTCTAAGTCAATATTTCAAATCCCAAATTCCAACCTGTCTTTCAGGGAACTTTGGCATTTCAGCAAGTATATCCATTAGAGCTGCACCTTTTATACTCAAAGCATGATATTCAACAGCACGTTGCTGTATTTCAGCATCAATACAACTTTCATACCTGCATACAATTTGCCAAGTCATTAGACAACCAGAAGAAATTTCTAAATTACAAACTATGCAAAATAATAAATTGTTTTGACATAAATTACTTAATGAATATCGCCCAGATTTGCTTCTGTAGCTCCGGGTCAGGTGGTTGAGTGTGCATCAAAATCTTTGCATACGTGGAAAGAAGGATAGGAATTGTGGAAGTCCTGGTCAAGTTTGATTTAGTTAGATATGATGAACAGAAAATACTGATAAAGGAAGATATTATGATATGCCCTTACGAAACAGTGGGAAGCTTCTCATGTATGGCGTTGAAAATTTCCTTTGGACTGCACCCTGGACGTCTGGCTAGAAGATGACTGTATTCTCCAAGGATATATGCACTCACCTATTTCATTATAAAACATTTAACTATAGTGTTGCAATGAGATTGACTTGATTGAGATTACTTTCAAAGCTTCATGAATCCAATACATCTAATAGAAGTAGCCCGCAATGTAAAGAAACCCGAGTGTCTAAAGATAGATTAAACTTCTATTCTTAATCAATAACTTTTTGATTGGCACCAATTGCAGAACTTTTCTTAATTAACTAACTGCCATTAGCCTATCCAGCACCTAATTAGGTTTATGCTAATTACATGATTGTGAAAAAATTAAGAATCCACAAATTCAGAGCAAATAATTTTACTAGCATGCTTTAAACTTGCATTGGACAATATTACTCTTTTATCATTCATCATGCAAGTGAAATATAAATTTTAAAGCTACCATGACATTCTTTTGCACGAAACAACCCAAATCAGCTAGAGCCCATTAACTCATATTAGTACAATCAAGTGCGGTATCACACACCTTCACCATGGTCTCGTGAATAGCAGGCTTATCAAGATACTCTCTGGCTTTCAGAGCTGCATAAGGCTGACAGGATATAGAAATGAACACATACATAAATTAAATGAAAGTTCATTTAACAGACTATAGAAACCCATGCAGCAATATAAGTAACATGACAGGCTGCTTCAGTTACCTGTAAATCCTCATTGTTTGTAACAAACTGCACCACACGAAACCAAATGTCATCACTGACAAAATCCCCTGCCTTGTCAATCAACTGAAGAATCACATCCACATACCTGCAACACAGAGGAGAAAAATATAGATACGTTATACGTAGTATCTTATTTGAAGCATACTACAGACTATCAAGTGATACTATCCGTACATAATTCTGTTCTGCAACAAACTTTGTAGCCAAATCCTGTAAGCACCCACAAAGTTTTACATGCAAAGTTTGAGAAAACAATTAAGTTCAATCTCTATCCAGCTTTCAGTTGAATCTAAATGGAAGAACTTCTAGTGAACATTTTTATGATTTAACAACAAAATCTCCATAATGCATCTGAAATTAACTTAAACCTGACGTACAGTGATGGAAAAAGAGTTAAACCTGGGCCAATTATTCTAAACTTACCAGTAAACAGACAGATCTACACTACAACAGTGAAGGAAAAAGGAAAAAGAATACTCGTCAAATGCTTCACATGAGTATCAGAGCTCAAGTGAAAATCTGTTGTCATAATTTGTGATTCAGTAAAAAGCCAATTTTAGAAGGTTGACCTAGCTTAGTATATGAATCTCAAAAAGTAGTTCAAATGATTCTGAAAGAAACAATTAAATGCCTTTCACAAATTTCAAGCGTCTAGCCATTAGAGCCTTTTTCAAGTTGATGCATCCATCTAAAAGCTATGATGGATGCAAAGTTTCTCTTCTCTAGGAAAGGAAGAGCACATACTTTACTATACCTAAAGAATAAAACAAAAAGAAATCCAAATGGAATCTTATTCAGTACAAAATTAATATTAGTGAAGAAAAGGTGAAGGGCCATATACAAAAACCATATTCTGGTATAAAAATGCTATGGAAAAAAGAAAATACAACATACTAGCATTTTCATTAATGTATATGATTACTAAAGAAATCTCTCATGTGCATTTTCTAATTTATCTGTTTATGAACTCCATTAGTATCATTTCAAGTGTAACTTGTTTGCCAAGTACATAAGCAAAAATAAATGTTCTTTGGTGTAGCCATTTCATACCATGACAAGTCAGGGGCAAACTTCTCTGCGAGAATAGCAGCTTTAAGTGACAATTCTTCCCGCATCACAAAGTCAGCAGAGCTAAGATACTGAAACCAGATGACAGTCAACCAAGTATTTCTTTCTTTGTTTACAAAAGCAACCAATAAAAATTATGAAGTGGAATCATAAACAAGTTTATAAGTTAGTGTGCACCTGTAATAATTCTTCAACTATGTCCTTTGCATTTGACACATCACACATTCCATATAGCAAATCAAGGGCACGTCTTCTGATACTGTTGAAATAATTAATCATGAGATAAATTTAAGGTATAGCAAATCTAGGGCACGTCTCATGATACTGTTGAATTCTTTAATCACCAGAAAAATTAGTTCAAATATTAACTTGAAAAATAAACTTTTAGACCCAGTACTTGCTTTACATGATTGAAACCAAAACAAAAGACCACAATAAAAAAAATAACTGTTGCAACATATAAATAAAGACTTTTAACACTCAATAGATATAGTAGTAAAAGAAAAGATGAATTTTCCTAACTGCATAACTTCTTAATTATATTGAATTTTTGTAAAAGCCAACTAAGGGAAGGGATCATTCAACATGCAGATGACACACTGCACTAAATTGGTGAAAACAACTTCAACTGTTTCTGCCTAACACATTATAACTGTAATGTGGAGCAGAAGATCAAAGTAGTTATAGTCAACCTGATATCAGGATCCTTCAGGGAAGTAATGATCTGAGCTTGATGTCTTTTGATAATATCCTGCACGTCTGTGACCATCAACATCCGAGTCATGTTCTCCTGAATCAGAGCAACACAGATCTTTGCAATCAGGAACTAGCAATTACATCATAACTTCTACACCACAATGGTTTTGAGAGTCCAATTACTTAAGATTTTGACAAGGCACAAAAATTTGAGGAATTGACACAACTCACATACTTTTGAAATGTCAGGTGCAAGGAAAGGACACAATATTTGAAAACAAGAGGCAGAAGAGGTTAAAAACAATTTAAATTTCACAATGAACTAACAACTCACCAAACCAAGGTATCGTATATTAGGTTCACGAACAGCGATAAATTTGCCAAGCAATGCAACACACTGAGACATCATTTCTTTTTCGGCATCAAGATGCATGACCTGCATTCAGAGAAATGTAAAACCAAGTATTACTCGCAACTCGTGATAATATATAATTTTGTGAGTGCACAGAGCCTCTGCAATATTTTTCCTTGCAAAATTATAGTCTTTTCAGCTTCAGGCACAAATAGAAACGGAAATATCAACCTCCAGAGCTGCATGATTTTATATATATGTATACATGTATATATGTAAAAAAAAAATTCAGGGCGTGGTGGAGGGGTGGGGGGTATGGGTGCTGTTTACTGTTTTACTTCCTTGAGACAGTTGAAAAAGTTTTTTGGAGGCATATAGTATTTAGGTGAGGAGACATCCACCAAGTATAACACTTAAGTCTATGTTCATAATAGATTTTCACTTAAATAAGAAAAATATGTTATTGCTAAATAATCATATAAAATATCAATACTTGCTACTAGTCATAAAAGTTTAAGAGTACCAGAATTTCAATAACAGAAGCAATATAACAGCACAAATTAAATCAGAGTTTTTTATACGGTCTGCTTAATGGATGAACAATAATCAATATAAGTATCGCATGTTCTGGAGATATTTTAGTGATCATACCCAACATAAATTACTAATACCCCATTTGGTCGGCTTAGTGTTATCAGAAAAGCTGTTATAGAATCTTGTTTTGACATGATTTGACATGTATGAATCTTTTGAATAAAAACCATGCACAAAATTTTGAAAAATGATCTAAGAATACCCTTATTTTCAAAAGACTAGCTTTATATTTTTCAAATCTCACTTCCTAATTTCAAGAACGAATTCAAAGCCATAATAAAAAATCACATTAATTCTACTGTTTAATGGAATCCAACATTTCCTTGTTTTCACCTGTCATAGATAAATATTTTCAAGTCAAGCCAATGAGACGCATTTACAGAACTTTAAAAACTTCAGATTGACTATCCGAAATCAAGTTAAAACCTACTTTCTTGAGTCCTCTTTTGGGAACGTGAACCAAATGGGACATCAAAACAGCTTGTCTACAGCAAAGTCAAAGTAATATTTTCAAGTCAAGCCAATGAGACGCATTTACAGAACTTTAAAAACTTCAGATTGACTATCTGAAATCAAGTTAAAACCTACTTTCTTGAGTCCTCTTTTGGAACGTGAACCAAATGGGACATCAAAACAGCTTGTCTACAGCAAAGTCAAAGTAATATTTTCTTGTCCAAAACATCTACTATAACCATCTCACAGTTTTATGTTTAACTAAATGGTACCAAACAATTTTAAACTTTTTAAATTATTCAACTCTTCTTTTTCCTCAACATTCTAAAAGATCATTTCCCCTGAATCTCTTGCCACTACTTCATTTGGTTGTCTACTTCCAACTTGCAAGCTGTAAAAGTTCATGAATGTGTTCAAGGCATAAATTGCTCATTAAAATAAGAGTTTCACTGCCAATATTGATGAGAGAACATATGAAAGCCATACAAGTATAAGTTCCTTAACCATAATTCTGAAGAGTATGTAACAAATGTACTAGGTGTAGACTTTTGACCCAAAATTAGATCAGTCTAATAGAGATAAGCTTACAAGAGCAAGAGCTTCGAAAAGAACAGCATGTGATGCATTATTCTTGTTCACATTTTTCACAACATCAGTTCCCATCAGTATCCTTTGCAGAACCTGATCTCCAAAAATAGAGGAAATATCAAGTCAAATGACATACCACAAAATTTACACACACACACACACAATTATACAAGTAGGATTAATTGCAAACTATTGATATCCCACAGAAGAAAACAGAACTTCAGACCTCAAACAATGATCTTCTAGTATTTGGATCTTCAACTGTTGGAAAATACTGCAGAGCCCTCATTGTCTTAACCTGCAGTGCAAGTGTTATCAAAAGCATCAATATATGGTTAGATAATGTAAAGTAAATCAAGAGGCTCTTATATGCTGCTGCTTGAGGATAGAAGTTCAGCATGAAAATATATTTTATTTGGATCTAATCAAGGAAGATAAACCAAGAAAAGTTACTAGAAAACCATAGGACTTTAATATCCACCAAGCAAGCTGTTTAAACTTTTCAAGCTCACCTCTACTCAACTTTGATTTTTCAAGCTGGCTCAAAAAATTTAGTCAAACCAAGCTCAAGCTTGAAGATGTAGGATCTGGGCTTGCATATATTTTCATTTTTTTAAGGTTATTATGCTATATCATGTAATTGACTTAAACTGTTCATTGATGAATGTGAAGGTTCCTAAGATCATTATAGGACATAAATGAAACTGGGCTAATCCACATTTTTGTGTTCATCTATATTTCCTCATACTCTCTGCAGTCTGTCGCTCTGTACCATCCTTTCTCAGTCCCTCTCTCCACATCCAACAGCCAGCACAGGCTTGCAATATTCAGTCTATTGGTCAGCACAACTCCCTCCCTCATCTCTCTACTAACCATGAATTTGTATCGTCCAATTCTGATGCCAGAAAACAAAGTTCCTCAAGTCAATTTCAGTCTTCCCCTCATTGCAATGACAAGTCCAATGAAGTAGCATTAAAAGCAAAAAAATCAAGTTCTATCCAATAAACCTAAAACCACAAAAAGTTAATACTCCCTCCTTCCCAAGAAATATTAACCATGAAAAACTACTCCTTTTCTTGGGTAATTATATAATCTAGTCAATTTTTTTACAAAACCCTGACTTAATAATAGTAAATAACATGTCAAATACTCCTTTATTGAGATTTGATAGTGAATGACATCAACGTCATCAAATAATCAATATAACACTTTAATCAAAAGACTTTGTATTATAGAAAATGGAGCAATTATTTTTGGAATAAGGAGTAAAAGATGTCAACAGTTCATTTGATTTTAATCCTTTATGGTGATTTATAATGTTTCAGGCATAAATTTTGGGGGTATTCATCGAATCAGCACTTCATAAGCTTGTCTTTTGTTTAATGAGATAGAAATTAAAGGTTCACAAGTTTACCACCTATATATATTTTTCTGTGTCCAGATAGAGGCAGAAAACACTCTCAAACAAGGCTGGTTAATTTCCTTTTCAAGCTCAAAACTCATTTATTTAGACATGATCTCGAGCTTAAACTCAATATTTAAGCCCTAAGCCAGAACCATCTACACTGTTATCTATCCATAATCCTTTTCCACCAGATGCATTTTGACCATGTCGTCAATGAAATATTACAATAATTTACTGCAGCCTGCTGTCCATTCCTAAAAAACATTATATAGTATATGAAATGCAGGTATGATGACCCTTGCAACTCAAGCTAGACAAGTATAAGCTTAATTATAAGCAAAAAACAAAAGCTTAAGAAAGAAAGGGGAGGATTTAGATGCAACATCATAAGCATTACATAATAAAACAAAAGTTGTCATCATTAATTAAATATTGTGAACAAGGAATAACAGGCCTCAAAATGACAGTATTATTATTTTGTCACCCCAAATGAAGGGGTGCAATGAATTAAAAGCCCAATTCCAAATCAACCTTCTTTTACCATCAGGAGTATAATATTTAATGTTTATTATATGTCACAACCTTATGCGCCAAAATTTCAAAAATAATCTATGAAATTTCACTCGTTTATTGCAGCACACTAATCACCCACCTTAGTGATCCCAGTGATTTTTCTTTTTATAGTGCTAAAGGTATCGATACTTGAAATTTAAAGTCACAAACAACTTTAAACATCAATATAGTGTTTATATATATATATATATATAGAGAGAGAGAGAGAGAGATTCACACATATTTACATATATGAAGACAAAGTCTTGTACGAACCATAACTGGCATAGAAGTTCAAGATTAGCAGGAAAAGTCTCTCTTTGCTTTTTGTCTTTTGTGATGAATGATTTTTTTTCTTTTTCCAACATAATTTTTGAACCAATTGTTTAAAGAGCTTAGTCAAAATCTAACTGCAAAAGTTATTATCTTGTACTCCCTTCTATTGCTGAGGATATAAGAGAATCTTAGCTCTTTCTGAAGAGTCATATCCTCCCTGTGATAGTTTGTAAAATTATGGGGTTCTGGCATCAGTAAGTATATTAATTTTTTCTGTAGATGCAGTCTGATGTCAATCTCTCTAGTTGGCATCATTCGCTTCTGTGTACATCGGTATTCACACTTAGGTGTTAAACTCTTCTGTTTGGCACATGTCCTACTATCTAAGTTCTTTTAAAGCTTTAACTATTAGACAGGTGTAAGAAATTAAATGAAAAAAACAGGTTAAAACCCACGATGGTGAAACCTAATTGTGAAACCAGAGAATGGTAAGCGGATCTGGACTGATCTGCACCTCATGACTCTCATCTTTTTTTTCTATCTTTCTTTCTTTTTTTATTTCTTTCTTTATTCTTCTTTTTTTTCCCCTTAACAAAGAACTATCAATTACGAATTGCAAAGAGTAATCACAAAGTTGATACTTCATTCAAGTTGCGGCTCAAAAATAGGCGATAGATAGAATTTATACAAGTATCCCCCTATTTGAGAAAGGAGTATCAAGATAAGCACAAACCTGAAGCCAGGGAGATGGAATACCATAATAAGTGTATTCTTGTGGAACGTCTTGGTTTCTTGCAAGCCTTTCCAATGTTTTAACACACTTTGGAAGACAACTCCAGTATGCCTCGTGGTTGTTGGACACTAAAGCAACTAGAAGGCTCATAGAAGAAGTCAAGACGCCCAAATCACGTTCATCTAACAATTGTGCCATCCGATCCGACCTGTCAAAAAGGAGGAAGAGTATTGATATTAGATGTATCACATTATTCAATAAAACTAACACAGAACGTAAGCAGACACTTTACCAGCCATCTACATTCACCACATCAGGATTTTTCCTATAGAGGCGCAGGAGACATAATGCAGCCTTCTTCCTCACAAGCGGTCTGCAACTACTAGAAATCTGGAGCAATAGTAACTTTCAGCATCATATATTATCTGGCATTCAATATAGTATCTTCAGAACTCCATTCACTTACAAGTAACTTTTGAACATCAGGAGCCAGTGATTCAGCAAATTCTCTCCCACCAATATTTCCAACCTGAACAAATACGACAAGATTGAATCAAGGGAAGGTAACAAAGAAATCACATTAGAGAGAATATGGCAAACATAAAGAATCCGACCCGAGGCAAAACATCCAAATCATTATGTCAACCAATATGTTTGTACCAACTATACATAAAGATTTGTAGGAGAAAAGAAGTCCAAAATCATACCAATGTCAGAGCAAGACACTGAAAAGTCTCGTTGCGACCAATAATGTCATTGCGCACAGTATTAATTGCTAATCTCAAAAAATCATGATTCTCGTTGAGAAGACATGATGTCACTATATAGCCAACCTGCGACAACTCAAAGCAATATAAAGCCAATGAACAAGTGATAAATAATATCCTTACTTCTAAACCATAATGAAACAAAGAAACTTGAAAAGTGTAGTCCTTACCATTCCATTTTATGAGACAAATATTGGCCAAATAGTATATATAAACAGACGGAAAGAATTTCAACATCATTCTCATTAATTCCGTAAGACATTATCACAAGCTGACTATCAGAAAAGTTAAAATCATATCCCTGAATCTCCAATAGAAGGAGGTATAGAGATGAAAAATTTTAAAATCCCAAATTAAGCTTCCATTATAACTGATTACAAGCATTCTTTAGTACTCTTCAATTTTCAGGGACACTTCACAGTAGCACTTTCACATTGAACAAAAGCTTAGGCAACTTAATGCCTTAAAAATCTATATATATCTATATATATATTTGTTTGGAAGATTAATGCTTAAAAGCCAAAGGTGTACAACAGCTACACCACCAAGCAAAAGCTTGGTCATATGGATTAATCATAAGTCAGAGATACAAGGCTGAATAGAAAATATCATTCAACAAGATAAATAAGAATAAGGCGTGCAAAACATACCTGCTTTTCAGGATACTTTGGAGCAGATATTAAAGAAACAGCTTCCATGTGACCAAAATCAACATCATAACCTAGCATATAAATGTAAAGCATCTTCCAGACATATTTCTTCTTCTCATATGGTGTTAAGCCCTGTCCAGTAACAAACAATAAATTAAAATAAGGAGCAATGTAGCTATGCAGTAAAGAAAACTTATATTGGCTTTCCTATATGCAAGTTGGATGAATAATGTTTTAAGTGAAAATAACTCACCGAGGAAAGTAATTGCACGGCTCACTTATGAGCACAAACTTACTAAGATACATTTCCAACAGTTGAAGTGGACAGCAAAGTACAGAGATCATGAATTTACATAATAATTCGCTTTATCAGAAAACAAATAAAAATATTGCACATAGATTCATATAACTATATTATGGACTTACGCTAAGTTGGAGTATGCATGAGTCAAGGCCATTGCTAAGAAGTAAAATTTCTTGCACTTAATTGTGCAAGGTTTGGCTGTTTTGTCTTCTTTTTTCCATAAAACGAGAAAGGAAAAGAAGGTTGTGGATTTGGGATCAGCGCAGTCAGTTTCAGTAGGCAAAGCAATTTATTCTTTTTATCTTCTGCTTATTTTATAATAAATACATTAAATTAATACTTTAAAAAAGACGTCTATTAATAAGATGAAGGAACTACAAGAATTGAGAACCAAGTTCAAGAGCCCTCAAAATCACAGTAAAAGAACAAAAAACTTACGAGAAGTACTCTCCAACCTTTTCATAAAAATGGGTGGATTATGGAGTGTAAACAGGTGATGTAGAAGGTATTATGTGATGAATATAGAGGAATAACCTAACCATAGTCCTTCAAAAGCAGAGAACAGAACTGTCCTCTACCTTTATGTGTAAAAAGTGGAAGGACGAGAGAGCGTCACTGTCATATGAAAGTCCAAGTACTCTCTTAACCCATAAGCATTAGACAAGATCCCAGCACCCCATCCACTTCAATTCCCAATCGACCAGGTGATCTTTCAATTTATGCCCCATGCCTTTCCATAGCAAATCATGCATAACGCATTCATTCTCAGCTACCTTACCAAATACCTAAGGCAGCTGCTTAAATTGCTTTTACTTATGCTTACTTGGATACATACATCTATTGAGAAAATGTTAACTTGTACGCTGCATGAGCAGATAGCTATGCCACCTGATGAGCTAATTCTGCAAAACGTCAGTTTGTAGTAATGTTATCATTATGTGCACTAGTCAAGTCAAAGTAATTCTGTCATTTAAGAGGGTGCTAAATTTTACTGGCGTAGCTCTTCTCTTCCTTTAAATCCCGGTCACTAGAAATCATTGCCTAGAAATGATTGTCACAATTCTCAGCAGAACTATACCATCACCTACTTCAGTAAAGGATATAAAATGAGTAATAGGAAGAATATGGAATAATACCAACGTCTTATCATAAGTAAAATAACATGCGGATTGTGAGCACAGAAACATAATATTGGGAAATTGAAAAATTATATCAATGAATAAATGCATCATAATTCAACGCCACTGCACACACCTCTAACAACAGAAGTATCAAATGACCCTTTTTCTTATATTTTCAGATAAGTAAAAGTATGCATTCAAATTATTAAGCAAGTAGCTGTAAAGTAACACGTAATTGCATTCTTGCAGTTGTTCCCTCACTAGTCACTGTCATTCTTATTTTTCTCATACAACAAGATGATAAATGGATAACCTACTCTATACTCATTCTTGAAAAGAACATAGCTGTGTAAGATCACAATTAATATTTAAATCACTATCATATGGCTGTAATTATACGGATAAGATACAGCTATCCCAGGTGGAAACAGCCTAGATGTCATGCATCAGAGACCATGCTTGATCCTTGATGAGAAAAAACACATTTATTCTAATCTGGCCTAGCATTCCAATTTCATACTTCATGGGCAACAGTGTCAAACAAATTCATGAATACCTACCTAAATTTTCATATGTTCTTCATCCAATGAATTTGCATCTATTTCCTATTTTTCCCCTTTGTGTTTCTTAGATCATTATGAATTTCAGGTGAAGCCAATTGGAACATACCAACTCTGTATCACATTCATACTTCTCGTGTACTTATAGGTGCTAAAAACATCCATGATTCCATAACTCTAGAACCATTTAGTGGTTCACATCAAAATTCAGTAGTGATGAACTTTGTCCAACTTGATTAACATTTCCAGTTATGAACGTGATGCAAGAAGATAAATTGCCCCATTGTTGGTCCTTTCCATGAAGTAAACACCATTGCATTGGACAAAAAAGACTTCCCATATGCATGAACTGGGATTTCTTCACAACTACTGCAACTCATTCAGTGTCTAATTGCCTAGGTGAAGTGATTATAGCTTGGTTTGCGTAGCACTGACTATGCAAAGTAAAGAAACACCAAGCATTTTCAAAATGCCTCACAATTCTTTTCCTGAATGTACCTGATTGATTATGCTTATCAAAAGATTTAACAGTGACCACCTGAATGCATACACTCAACAATGTCAATTAACCAAATGAACCCAAACCCAAATTCACCTACAAGCAATCCTTCCTAACTGCACAATTTGCATTCTAAAAACCCCTAAAACACAGCACAATTACGACATTCCCGTTCACTTAAATCCAAATTCAATCTCAATTTGATTTCACAAGCCCTCAATTCCAGCTCGTATCTATTTGCAAAATCCAGAATTTCATTTTATAGCAAGAAATTTGAGAAATTACCGAAAACACTCAAAATATAGACAGCAATTATACACAGCCCAATAGGGCACACACATCTATGCGTATATGTAAAGACCTGCCTTTTCATTCTTGAAGCGAGTGCGAATATTGCCGAGCTCTTTATCAACACGAAGGCGCTCCTGCTCTTTGTTCTGGCAATTCCGAACGTCACTAATGAACACCGACAATCCTCTCATCCCCGAAAGAGCCATCTCCCAACGTCCTCAGATCCAGCAATCCTCCAGATCCAACGGTCACCAATTCACAGATCTCAATCGAATTGAAAATCCGAAAAATATATGAAATCCCTGCTTGCGAGTGAGAATCTATCCAGCATGTATAGGTGTATGTGGCTGCAGAGCGAGAAAGAGAGACTGTTTGAGGTGCGATCTAGAGAGAGGAATTGGGAAAGCCGTCGCACACTGGAGGGAGACGACTTTTATTTCTGTATTTATTTATTTTTATTTTATTTTATCTGTTTCAAACGTATTTGTTGAGCTCTTATTTGAATTTTAATTACAGGTCCTTTTTTTTTTTTTCTTTCTCTCTCTCTCTCGGGTCAAGTCTTGGTAAAAGTGGACCCTGATTTCGAATGTCTTGTGTGGGGCAGCTTCGACATAGAAAAGTGGTATCGTGGATCAGAATCGACCCAAGCTCGACATATTTGAACCTAGGTAACATTTTAATATTTTGAGAGAATTATGCTGATCCCATTGCTTTTGGTGTTAAATCAAAAATGTGTTTGGATTAGTAAAATATAATGTTTTTAATGATTTTTATTGACAAATATATCTAACATAAAGATATTCCATTTTGAAAGATTAAAAAACATGTTTTTTTATTTTTTTAATAAGTATTCTTTATAAATTATGCATATTGTAACTTATCTCCATTTAAATATGATAATATAGTTGTTTCAAATTCATATCCATAATCAACTTAATCTAACTGAATAAGTTTCGAAGCGGATACGAATTTTAATTTTGTAAATCCAATCGGGTTCGGAGGGTAACGGGGCTCTAGTGGGCCCGCCTCGAACCCAACCCGCATTATTATTGTTATGTAATTATAAAATATACTATTTAATTTAATTTTTTTAATTTTTTAATTGAATAACTATGCACATTATAACATTATTAGATCAATTTAATAATTATTTTTAAATTTTAATTTCAATTCAAAAATATTATAATTTGTTTATATATAGTTCAATACAAAAATGCATTATCAATATATTAACTATATGTAGGTAGGTTATATAAAATATTCTAAAATAATATGATACATAAGTAATTATGTTCATTTTCTGTAAATTAATATTATTATCACTTTTAGTAATTAAAAAATATAAAAAATATAAAAAAAATATGTTATCACCGATACTGAATTAATAATATTAAAACTCAATGATCATACAAAAAGAAAAGTACTTAAATAAGGCTAAAAAAATTAAATTTTATTTTTAGTGGATTAACAAATCCATGAGGTCGGACCTTCAGCTATTAGGTCCAAAATGGGATGGGGCGGGTCTCAGTTCAAATTTTATGCAGCGGAGCGAATTTCGAATTTGACTAACCTCGTCTCGCTGTCATTCCTATCCTATCTCAACATCACTTAAATGATAATTATTTTTAAGTGGGATTTTCTTCTTCTAAGTAGTCGATTTTCAAGTGATTACTTAAACTAATGATAAAACGATATTATAATATGATAAAGTAATATTAGAATAGAACATCGATGAGTATCAAATAAAACTCATGTATGAGTGAATCTCGAAAGAGCTACACTCTATCAAAGGAGCCCATGTAGGTATGGCCACCCTAATAATGTAAGTTTTTCAAAATGTGATAGGAAAAATAGGTTGTTTATTATCATAATTTTTGAAAATAATATAAAAAAAAACAAGTACATTCTCAAACTAAAAATGCGGAAAAAAAAAGGATAGGAAATGAATCCAAACATGCCCCAACTAATCCAGCTATCCTCACAACACTTAAAAGAGTAAGATCCAAGTTACATAAAATGGGAACAAGAGTGCAAGTGTTGGAGTGTTAAAATCCCAAAATAATTGACAATGGAAGTAGCTTAGAGTATGTATTAAAAATAATTTAAAAATTAAAACAGTTACTATAATATATTTTAAATAAGTAACCATTTATCCCAAATTATATTTTTAAATTATTAACTTAACAAGCTCAAGTTAAAAGGATCGTTCTTTTGGCATAAATCTGAAAATTGGTTCAATAAGATTACATATGTAAGTAAGCTTTAAAAATATTTAAATTCGATGAAAGAGAAGAAAATCAACATATTTAAAAAGTGAAGAATTCTTGTCATTTTATAAAGTGCATTTATCAAAATTTAATTCAAAATTTAAGAATTTAAGAGTGTGTTATAACAAAACTCATACTCTTAAATCATTAAAGTGAACTCGGTGGATAATTATTTGACCTACAATAAGATCCAAAGTTAAAGCCATTGCGCCAACTATGGCATTGTTTGGATGTGACGGTGACTATTATTTTAAATTATGTTTGAATTTTAGATTTTAGTGGGGAAAATGTAAAGAAAATACAAACATAATTAAGAAAAATATTTTTTTTTTACTTAAAATAATTGTAATTTATTTTTTTATTTTTTTCTTTTTCTTACCAAAATGCAAGATCTGAAAATAGAATTAATGAGATTTCCCTTTACTTCAATTTCATCTAAAACATCTTTTAGGTACATAGTACATGATAATAACTTACTAGGAAAAACTTGCAATTCTAGATACATTTGGACCTTGAATTTGAAGAGAAAAATGAAAAATACAAAAAAATAGAACACACAGTATTAGCAGCTGAAGTGATTAAAATAAACATTTTTAAATAATTTCTCCATTAGAATTCATGAATTAAATATGGGGTAATATTTGTTGGACTGTGTAATTAAAAATATTTTTTCTTGTGGGCCATGAAGTATAGCGCTTGATTGATAGTTTAAAATTTTAAATTATATTATTACTATCAATTATAATTTTTGGCACGACGAGAAACGTTTGACGCTACAACTAATATCAATAATGAGGGGAGTTGGGGAAAAAAATTACGCTATTTTAAAATTTTGAATTATAATATTGTTATCAATTATATAACTTTTAGTATTGAAGTTCGACCATACAACAAGGGTATTTAGGTAAAACTATGTAAAAATTCTCTTAATATGTTTGCAAAAAAAAGTCCTCCAAACTCCAAAGTCTCTAATAGCTACTTTTCTAGTAACTTTTTATTCCTTTTTTGCCCTTGCCACTCAGTCTCATGCCACCAAAGTCTACTAGTACTATAACCAATGCAATTTTTGAAGGCCATAGTTGAAAAAACTTTGCCCAATAAAAGGGTCTAAGACGATAATGATTGTCAATTTGAATAATCTAATTCATATTGGGACAAATGTATTGATAAAGAAACCTTTTAAATTTATAGAACCCAAAACTGACTTATTCAAAAGTAGAGCTCAGCACAAGCCATACACATCATTATAAGATAGCTATTTATAATTTGACTCATTGTGGGGAGAAAAAGATTTTCGTAAAAACCCTAAAGGGTGAAAAATAGAAAGCCCTAAGGATAAAAAGGTAATTTGGATAATAGGCGTGCCCGGTAATAAAAATGAATGTAATGTGTATTACATATTTATTCAACTTTTATAATAGTGATGAAATATTGAATTTTTGTACTCTAGATTTTATATCCGCAATTTCATGCCTAACTTTTTTTATACTTCGATGTATTTAATCTTTTTAATTGACCTTTGCGGCTTAAATTAAATACTTTAGACTTTTTTAACTATTGGAAGCCTAATTAATAAATATAAAAAATTGATATTGAAAATTGAATTTTAAATTAACTTTGATCAATAAGTAAAGTAGATTCTATTTTATAAAAATAGATATAATTTGATTAAACATAATTTCAGTTATGAGTAGATAAGTTTAGTATATTTGATTTATCAAAATTAATTTCGGATGAATGAGAAATTAATAGATAAAGTAAGTCAATTACATAAATAGTTGAATATGAAAAATAAAAAATATGAAAAGTCACAAATTCATTAAAAAAAGTAGAATAATTTTATTTTAAATATATAAAATCTTTTGGTTAATTTTAGTTAACTTAATGAGCGAGTCCACACGCGTGCACATATCGCAAAAGTTGCAATGGGCCTTAAATTTTTTAACATACGCATCGTCACGAGAAGTTGATGGGTTTTAAAAATTTCAAAAATTGAACCAAGTGGCTCGAGGTTGCGATCGGATAGTTGAAATTGATCATTGAAAAGTGGTTCACTGTAAAGGTGTGGATCAGATAAATGCAATCGTACGGCTTAAATTGATTCGAACTAAAAATTGCATCCACTCATAAATTGAAATAATTTTTTTTTCGAAAACTATAAATAAATCACTAGATTTCATCATTTTTATTCATTCATTCTGATTTTATCTTCATCTCAAGTTCAATAGAAAATTTTAAATACTTTTATAATTCGACAATCTTGTAATTTGTAATACAACTATCACAAGATATAAAATCATTATATTTTGGGAAACGATTACCATATTTCGTAAGCACCTAGTGCGGACAATTTGATCTTAAAGAAAAAAAAATCTAATTCTTATCTCAATTATAGCTATTATTCTGTCAAAATACTTTAAATTATTTTTATATTACACCTATCAATTCTCGACAATAAATAGCTATATGTAACTTATTGCTTCTTGTACAAATACATATGAAATATATAACTGAAAATGCTAAAAAATGTTTGTTTTCCAATTATAATTTAAACTAATTATTATTTAATAATTGGATTTTATTTGAAAAATAATATCTCACATGGTCAAATTTATAAAGTTTATTAATAATAAATTAACTATAATTATAAATTAATCATGGACCACGAAAGTTCACACGAACATTCGGGAATTATTCATCTTTTCTAAAAAGAAAAAGTAAATGAATCAAGCATGTTCGCATGAATAACAAAAGTTCCTTTTTTAAAATTGTTCAAATGTCTGTTGTTGACTTCAACATTTGTAGCTAAATTGTGATTTTTTAAAAAGAAAGAAAAATGGAATGATTCAAGCATGTTCACATGAACAATTGGAGTTCCTTTTTATAAACGGAATCTATTAAAAAGAATTTTCTTTTTAATTAATTGAAACAATTGGTCAAATGATAAAATCCTTATTCTCGAAAAAAGGGGAAAGAACCTTGTGCCAATGTGAGACCTCGCAAATTTTTCCTCACATCAATCTAATATATAATTGACAAAAATTTAAAAAAAAATTACTCAACTTTATTACTTGAACTAGATTTAATCGACAATATTTATAACTAATATATAATTGACAAAAAAAAAATAAAAAATTACTCAATTTTATTACTTGACCTTAGATTTAATCGACAAAATTTATAATTATAATTACAAGGCAAGTCTTCATAGTTATAGTTATTACTACTATTGTTTGATCACCATCGTAAGTATATTGTTTAAGTATTATGACTATTAATTACTATTATTGTCCTGATTAATATATAAAATCTCCTTCCAATTAATACTAAATTAAAATTTAGTAAAACATAGAGAGTGAACACGTTACATTTAGAAGGGTAAAAATGTAACTTTATGAAAAATGGGGAAGGTAGTAATTTTTTTATTTTTTATTTTTCACTTTCACAAAAGCAATGATTATGTTATTTTATTAAAATATTAATTAATAACTACAATGATTAGTAACAATGCACAATTTTTATTGAAGAAAATAAAATTTGCGGTGAGTACAAGCAGACACTGCAGGCAGAGCTTTTCGTACCCCACCCCATAACCACTCACACGCTCGCTCCAACCTACGGACACTCGCGAGGCGGCCAGCGGAGGAATCCTCTTTCTCTTTGATTTTCGCCGGAGCATTTCTGTTTATACGATTTCTCGGTTGAAACGATGTCGTCTGTTTGTTCTCCAGGCGGCGGCTTTACAACCGCGATGCTTCACAATTCAGTGCATCAGCCTACAGGCAGAAACGCCGTCCTGGAATTCAACATTTTCGCGAAGTTTGCGCCGTTGAATCGGCCGTTAGGTAGAATTGGCCACGGAAAGCCGCTCCGGATACAGTGCGCCGAGCCGGAGAACGTAACGGAAACGATTCATTTGTCGGAAAATTTTGAGGAACCGAAAGTCGACGGTAATGGGGGCGGCGGAGATGGCGGGAATGGGCGGTTGCCTCTTGGTGGCGGTGGCGGTGGGGAGGGAGATGGGGCTGATGGTGATGAAGAGGAGTTCGGGCCAATAATGAAGTTCGATGAGGTTTTGGTCGAGGCAGAAAGCCGAGGCGCGGTTCTGCCAGCTGATATGCTTGAGGCGGCGAAATCCACGGGGCTTCGCAGATTGATTCTTACTCGTTACTTGGATTTACAGGTGAGAATGCATGTCAGATAGTTCATAATTGAAATCAGAAAACATTGAAATTGTTTTTGGCTTCAGTTTTTGCATAAGATAATAGTACTTAATTGTCTGGAGATATGCAATGTGATTTACATTGGTTACTGTCTTGATATTGCAGGGTTCAGCTTGGCCTATAGGATTTTTGATGAGATATTGCTCGATGCTTCGGAACCGAATGCTGGCCGATCCCTCATTTTTGTTTAAAGTTGGAACCGAGGTGAGCTTGAGTTTATGTATATGCCAAGTCACGAATTGTATAGCAATATATGGTTTTTAGTGAACTACTACTTCGTATATAATGCAAATTTGTTGACATTGTTGGTGACATGACCACAATTCTGGTGTGTATTTTAGCTGCATAGAATTGTGAGGGGTGATTATTTGTGTAGTTACATCGTTTGACCTGGATGCACATTAATCATCTCTTAGGTATTCTTTTCTAGTTGATTCCTTGTGGAGATTTGACTGTTATTTAATTAACATGCAGGTGCTAATTGACTCTTGTTGTGCAACATTTGCGGAAGTTAAGAAAAGAGGAAAGGATTTCTGGGCTGAATTTGAATTGTATGCAGCAGATCTGTTAGTGGGTGTTGTTGTTGACATTGCTTTGGTTGGTATGTTGGCCCCTTATGCTCGAATACGCAAGCAATCTGTATCTAGTGGCTTTCTTGGACGCCTACAACATGCTTGTGGAGCTCTTCCCAGCAGGTGACTGATGCATCTTAGATTCCTATATTTTGTACTTGTTCTGAGCCCTTCAGACCACGAGTACTTTATGCTTTTCTGCCTTACTTATTCTAATTGCTGCAGCACTTCTTATGACTTATTTCAAGGAGTTCTCTTTCATTTCTTTTTGCATGGCTGTCCGGACAGCTAATTATAGATAATGCAATGATCTTAAGCTCTGTCTGAAGAATTGGACAATATTTGAGCAACGTATTGGATTTGTGTACTTTTTCACTAAACAAAGTAAAGGGTGGAAGAGGTACTTACTCAAGAGTAGAACTTAGACAAGGTATTTCCTAGACAGGTTTGGAGTATTCATTGATCTCCAGTTACTTCAACCTCTGGCAAGATTGATCAAATCCTGATACAGTGGTACACTGGTACTCTTTTTGTACACGTGAACGAATTTTAGATAAAAAGTCAGGGTTTGACTTAGGAATTTAAGAAACGAGTAGGTATCTTTTCTCTGAGAAATAAATGACAAATATTTTTTAATCTGATTTTATTCACCTTTCTGCTCATGCATAACCGAGAACCTGTTAAAAAAGGAAAGAAAACTTTGATGGTTTTTATTTCATTTATATTTATTTTTTCTGGGACAAAAATGTGAGAAGGAATTGAGGAAGGAATTCTAAGAACTGTGCTTTGTTTGCTTCTTCCATCTTCCCTTTGATCCACATAAGCAGGTCAGGGCTTAAGACCTTTTGCAGCTGACTCCGTCCCATATATAGTAGCGGTTTTTTTATCATGGCTTTGTTTGACTTGGAGAAATTAGTTGCTATAAAATCCAAAAATGGTAAGGTAATGTAGTTGTTTTTCATGAAAAATGGGTTTAATACTTAATTCCAAACTAACAATGTTAAAAAAATTCTCTGAGGCATTCTTTTGCAAAATCTTTGAACTGGCTGTGGCTACCATCTGACTGAAAAGTTATCACAATCCCACGATTCATTGGAAGCAGTTTATTTGTCAGAAGGGGTTGCACTTGTGTCTATGTCTGGTGATATCCCTTGGTGACCTTCACAGTTTCCTCAATCAGAAAAACATTGTTTGACATAATGAACTGTAGAACTACTCCATCTTTCTTGATATCACAATCAAATATCTTCACTTATTTAGATTGTAAATTTTTTGGCCATGCAGTGTTTTCGAAGCTGAGAGACCAGGAATTAGATTTTCATTGCAGCAGCGGATTGCCACATACTTTTACAAGGTAAATGGCCTTTGTACTGATCTTTATTATCAAGCATTTACACAAAAACAAAAAATAGGTCTTTGTTAGCTCTCCTCTGCCCTCTTATCATGGTTGAAGCTAAGCTAGACTACGCTGGTGTTATTTAAATTAACTGTTGCCACTAATGTGCTCTTTTAAATGTAGGGTGTATTATATGGCTCAGTCGGTTTTGGATGTGGTCTTATTGGCCAAGGCATCGCAAATATGATCATGACTGCTAAAAGGTGCACTTTTAGATAATTTTAAATCAGTTGACTACAATGGGTTTAGAAAATATTTGATCTCTCCTTCCATTATTTTTCTCCTTTTTCATGCATCCACTGTGTGTTTATATTTTTTATCTTTGTGGAAGAATGTAGTTTGTTGACTTCAGGATGTCTAATTCTAATTATGCTCGCTGGCCCTAGTTAAATTTCATAGGCATTGCGTCAATTCAGCTACCTAAATTCATTTGGTCTGCCTGAGAGCTTGGAGAGATTGAAACCATTATTATTGGTCTCATCTCTTAATTAGAATTTATCGAACTATATGTGATACTTAATATGTTAATCATTAAAGTGTTGCTAATGCAAGCAATCAAAACAGATTTTTCCATGGGCTTTTGCGGCTGTTGGCAATAAATTTCGTTATCTAGTTAATATTAGTTTCCTTTGTGGAGGTCACGAATTAACTGATATGTATTTCTGCACTTCAGGAGCATCAAGAAGTCGGAAGAGGACATACCGGTGCCCCCCTTAGTGAAAAGTGCTGCCCTCTGGGGTATATTACTTTTTTTAACTAGAATATTGATTTGTTACTTTTTTTATTTATTCAAGTAGAAAATAATTAGATCAATCCACCTATTATTTATCTACTTTAAAGGTTCCTATAGATTCAGCTACAATTCAAATATCATTAAGCTGAACTGCTTGCTTTCTTGGAGGTTTAATTCTTCCCTTGCACTGACTTTCAGAAAACATTATATGAGAAGATACTCTGTATCATGCTAGATTATATATTATTGAAGCGTCCACAACTGAAACATTTATAATTATTATTCTATAACATATGAGAATGCGGAATTTAATTTATATAAAATGAACATTGAATGGACTCAGTCAAGATTTTCAAATGTTATGCGGAAACTAACTTGATTTGTTTGTGATGTATTTAAACCGCATATTCAGTCTGACGAGCTCCAGTATTGTCTCGGCATTGATTAAAATTTCCAGAGATAATGTTTAGGAGGCGCACATACTGTCGTGCAACCCATTTGCTTCTGCAAATTATTTCTTCTACTTTCACTTCTGATCTCTGTTTTCAGTTTATGCGCTTTTTATCTATTTGCTTCAAACTCTATAAGTACGATAGCCTATTATAGATATTTCATTTATTGTCTTAAGTTGTTTGAGCTTTTCACATCATTTAGTTGCTGTGTGAGTTAGTGTGTTAAACCATGGCTATGGTTGTAAGACATCAAACTGAAATAAAGTCTTCTCATTATACATAAGGCCGGGCAGTAGTTGCCACAAGATTTTGGTTTGAACGCCTTCCGATATTCATATAGTTGCAGCCGTTCACATTAGGTTGGCGGTTGGTATGATTGCTTCTTATATTTAAATGCCAAAGCATCTTTCACTTGGAGCACTCACAGGAGTTATTTTAACTTAGTTGCTTGCTGCTTTGTATAAGCTTGAATTTTTGTATTTACCTTTCAGGAGTTTTTCTTGCGGTGTCTTCAAACACCCGTTACCAAATCATAAATGGATTGGAATGTCTTGTTGAAGCCTCACCGGTGGCTAAGCAAATCCCACCTGTTGCCATGGCTTTCACTGTGGGTGTACGTTTTGCCAATAATATTTATGGTGGAATGCAGTTTGTAGATTGGGCTAAATGGAGTGGGGTTCAATAGTGGACTAGTGGCGCTTGTCACAGCAGTTTATATCTCTTCCCATTGGCATCTATGTTCATTCCGAATGAAAGAAAAATTTAAGCACCCGGTACTGAGCGTCCTTAGCTGGTGGCAAAAAATCAGGCCCCAATTAAGAAGATAAAGTGGATTAGCTTTTGTTGAACATCCAGAGAATTTATCAGTTGAATTGGGTTATGTACTTTACGGGAGGATATTTGTTTATGGTTTCTATGCAGCTGATGATTTGTATATGTATTATTAATTGATCATGCTCTTCCTTTGTCAAAATCTGTGTTTACACCAGCTGGTTTCTCCAGTTGAGCAGATATGCATTTTTGTGTGTGGGGATTACTGATTAGGGGTTTTGCCCAAGAACCGAAGGTGCTGTTTATATTCTGAAACCTTAACAGGCTGGTTATGCCGTATGGTTCCAGAAAACTGTTTTTTTAGTTGCAGATACTCGGAGTGAATCATATTATTGTGGATTGAAAGCGAATGTGTGTTCCAGGTTTTTGAGATAATTACGTAACTAGTAAGTTGTCGGATTCTTGTACTGGGAAGAGCATGATACTGAATTTAGTGTTTTATTTTGTATTTTACGCATGTTAAATATATAAAATATTTTTTTAAATATATATTTATTATGTATCAATAAAGTGAAATATGAAATGAAGCATCGTATTAAAATAAAAACATGAAATGTTGGGATTCACTTTTCATAACCTTCAATTGACAAAATTTTCAATTTGGTTCTATGATGTCTCGGTCGTGTAAATCTTGTTCATTTATTTTATCTAACTGAGCCACATATCAAAATTTGGTGCGAACTCAATTACAGTATTGAACTTTATCTTTGAAAGGGAATAAACTAACAATATGGGCAAGAAAATTTGAAGCTTTGAATAGCTTTCCTTAACAAAAATGTTCGGTTTTTCTTAGAATTTAAAAGACATAAATTTTATTGTCGCAATTTTCAGTTGTCTCTCAAATTCAAAACCATCAAAACCAAAAGTTATCCAATGCATCCACTGCATTGTTACCGTGACAAACAAATAAAAAATCAAAATTACCCTAATGTTGTGAAAAATTCATCTCATCTTCTCTTCTTTGCCTTCTCTTTCAAATAGCCTGACTTCAAATGCTGATTCTTTCATTGCATTTCCATGGATCAGGGAGAATTTTAATTGATTCTCTTTGACATTAATTGCTTGTTAATTCCTTTTGTTTCTTCAAATAAGCAGGAGATTTTTATCTTAAAATAAATAAATTTCGTGTGTTGTAACAGATGCAGCATAAAAATAATTTACGGGACACGATCTTAATTACAGTATCTGCATTTTATTTCACTGGCTCTTGGAATCAACACAACCCCATTCAACTTACCAGCATATCCAAAAATGGTTTTGAAAAGACAGCTCTCACTGATCAGAAAATAAAAAATTTGCAGTTAATAGTGCGAACGTCAACGATTCTTGGATTCAAGATGCCTATTGATGGATACAGTTATAAACACGAGGAACCAAAAATTTAACTCTTTCTATACTTTACAAAGCTATACATCTAGTTTGATATAACTGAGATACATGGATATAACTTATAAGAAACACACACTCTGCTCACTTTTGGGATTCTAACAACATATTTACTTGTGTGGAAGCTTTCGTGGATGACCATGGGCGAGCTAGACCACATTAGGGAAAAAAGTATAGTAGGTAGTTGAAAACTTGAAATCACGACGTTGGCAGTACAGAAAATATGGTACAAACTTACCTACTAGACTTTTTTCCCCAGCTCTGTTAATTCTTGATCTGCAACTATGTTTTTCTTCAGTAAAAAGGTGTTATCTTTGCCGACTCAGGAACCTGTATCAATACTTCATTTTGTGAACAGTTGTGCTCTGCACACCTGCAAGGGAAGGAAGGAGAATATCGACTATGCCTAATAGACCCTCATTCACATAGTTTTCCCAAGGATTTGAGACAGCAGTTTTGCCAAGTCCAACTATTTGGAAGCTTAGCGCAAGAAACCCGACTTCTTTATTCAGAATACTCAAAACAAAGAGGAACTTCTCCGATGACGAGCATGATAAGTTGATGGTTGTGCCTGCTCAACTGACGCTCTTGGTGTGGGTGCTGTGCTCTCCACACGGCCTGATTGGGCATCTGAAGACCAAGGAAGCAGTTTGCATCCGATCCCTTTAGCAACAAAGCAAGAAGAACTAAGGTAACTGTGTGACTTGGTCACCTTTTTCATCCCTTCCTTAATTTTACTGAATTCTTCTTCTAGTTCTCCAACTCTAGACCTCATTCTTGCCATGTCCACTTTTAGCACCTGGTTCTCACGGACAACTGTTACCCACCCATCTCGCTGAACTATATCACCAGCCATTTCATTGGGGTCAGTAGCTGATGCTGCAGGGGCACTTTCAGCATGCAGAACATGGAGGCTGCCAGCTAAAGCCGTTCTCAACTGCATCTGCTCAAAAAACAAGACCTGTAATATGACTCTAAGAGGCAACCTTTCATTTTGAGATGCATGGGCACAAGCATCAATTGAGAGCTTCTGAAAATCAATAATGCTGCACAGCTGCTCCTTCTCTTTCTCCAAGAGCCAGGGATGTGCCTGCACAATTTTATGAAAAAATTCATCAAAAACAAAAAAGAAACTTTTTCGGGTAAATTCTAAGGCAATGTTTGTTTTTGTTTTCTCAACACATTTTCGTTCTCAACTCATTATCCCAAAATAAAACCCAACACATATCATGTTTTCCAATACATTTCCCTCTTAATACATCACATTTTTCAATCCATTCTCTCAAAACACATTCTCCTAAAACACCCAAAACAAATCCAAACATTCCATAAGATTTTTGAAGAAATGGGACAATAACTTTTACCAAAAGCAAAAGCCATTACTAGTCAAACATCACATGAGAATGAATTCCTGTGACAGGCGAAATCAAGTGCATTAAGAAAACTTTTACAAGAGAGTGGAGGGGACAGGGAATTATTGAACCAAAATATCAATCAGCATTAAGAAACCGTGTCTTTCCCTGGCCTTTTACAGCAGAACTATACTGGAAGGTCTCAATCAACTGATGAACTCAATAGATTATCATAGGGACCTCATACCAACTTTAAAAGTGTAATCAAGTCACTCAACTGCAAACATGACTGCTATTTAGATACTCAACTGAAACCAGAGTAGTCATTTAGAAGAGCAATATCCTTTCAGCCACACTTTTTATATAAGAAGATAAAGAAACGAGGCATTTGACTTCGAACGGAAAAATGAAAATCATGAATAGGAGATCTTAAGCATAAAGGAAAATGAGAATCAAAGGAGAACCAAGCAAAGGAGGTCTTCCAAACCTTAAAGTATATATCCAATGCCCTGTATAGCCCATCATGCAGAGATCGGGAAGATTCTGGCAAGGCCTCTGCCAATGAACGTATTTTTCCAGGTTTCAAGTTTTTATCAGAAGCAACTTCCGCAATATAGTTATCTACCAATTTACCAACTCTTTTTAAGCGTTCCGACGATGGAGATGTTTCAAGGTCAAATGATGATGGAGATATAGAAGTTACACTTGGTTCAGAATGTACAAAATGATTAATCATCCTTTCAACACAATCGGTGTTATACAAAGTATCAGAATCTGAATAACTAGGTATTAGTAGACTGTCTAGTGTTGCCAATTCTAGCTGTATACCTATTTTCTTTTCCAAAGAGTCCTGGCACCTATGGTTAACTCCCAAGATTAAAGCCACACGTAAAAGTCCCAGTAGAAAACGACAAAAAGATTTACCCTTCTTCTCAGGCAGTAATTTCACTACACTTTCTAAAAGTACACTCCGATCAATAGTAGCAGGTGTCATGCTAAAACTAACAACTTTTCTAGACATACCACTCTGTCCTCCTTGCCATCGGTCCAACCCAGGAAGGTATTTCTTACAATAGTACATTATAGCACGTGCTAAATTTTCAGGCCTTATTCCTCTGGCTTCCATTGTTTGAATTAGTCTCTCAAATAAACCTATGCAGAGACAAGAGATGTCCTCAAACCACCAGTCAGATTCGGTACTATAGATCCTTGCACCAGTGTGTATCCCGTTCCACAGAATACTACCTCCAGGACTCTGCATAGTACCATACATCATCATAGGCCATCCAAATAAACTGGGATCAGTACAGACCATCACAGACAAAGCATTCAAACATCTACTTATAATATGAAGTTTGTCCGCTCTTGGAATAACTGGTTCACAACTTTGGAGAGCCAAAATGCAATCCTTCCAGTGGGGTAGAATGTGCTTATGGAAGAAACTTTCTGCCTTGGTCAATAAATTATCTTCATCATAAACATCAATCATATCAAGATAGTCTGCCGCACAATACAGCATTACTACGTTCCTTGGTGTAAACTCTACCCGACCACCGTAACAGAATTTAACTACCATGAAAAATATATCAGCACCACCTGGAAATGCTTCAAGTACTTTGAATGTCTTATCTCTGATACTTTGAGATTCTTCGACAATGATAGCTATCCTTCCACATCTCGAAATAAGAGGAAACTGGAAAATAAGCATTTTTATCAGATCAAACACTGATGAATATCAAAATGACAACTGCTAAAGGGTATTCTGGAATTAAAGAGAATAGATTAATGACCAAAAGAAAGGCACCTCCACAGACCAAAAAGGATTAAGGATCTGCAAATAAGTTCGTTTAACATCCACGTGACATAAAAAAAAATTAAAAAACTAAAAATCATCACAATGACCTCAGACATAAGAAAATCACCTACAGTCTCAGGATTATGAAATCATGATTCAGCACAAAATCAACTTTACTTTCTCAGACAACACTACTCATATTTTGATAAATACTTCAAGTTTCTTCCACATCCTCATTTAACAAGGAACTTAAGAAGTTTTTCCACTGACAATCCAATGCCTTTACTGAGCAATAGTACCTTGTCAAGGAATTTAATAAGTTAATTTGGCACTCAATCATTCAACAAAAGTTTGAACATACTCATAAGGGCTTTGAAATAATAAATGAATTGCAGTGTAGGCGCTGGAGGGGGCGGTGATTTAATTGATAGGTAGGAGATGAGCTGAGGTGGGCTTTTTGGCTTGCAGTAACTGTTGTTTCTGGAGAAGGTAGTGGATGCAGTGGTCAAGCCGTGTAGAGACATAGTTGAAGGATTCATTTCAACAGTAGCTGGGTTCTTGAATTATAGAAATGATAAATGCTATACAATCTATTGCGCAAATATATGCTCACTCTTCAGGGTAATTTTATGGAATATCAAATTTCAGAGTTAAGAACAATTCAGTATTTTTGTTTCAATTTTATGACGTGAAGCTCCAGGCAGCAATCAAAGTGAGAGTTTTTAATGGTTGAATGGGGTTGAGTGAAACAAGTGATAGTTGAGGGGGTGAATTGGTGTGGCGTTAAGTGATTTTTTTGCGAAGTCACAAACTTTGTGAAGGTAAAACACTCTCCTCACTCTCCTGGTGCCCCTCTCTGCTCTTGTCCATTTCTTTCTACACTTTTAGCAGCCTAATTCTTGCTTGGTGCCTAAAAAGAATAAATAATATGATGATAAGGCCCACACCATGAAACATTACCCAAAGACGCTTCTCTAGCTCTTGCAAGAATTCCATGGGAGTCATCCTTGGAGGGACTTCCTGAATGACCATATAAACAATAAGCAGGCCTCTATGTCGACAAAACTACTGTTTTAGGATACTGCTCGTCAACCGAGCATGACATCTGAGTTCTCAAAAAATGAAAGCAAAAATCCACTCCAAGAGTAATAAAAAACACCAAAACAAAATCTTCTTATCAAATGTGATTGCAAATGTAATATATATACCTTGTGCAGATGGAAGTTCATGTCATCCACCACCAGTGTAATATCGCTTGGCAGACTTGCATTGCAGAACCTGACATGAAATAAACAATTCATTTGTGAGAATCCCACTGTCAATAGAAAACAATCTCAATTTTAACTTTTTCCTAAGTTCTTCTTTAGTATGTCTAAAACTCCTTTGTTACATAGTATTCACATCCCTCTCAAAACAAGTCCTGGTGGTCACCACATCTTAAAATCAAAATTCATTATCCTAAAACTTCCCAAATTCCTCACAGGAAACAAGACTACCTAGCCCATTTAAACTTTTCTGGACCTCTTATGAGAGACCGACAAAGCACAAACAATGCGCTTATCCAAAATATAAGCTTGACCTCAGCATAGCACATGAAATGTGAACTGAGCAAGGAATAAAAGTAATTAATTAAGCTCCTCTATCATATTAGCATCACATACATTAATAGAAACTCAATACCCTTCGTCAAATAATTAGATGTCAAAAATTACATAAACTTAGACAACTGTAAAACCGGATTTTATAGATTCTTAGTACAACAGTGCAGTATCTCTGTCTCTGTGTGTCTAGGAGGGGGTGGTTGTTCACGGCGATCAAGCTTAGAAAGAAATGTAAAAAATAACAAGAATTTATACACAATGAGAGGGAGAAGGAGGGGGTGGGGGGATACCAGTCATTTCCATTGCGATGAAATCCAGAAATTTTCCCAGCAGGTGCCATCACAAGCCAAAGCTTACAAAGCTCAACACTCCTCTCTTTCTTTACAGAAAAGGTTCGCTTCAGTTCAGTCCTTCCTCTCTCTAATTAAATGCACAACCAATTCAAGTTCCTTCCCTTTTCTCCCTCCCTCTCCAAGCCATAACATCTATCTTCATTTCAATTCAGTTCATTCAAACAAAAGAAACCCTGATGTTAATTGTTCCCTCCCACAGCTCAGCACTTCATCAGTCAACCATATAAAAATAATATACACACCCCACAAAAGGGCAGGCCACCAACCATATCAACTACAGATACCTAGTTCAGGAAAAAAAAAAAAAAAAAAAAAGATACAATAATAAGCAAAATGAGCCGACTGAGTTTACTGAGTCAACCTTTGGTCATATCTCATTAGGAAATATAGAACAATAATTATGATTCATGACTCATAAAGATTCCATCTTTACAACCCTTGAGTCGATCTTACAACCAAACTACTTCTACAACCCTTGAGGCATAATACATTATAAACAATAACAAAATACATTCCCATAAAGAGAAAATCCAGAGGTGGTGGCACAAACAAGCGTTAAAAAACTTGGAAAGCAAAAGGAGAATGCATCAGTTTCTACAAAGATTCGAGCTTTCCCTCAGAACCCATTTGCGTATGGGTATCTTGTGTTGAGCCCGACCCATTTCTCGATTATAATACCTACATATTTGTGGGTGTTTATGTATTTCCCCATGCGCCGGCACGCTGAAGAGAGGAGAATTTAGGCTGGATGAGGAAGAAAGGGCATTAAGAAAGGAGAGGCAAGAGAACATGGCTAATCAACATGCCGGCGAAAATATGTTGTAACGGGTTTGAGAGTTGATCGAACGAGTGGTGTGGGGAAATCCAGAAGTTTCCCAGGAAAGTGAGGCTTCGGGTCTGGTGCTTGTGTGAGTTGGAAACTAAAAGAGATACTTTTCGAACTATAAACTGTAGCTTATTAATTGTTCCGGCCTAAACTGAATTGAATATCGAGGCAAAATTTATTTTAAAAAAAATTAACTTTTAAGTTGATAATTTTTAAAAAAAATTTATATTAAGTTAAAATTTTTGTAAATTTACATAGGCAGTCGCTTCCTCTGCATCCTAAGTCCATCGCTACTCGTCTTATTTACTCCATACTCAACCTGATTTTTAGTTGATCGATTCTGAATTTGAGTTGAATCTAATTTTAGAATAGAATGCTTGTCTAGTAATAAAGGCCCAATTGCTACTATCTTTAGCAGCACCAATTTTGCAAATTATAACGTATTTAATTTGATAGATTGAAGATAAAAATTACAAATTTATAACAATAAATTTTTTAATTTATTTGAATAATTTTATATAACAATAAATTTCAAACTTTGAGCTCTTATTTTAATTTTTTAATCCCTCATTTCAAATTTTTCCTCAAATTCTTCCATTTTCAAAATTCTTCTTTCCTAAAGCAAAACTAACTTAAATTCATGGAACCAAGCTGCAACAGAATAAAATACATTGCAACAGAGATGCACAATTTATCTTCCCATGCTTGGAATTCCAAAATAACAAGCTTTAAGTTGTGACAATATTTGGGTTTCCAAGTTTTTATTTCTTATCCCAGTCATTCATGGAAAGAAAAATTGAGCTCAATATCCTAATACGAACCAAGAAATTACTAGAATTATAGAACAAATCAATTATCTCACTTTTCGCAACTGATTTAACTGGTTTAAATGTCTCCAAAAAAACCCCATCCAAACATGCTTTCGCAACAATATTATCAATTAGCTAGCCAGCTTATAGCTAAAGCTCCTGAACATTCTGCAACTACTGAAGTAAATCATACACTTGACTAACCAGACAAGGTTCAGGTCTGACAATAGCTCAACACAAACAAAATATTGAAAAAAAAACATAAATTAATAACAAATAAAAAAAATATATCATTGACAAAAAGGTTTTGAACAAAATCATACAACATGCTCTCTTGTAGGCAAACTAAGAAAAGGTCACTAACAACAAAACCCCCAACGAGCAATACTAGCTTTTCCTTGACCGATATCCAGGATATTGTTTTAAGCCAAATGTTTGGCATCATATTACAGTAAAATATAACCTAGTGAAGCGACTTCTCAAAGATATTAGACAATTAGACATACAGTATCGATACAACCGTGAGCTTGTAGACTAGTGACACTCGAGAGAGACAAAGAATGTTGTGTGTGAGAAGGAACCATATTGGTATATGGAAAAATCCTTGAAAATGAATAGAAAGGCCTGCCAATAGCAGCACATGGAAGAGAACCAAACATCATTGGTTTTCCTTAACTTGCCACAGGTTTTGAAGTAGCCTTCTTGATAGCTTCAGCATACGTCCTGTGTTGGTAAGTAAGAGTGGATTCAAGCAGGTCCCAAAGTGATGTCTTTGGGTTCCACCCTGAAAAATTTCCAATTGAATGGAACTGTTAGAAAAGGATAATACCCACTAATAACCTGGTTAACCACAATGATTCATTACCAAGTTGTCTGTTAATTATGGTCATGTCTGGAATTCTCTTGTCACTATCATCATATCCTTCACCATAAAATTCTTTTGAGCTTATATCAATGGTAGGTGTATCTAGTGAAGGTTCTCCACTAACCTTTGTGTAAACCTGAAAGCAAGCAAGCCAAAAGACGAAATTTAAGGAAATTACTTGCGAATAGAGAATTGAAAATTCCATAGCAAAGAGAAACCCAGTAAATGACGGGCAACAGTTTAAAGACAATTACAAATACTCGAATCACCTGAGTCATCATTTCAGCAAGCTGCCTGACTGTAACTTCATTATTGGGTTGCCCACATTAAATATATGACCACTAGCCCTGGCTGGATTTTCCTGAGTCAAATCACACCACTTAGCTACAATTCAACAGTAATATCAAACAGAAATATCAAAGAACGACATATTAAACATACAATCATCAATAGAACAGCTTCAATGGCATCCTTAATATAAACGAAAGTTCTCTGAGATTGCCCACCATCAACAAGCTTCAGTGGCTCACGCCTTAAGAGATTCTGTACAGATAAGCAGATTCAGAAATAAGACAAGCTCAAATAATTTTATTTGGCCATTTCAAATCAGTAAGTAAAATGGTCTTACATTGCTAAAACAAGCCAGAACTCTGGAACACCCTCGCTTGGACCATCAATTCCAGGTATGAAATCCATCCTGGGACCAATCCAGTTGAAGGGCCTCACGATTGTAAATTCAAGACCATTCTCAGCACCCTCAGCTGTAAAACAGGGCAGCCATGAAAACATGTAGTGCAAGTGACACTTAACTGAATAATCTATGAACATGAATGCAAGATCGCTAACTCACCATAGATCAATCTCTCAATTAACTGCTTTGCGCATGCATATGACCACCTCTGCTTCTCAATGGGGCCAAAAATGCAAGGGGAGGCATCCTCCTTAAGAACATAATAATGGGGGTCCTGATGCAAGATGATGAATCATGATTCAGAATACTTTCAGAAAACATACTTACAAATCCAAAGAGAACTGCAAATGAAAAGTCTCCTTAGCAAAGTAGAAGTACAAGAAAATGAATGAAACAAATGAATTGCCAAAAGTGGCATATACCAAATGAAATGGCAATAGTAGAAGTATTATCAACAGTTAACCAAAGGAAATGTATTTTCAACTAGCAATCAGTATACAATATTAACTACAAACTCCTATAAAAATGTTTCTGATGTCTAACTCTTCATGAAAGAGACACAAGTCATAACATTGAAGATTCATATAAGATGAGTAACTTTAACGTATCAGCATTTCAGTTTCTAAGCCTATTGAATTGATTTCTTCAAGCATTTCTAGAAAAACATCATAATTGCTCTACATAAAAAGAAAACTTTGAAGGGCTACATTTGTAAATAACTGAGATGATGAGCATTCTTTAACTGTTTAAATAACAATCCTCACAAATTGTAGAACCCTGAACCTTTTCTAATCCAAAAAGAAAGGTGAATATAAACTGATCAAACTAGATCCATAGGCAACAATAACTCGCCAAAGCATTTCGATCATGACTGATCCACTAATTATGCACAAGAACTAAAATCTGATGCACGCTGCTGCACCCCTCCCTCCCTCTCTCTCCACACACTTTAGTGTTGACTACTAGATTTGTTCCTCTTTTTCTAATTATGCAGCTCAGTCTCCAGAAAGTTTACATATACATCAATGTGTTCCTTAATCATAAACTACATCATAATTAAGGATATCGGCAAATCGGGCAGCACCTATATCATTGCCCTTAAACTGATAGGAGAAAAAGTAGACAGGTAAGATGAGAGCTTCATGAAAATGTAGATGCTGCATTTTAAGAGCTCACCAATCCAGTAATTGCACATTTTTGTTACACATATGAATGATGTCCAAGAATTTTTTATTATAATGCCAATAAATTTCTATCTAAAAAAGCTTGCTACTGTCACAAGCTCTTCAGTTTCATTTTGTCATCCTCATAAAAAGGGGGACATGATAAGGAATACACTAAACCCTGTAGCAAATAATCAGTTTTGAGAAGGGTAAAACTCCAGATGAGGTAGATCAACTCCAACCTTTCAAAGTTCAGTATTTATGAGGATGTGTGAAAGGCAAATCACCAAGAGAAAACCATAGCTACGATATCAAAAAAAATCAAATGATCTCTGCAGGGACCACATGGAAAACCATACACCAGAACACAATTTCTTTATCTACAATCCGTCACAGCAGTCAGATGAAATATTTAACATAAGAAACGTGCAAAAGGCTGTCAGCATGTAAAAAATCATATCATATCAAGAAAAGGACAGAGCCTCAACATGAGAAATCTAATCTAGAAATTGAAGGGAAACAAAAGAGAGGATTCACCTGCCGCAATGGGCTATCTTTGGGTAAAAAGCAACCAATCGTTTTCCCATAAACTTCACAAGTGGAGAAATGTATGAGGCGCTTGCCATTTTCTGAACAGTATTTAACCTAAATCCACAAGAGTCAAATCAACTTCAAAATTCGTCAACAGTAAATTACATCAACCGCATAAGCAGACAGACTAAAGATATAGAAAGTGCAATAATGTAAAGCAACACACTTACCACAGGGAGAGCATCGATGAAATTGCTATAAATTGTGTCAAGAGGACGTGTGTTATAATCTGCTGGAGTGCATATAGCAGCAAGATTTACGGTCTAAGGCACAAGAAAAATTCAAGATTCAGTTCAAGTCAAAAGTCTTACTAATAATGCATTTAATGTAGTATTAAAACCACAACGTCACTATCACAGCAAGACAAAAAATCCACTGAGCAACAGTTCAGGGGATTAATATAGAATCACAAACGATGAAGCTGATACATAAAAACGAAGATACAAATATAACAGATATTGCAGAAGAAACCTCCAGACAACAAAATAGTTACCCTAGGCTCACATAAAATACCAAGTTTAGATCCAAAGAGATCCTAAACTTCCAATCAAGATCTACATAAACTTAAGAGATAAGTACACAAGAAGTAAATGTTCAAATTCATAATTCAATTATGATTTCTCAAAAACCTTCAAAACTCACAGAAATGAAAGTTAGAAATTCCAAAGAAACGTCAATGCCGAAAAACGGAAAAACTCAAGGAAAGAAACAAACAAAACAACTCAAAGAATCACAAAATATAGATCCGGAAGCCAATAACCACAATCCAAAACCAATTTCCAACGAAATTAACCAAACGCAGAAACCAGAGCAAGAAGTGCAAGGAAAATTACAAGATCCGCCATGCGGATGAGGCCTTCGAGGCGAGAGTCGTTCTTGATGTTAAGGCGGTGGAACTGGATGCGATCGGCCCACGGCAACGCGGAAGGCTCAATAAGGTGCTTGATCTTGTCATTGTAAACATCCACGGCCAGCACCTTGTGCGGCGTCTCCGCCATCAGCTTCTCGCATAGATGCGAACCGATGAAACCTCCGGCGCCTATCATGCATATCGTCATCGGCTTTATCGGATTGCCGTCCAGATCTACTCTTCCACTCGCCATTTCTGATGCTAACAATAACAATTTCTTCTCAGATTTTGTTGTTCTTCTACCTTCTTCTCTTTCTAGAGATAGAGAGAATTCGTTAATATTTGCGTGTGCAATTTAGGGGGGTGGCGGAGGAATTTTGGGAATTGGGGAATTGGTAATGGGAGAATTGAGAGGGGAAGAGTGGATGTATTTAAAGCTGGAAAAAGGAGGGAGAAGAGGTTCCCAGACTCTGTGGCCCTACTGCCTTCATTTTCAAGGCGTGTTATCACTACTCGCCTACGTATGTATTTATCCCATACTCGCTAGTGCTTGGTGCCACGTGGATGATTGGAATTATAAATAAGAGTAGATTTTTCATTTTTCATCGTCATAGTGAATCCTAGATAATTAAATACGACCAGAAAAAAATCAATTTTTAATACATTCGAATATATTATAAATTTTTATTAAAAATTATAATAAAAAAATAATAAAAAATATAAAATAATTAATATATGAATTTGTAAATAAAAAAATAAAATACGAATATAAAATAATTATTCGAGAGCAAAAATATTGCTTATTCTAATATTATTTTTATATGAATTATATTTTTACTTATTTTTAAATTATGTAAAAATTATTTTATAAGTATTTTTGTATTATTTAATTTATAACTATGATTTAACTTAAAGATAATTATTTAATAATAATAAGTTTATTCATAAATTATTAATTTTTTTATTTTTTATTTATATAATATTTCATTAATATTTATAAATAAAAATATATTTAAATATTAATTAAAATAGAATATTATTCATTAAGTATTATAAAAATATATATAATACATGTATCAAATATTTTCGCATATTACTCTACGCTGCACAATATGTTCAGAAAATAATTTTATTTATTTATTTTTTGTACATAAATAAATTATATAAATACAATACGAATTTTAATTAATAGATGTTGAAACTTGAAACTATGATCAGAAAATAAATTAAAATTTATTTTAACTCAATTGATTTTAATTATAAGAGGATGAACGTTTGCTTGAGCTTAAATTTATAAAATAATAACTTAAATTTGATTTTATTTATTTTTTTTTTTGATAAAATTTAAAATTCATTTTAAACTCTAATTAATTGATAAAAATAATAAAATATATTTAAAAATATTAAATTAATTAAGCTTGAATCATATTTTATTTAATTAAAATTTAATTTATTTAACTATCAAGTTAGTATCAAAATACAAGTTTCAAGTTTCAAACTAAACAAAAAATTAAGATTCATTTTAAATTTATTTATAATTTAAAAAATTTAATTCAAATAAAATAAATTAGTAGGAGATCGAATTTAAAATCCAGCCATCATAATTGTACCCCAAGCTTGGATACACGCGCACAAAATAATTTGATTGCTGTCTTATCGCACTTTGTCCATGGCTTTTTCCCCAAAAGTAAATCTCATTTACTTGTTGAGTAATTTATTGTTTTCCTCTTTTTTTCTTTTTCTTTTTTTTATTTATTTTTATTGATAACTTATATTTCCAAATTCGTGGGACTAGTCGTAAAGTTTCTAAACACCTGTTTTTATCATCTAGAAAAAATAAATCACGGAATATATTTCAATCAATACTTAAATTTTCAATAAAAACTATACACTTACCTACATTTGCATATTTGGAATTTGAATTTGCATATTTGATGAGTAGTTATGTTAAAAAAATATAATAGATATTTTGCATTTACTTGTTTAGCAATGTGGCGACACATGGAGATATTTTCATATATAGATAAAAGTTTTGATAAGATTCTTGAAGGATAGATTATTAGGAAAGAGATTAAATTTGTACTACTTAAATATCTTATAAATATTATATTTGGTGTACATATATTTGATATATATTTATTATAAGTATCATATATTTTATAAAATTGAATAGTTGACATTGATTCATACACTTGGTGTAGCATGATTATTACAGTACATAAATATCACATAGATGATAATTTAGAGAAACATGAGGGAAAACTCTACCCAATAACCACGAGCCACAGTTTTCAAAAGGTTTAGGTTATGTTTTGATTCACATTTTTGTTCTTTTCACATTCCCGATACAACCCAATAATGCATTTTTTCAAAATATCTCATTCTAAAATACCTTAAAATGACTACAAGTATAGCTTTTAGAATCTAAAGTTATTGATTTATTTGAAGTTTATTTGTTATGCAACTATATTTTATGACATTCAATCAATTATGGAGTCGGAAAATTTAAACTAAATTTGATTTTTTGATATTTTGGTTCGTTCATAAATTTTTTGGGATTGCAAATGACGTGTGTATTTCATTATAGTTCTATAGAACAGTGATCAAATTGAAGTCTCTCCCCTATAAAAATAAATAATTAATTCACATATTACAATTACAAAGTGTTCACTCTATAACATATTTATAAAAATAATAATTTGGTTAGATAAGGTGGACTAGCACAATCCATTGTTGAAATTAAATGTGTTGGTGCTGTAAAATTACATTCATATTTTGAGATAAATTAAAATACCATGTTTTCTCTCAAATACAATATAATCTCCTTCTTCTCTTTCTTTTTACATAAAATGCAATCTCCCTCATCTCTTTCTCTTTCCGTCTTTATGGAAGCATCACCAAATTAATTAGTTTTCAAAAAATTTAAGGTGTGTGTAAATCGGTGAGATAGTATTTTTTAAGTAAAAATATTTATAAAATATTATTGTTCGTGGTTATATTTGTAGTATTCGATAAGATTTGTAGGCAGATTATGAATTCAAGTTGAATCGATTAATCTTTTGTTATCTTAAAAAAATAATATCAATTCATAAATTATTTGTCTGTGCGCACATTCAATTTATAACAAAATAAAAATTTTGTAGCTCATTATATAATAAGACGTTTGATTTTTGAAATACTATATTCGATGAAGAATATATTAAATATGTACATCAATAATAAATAAATATATTATTTTGTATAAAATAAAATATTTATTTTTATTTAAATAATCATCACTCGATAATATATTGAATATAATATTAATATTACCAAAACGCTTAATGGGCGGCGCCTCCTAGCTCACTGATTTGAGTCCAACCGGTGCATGTGAGTGCGGATTATTGAGCCTAAAGACCAATGAGCTGTCCATCTTTCATTCTCACGTGGCTCTTATTTTCTTCATGCAATTTGCAAACCAAATCTCAAACCTCATACTATTATTTTATACCCCTCTGTATATAAAATATTCACTCCCTTCCCAGATCCCCAAATTTCATGTTCCAACAAAAATAATTGATGTCTTTTCTTTTTTTTTTATAATTCAAATATTCTAATTTCGTCATATTAATTTTAAACTTCCAAAACACCTATCTCTATCATTATGAATGGAGTAAATTACGGAATATGCCCCAACTGGCTGTTGGATTCTCTTTGGGTAAAGATATCACAAAAAAATACCATAAACTTTTATGTTTTCATGAAAATTTACCAACTTATATAAATGCAGTATGCATAATTTTATTTTGTTTTTTTAAAAATTGACAAAATGGTATCACAATTAATTGTTAACTTACATTTGAAATATGTCGATGTCAACTATTTTTCATGTGAATGTACGATTATAAACTAGTCCAGCATTTGATGTAAAGTGGGATCTTTTGAATATGATTTGACTATTTTACCTTTAGTTGCGCAACACGCATGAAATAATAATATCAACAAAATATTTTGTCGGATTTCATCTCATAATAACATCATATAATTTCCGCTTAATATGGAAGACAAACTCTTGTATGCACTTTCTAACAAAGTATAACAATGTAAAATAATTGTACATTTGCCCAATTCAATGACCTCGACACAATTAATAACATTTGTATAGAAAAAATAATAATTTGAGAAGAGGATTTGATAAAATGATTTCAAATGAATTTATATAAGATAAATTTAAAATTTATCATAATAATTCAAAAAATACAGTTCAAAATAAGAGTTTAATGATTTGAAATCCATTATATTAAGAAATCATCCAAACAATATTAATAAATTTATTATTATGAATTTAAAATTTTTAATTTTAAAACCATCAATCAAATGAAGTTTAAAAAATTAGAAAGGGACAAATGGGACAACATAAAAAGAAATTTAAATCTATTACGAAATTATTGCTCTGCTTTTTAAAGTGTAAAATGTCAAATTGGTTGATTTTCAAACAATAGTGCTATATCATTTAACGTTGTTCAATTATATTGAAAAATTAATTAAAGTATTTCTTATTCTATTTAAAAATAATAATTAAATTTACAGAATAATCATTTTAAGAATTTATATAATTTTGGAGTCTGAAAAAGTAAGGAGGAAGCAGAAATGGAAAGGGAGAAAAGATACGAGTCAATCATGCCTGGCCACCGACACACAGCGCGAAAAAGAGTAAACCATAAATCTAGTCTAGAAAAGGACACAATTCCCATAAGTGCTACGCGTATATTAAACGCGTTTTTGTTGCCACCACCTCCATTTTTATTTTATGAGAAATTCTAACCCACAAAATGTTTTCACACTAGTCAAAAAATTTAATTTTCGGAAGTAAAATTAAATTTTTTATAAAGAATAATTAAATATTTTTAATTATAAAAGATAAATTTATTTATTTTTTTCCTTTTGACGAGGGGAAGAGAGTCGGTTGCCGTGGCCAGCCCCTAACCCCCCTCCCCTTCCCCCTACGTGTTCATTAAAAATAACAAATACTTGTTGTATTAATAGTAGAACTTAAGTTATGATGATACCGTATGATTATCATCACTTAATGAGTGTGAACCAAGCATTTTCAAGTATTAATAAATTAAATGATGCAAGAAAGTGAGAAAGAAAAATAAAGAGAAATTAAATTAGAAATGTAATTAGTGAAACAAATATTAAATTTTATTTTAAAAATATTTATTAGTAGTATCACAAAAATATAAATATATGGAGAAATTAACTAATATCTCCATAGTTGTACTTGTACAAAATTTTCATCTACATTTTCCTGTAAAATAATCAAGAAATTTTCACTGTTTTGGAAAGTAAAATGTTATTCTCAACCAAATATAAGATCGAAACAAAAATTTAAATTGGAAAATTCAAATAAATTATCCTGTGTTAATAAGAACTAAGAATATCCAAAAAAAAAAAAAAATAGACCTAAGAAGCAAATTACAAATAAAACTACTTAGTAAAAAAAATAGTGAAAGGTTTGAAAAAAACCTTCATAAGAACATTTTCTAACTCGCTTATTATGTAGTGGGCTTGTTATTGTGTGACCCATACAGCTTTCAAGGTCAAGGCCCAAAAATTTGCATATAATTTATAGAAGGCCCACAGTTTGAACCCAGTGTCTTTTTTATTTAATTTAATTTTAACCTAACCATAAAAAATAAAAAAAAAATCAGAATAATATTTTAAGGGAATCTTTAGCTCGGGTTAAAAATTCGTAAAAAACAATAGATTTTATTACACATAAAAAATCCACCAAATGCTGTATTTTCCTTGTCGTAAAAGCCCAAGCTCAATTAAATTTTATATAAATGTAATTATTTTGTTTTTTTCAAGTTTTACACATTTATGTTAAAAAATACTTCAGTTAGTTACACTGAATTTTTCATATCAAAAAGTGAGAATAATATTATATCATCATAACATTGATCCCACATATAATATGATATAATATTCAGTATTTGATGTGAACACATATTATATCAAAATTTATTATCAATTAAATTATATATTTTTATTATATTATATTAATTAGCGCTGCTTGTTATTTTGTAGATAAAATATATGCGACAACAATTTAATATAATAAGAAATACAACAAAATTTACATAGAAAATCCTATCCATAAAATGGGAATCACACATTCAAGGGAATTTTACTTTCCCAACTACATTTAGAAAAATCTCCTAATATTGTAATGATTACAATGTGTTTAAAGGGGATGGATTACTATTTTTGGGAAACATGACATGTGAAAACAATATTATATAATTTTATTGTCTTAAAAATAACCTTAACTCGATCACTATGACATGGACGTAATGCATGTAAGACAAACAAAAGCACATAAATCAGTTAAAGGTTTAATTATATGCCATTCGATTTGTTCTTCTATCACCAAACATATGTTGTCTAATCTTAATCTTTGCCGGCATTGGATAAGGCCTATGATCATATATTTTCATAGCTTTTTCACTCATTCAAACAAATAAATAAATAAATACACACTAAAAAAACTTTTCTTTTTGCTAAAGGGAACGAAAATGACTATGTCAATTTAAAATTTAAAAAAAAATTATTTGTAATTTGATGAAAGTTGTTATTAGTTAGGAGTCGATATCGTTTTTGTAAATTAAGTATGAATTTTAAATTTAAAAAATATAGAAAATATAGTTAAAGCAAATCTTATATTTATAAAGTCACGTGGCTAAAATCCTTTAATACTTATTTAAAGAAGTCGTCACTCTAAAAATTTATGGAGCAAGTAAAGGCATATCAAATTTTGTACCATTTAAGATTAATAATGTTGGAGGTCTTATTTACTTGAGGAGATATTCAAGTGTGGTGCATCTTATAGTTCCATCATGTTCGATGAACGCCCATGCGTTGAAAGTTTGTGGGCATTTTTGTCATTTTAATAGCTTGAGTGTGAAATTACATTTTCTTTAATCTTTTAGAAATTAATTAAGGGTGAGAATTCAATTATCTAACTCATGATTAAATATTTGTATAAATTGGAGTTAAGATAAATGACGAGGAAATTAAGATTGCTTCTGCAAATGAATAAATATCGTAGCTTTTGAATATAGAACATACAAATAATTAATACGAGAATAAAATATTTATAGGTGATAAAAAGAGTCACGTTTCTATGTACTAGGTTGTTGTCGATAAATATAAAATTAAATTTATATGACTATTATATCCTTATAAATATTATAGAATCTATTACGTTGTTATATTCTTGATTTTTCGATAGATAGAAAATAAATTTATTAACAATAGTCAACTATCCAAATTAAGAATCATACCAGTTAATTACTAAGCATTTGTCAATTTGAGTATGCTTCAATCTTGTAATTAACTGATAAGCTAATTAAAAAACTTTGTCTACTCCTCTTAAACACTCCGAGGAAGCTTCTACTTTTTTTGGAGTTTTGCATTTTCAACTGACATGTTTGTATCGTGTGCACTTTACACCTTCGAAAATTTTGAAATAACATTTTGCACCCCAATAGTGATTCTTTGTGTTGGACATTTTTGTCCCTTTGAGAACCAAACTATTATCTTGTTTTGACGAGGCCAAATGGTGGGCTAGAATGCAAAATAAGTCTAAGCGTGTAGCTTCCTAATTATTTGTAAATCTTGAAATTATAAATTGTGTTTCTATTTTTTTTTAAAAGATGTAAAGTATTTAATTAAAATTTTATTAAGGAGCACTTAAACAATCTTACGATTAAATCCATTAGCCTCTACAATATGAGGGACAAATATTTTTCATTTATTTTAACAATGAATTGGAATTTTCTCATATAAAATTAAAAGATAGTATTATTAATAATTATTAAATACAACATCATTATTGGTAAAAATAGTATAGAAAATAAATTCATTATACAATTAGATCAAAGATGCATCATTCATTAATTTAATTACATCAAAAATAATATGCAATAAAATCTACTATGATGATTTTGATCAATAATGTCTCGATCAATCGAGTTGGGTGGATTAGTAGTACTAAGTCTAAAATAAAGTCGGATTTTTTGTTGCAATTAAAATTTTGTTTTATTTTATTTTGATAATATCATCAGTACACATATAAAAGGAAATAATTTTATACATTTATAATATAATAATAAAAAATGAAATAGTGATTACAAAAAATAAATTATGGGTCTTGGTCACACAAGTTAGTAATGGCCCACAAACACAATTCGGACCGTTAAAATCGAGAGTCCCATTTGAGTCCTTGACCATACTTCTGATTTTCAGCAGCAGAATCATCAGAAAAAAACAAGAAGAGCACAAAGAAAGAATGTAATCATACTACCCCATCTCCTTAAACATTGTGCCCTTTAAAACCCAAGTCCAATTTCTTGTTTTCCTTCTTTATTTACAAATATGGAACTTTTCTTCTTCATTTTCCCCCCTAGTATCAGTCTCTCATGTTGCAAGAAAATTCTATAAGCATATTTGATTAATTAGTTCTAAATGCACAAGGCAACTTTGTGAAATCAGAGCCATATTTGACCATGATCAAGAATTCACACCACCCTTAAAAAAAAAAAAAATGGCTTCAACTTACAAACAAATATATTCATGTGTAATATGTTGGAAGATTTTAGTTCAAGTACAATTTATTCATAATAAGTTATTTGTTTTTAATCATTGTGTAAATCAATCATAGACTTGATTTGGTTATCATTAATATTTCTTTGGCTCGAGTTGGAAATAGTTTGATCTGAAAGGTATTGATTAGGTTCCAAATACATAATGGGCATACTTTAGGTTAGTAGGGATAATCCTTAAATAAACTATTCGATTCTTGAAGTTACTTATTAAATCAAGTCAAGATTTACGAGGTCATTTAAAATAAATAAATTATATAAGTTTAAAACATTAATTACCTTATAACGACGAGAACTACTTATAAATAAATTTATACGTAAATAATTTATGATTGAAAACAACTATCAACATAATAATTAACAGTGGTTATTTCGAATTGAATCGAAACTCTTATAAAAAGACGTAGACCCTTTATATGAAGAATTTTCGAGCATAATCGAAAAAGGAGGATAAACCCATATTAAACTTCTTCAATAAATCCAATACAAAATTTCAGTTTGATTAAATTGAATATAATTAAACATTTCTATAATATGCCCTTGATTATCTTGGGGTGGCCCAATAAATAGGTTGAGTTAAGCCGAACCCCCACATAGAGTGAGTTTCTCTTCGACCAAAACCTGAACTGAAATTTATGTAATATGCCCTTCCAGCCCACAAAGAATCCCTTTTGTTTGTCTGAAAATTCCTAATTGGCCACCACCAAACAACAGGGGCCACCACCATCGTCTTCATCGACGATCTGGGTTTCTGTGTTTTTTGTAGTGTGTGCTATTGTTCCGATGAATGGGGGTGTCTCCTTTGGATTCTCTTTCCCTCCGCCTCTTTCACTCACACACACGCCCCACACACTGCGTGTTTTATTCTTGAAAGACAACAGTGACCACCGCAGTCTCTATCAGTGCTCCATACCTCGGGACTTCACCTTTTCAGACCCAAAAAAACCCATAAAAAATTGCCCCATTTTGATGTAATTTTCACCCCCTCTGCAGCCCTCTGACCACCTCACATTATGCTCTCTCAGCCTCAGAGCATTGAAGAAATTCTAGAGAGAGAAACCAACGAAAGAGATGTCCACGTGAAAAGATTGAAGGGAATGAAGAAAAAAGAAAAGCAAAACTAAACTCACATGACTAAAACAGTGTGGCGACAGCTGAGAGAGGCATTCCATGCAAATACAATGGCTTAGACAAGTGTCCTAAATGGGAAGCCTTGAAATTACTACTATATATTTATAAAAAAAATCAATATATATTTGTGTGTCCATTTCCCTTAGGCTTAGGCTTCATCATCATTTAAGACAAAGTGCAAGAAATTAAAGAACTCTCTTAGGAAGACCATATATTCTCTTAGCAAAATATAGTACTAGTATAAAAATTCAATCCTATTCTCTTATGTTTTCACATTTCAGCTGAAAATTTTCAACTTTCATGTGTTGTTTTGCGGTGCACCCACAGACACCTCCATATCTGCTCCTCCTCCACGTGGTTTTTGCACTCTCTGCAACGCCTGCTACCACCCCATAACTCTATGCTAAGCCACACTGCCCTCTTCGCGTCTATTTTTCTCCCAAAATTTCTGCTTTATTGGGTGTGCTTGTTCATATCTTTTGAGCTCCTCTTTTCCTCTCAATTAATCTCTCGTTTTCCCCATTTGGGCTTCTTCATTTGATTCATTCATTTCAAATGCTGATTAACTTCTTCCAATTCTTGATCAATTGAATATCTACTTCTCTTAGTTTGATTTCCATTTTCATGGATCACCTATAATTGTTCTTGTTAGCACTTGTGAAATTCTTGAGTTCCATTTTGATGCAATGGCTTCAATTCTTCGGTTCCGGAAGCTCTGTTTTCTGGAGCCAGCTAAGTGTTCCTCATATGATGAGAAAAGAAAAGGTGAAGAAAAGCAACTCTTTGAGACCCAGAAAATTGACCACAAAACCTATGAGAGTGCTAGTACTGCTCTGTTGGAAGAAAAGCCAAAAAAGCAGCAGCAGAAGAAACCTCCTAAAGAATGGAGATGCATAGATTCCTGTTGCTGGATGATTGGATACTTGTGCACAACTTGGTGGCTTCTCTTTTTTCTGTACCATTGTTTGCCGGCAAATTTGCCTGGACTACAGGCCCCCGAACCACCGGGCGCGAGGCTGAGGCGCCAGGGCCTCACAGCGCTGCACCCTGTTGTGTTGGTGCCTGGCATTGTCACCGGTGGGCTTGAGCTTTGGGAGGGCAGGCCTTGCTCCGAGGGCCTGTTCCGCCAGCGGCTCTGGGGCGGTAGCTTTGCTGAAATTTTCAAGAGGTTTGAGTTGCATGATTGGATTCTAATATGTTTTTCGGTTTTAGTTAATTGAGCTTGACTGACTCCCAATTGAGCATTTTGATGGAATTTAGGCCAATGTGTTGGTTGGAGCATCTTTCCTTGGACAATGAAACAGGGCTTGATCCGCCTGGAATTCGGGTTCGCGCTGTCCCTGGGCTGGTTGCAGCTGACTATTTTGCTCCGGGGTACTTTGTCTGGGCTATTCTTATTGAGAATTTGGCGCGCATTGGCTATGAGGGGAAGAATATGTACATGGCTGCTTATGATTGGAGACTGTCCTTTCAGAACACAGAGGTATAAGGTTAATCATATCTAAACAGCTAGATATGTTGTGGTACTAATTTACAATATTTGATTCTTGGTTCTAGTATAATATCATTAACTATTTTACTGCTTTTATTGTTATGCAATAACTATAACCTGTTATCCTCTGTAAAATATCAGGTGGTATGCACCTGAGGTGACCTTATTTGTAATAGATATGATAGGGAAACTCTATTTACTAAGACACTACAATATATGAGCATTTAATTCAGTCATTAGTCTTTGTCTTATTGCCCAAAAATTCTTCGTACGTGTACTTGAATGTCAAACACAAAGTGTTCTTCTATTATAATGGATCAAGGAAAGGATCCAAATTGTTCTTTCGTATGCCATATAAAGGTAGATGAAGGGTTTCCGCCCTATGTTGTTTAGAAAATCTAGTGCACCAACTCATGCTTGAGACATATTTCCCAAGTGTTTACTCCTTGTCCGCTGATAATAAGAGTTTTGTAATGTTCAATAGAACAATGATTATGTTGAGCATCTGTTAACATACTAATGATTGGTTGCGCAGATGAGGGACCAAACTCTTAGTAGATTGAAGAGCAAAATCGAGCTTATGTATGTGACAAATGGCTATAAGAAAGTGGTGGTGGTGCCGCATTCAATGGGTGTGATCTATTTTCTCCACTTCATCAAATGGGTTGAAGCCCCTCCACCTGTGGGCGGAGGTGGTGGCCCTGGTTGGTGTGCCAAGCACATAAAATCCATCATGAATATTGGTCCGGCATTTCTGGGTGTTCCGAAGGCTGTTGGTAACTTATTGTCTGCTGAGAGCAAAGATGTTGCTTTTATCAGGTTAGCCTAGCATATCCTCCTTACACTTGCATTATATCAAAAGAGAGTGACATATATTCACTGAACTGTTTACGAGGCTCAGTAGCTTCAATTTTTAGCCTCAGAAATTACCTACTCCACTAGCTTTATTTCTCCCTCAGAAAGAGAAAGGAGCAGGTTTCCTAAGAAAAGGCACAAATGCTATTCCGGTGGGTTTCGCCCTCTTGTCAATAGTGGTCCTCGTCTCAGTAGTGGTCTGGGAGATATAGTATTATAAGAATAACAATTATCAATCTAGTGTTAGGAGATTTCAATATCAAAAAGCTATTTCCACACCCACAAACAAAAAGGAAGTACCTTAAGTTTCTTTTGCATTTTTGTCTGGTCTAAATAGACCTTCTCTGTGTAGACGACCAATAACATTGAGCAGTTCATTTCTTAATTCCCCTGGTGATATATATTTGTAATATTTTAGCAACTAAAGGAGCTGGTATTGTTGATGTCTGAAAAATGATAACCATCTGTCTTGAAATGACTTTTCTTGTGGAAAAACATCAGAATAAGAGACACAAAGCAGGAAACTTTCATATTCTCATATTACAGTGTGCTTACTTCTGCATTCAATTTTGCAGGGCTGTGGCTCCTGGTCTCTTGGATTCTGAGATTTTTGGCCTTCAGGCTCTGGAACATGTCATGCGTGTATCTCGAACATGGGACTCTGTCATTTCTTTGTTACCTAAAGGAGGAGAGACCATTTGGGGTAACTTAGATTGGTCTCCAGAAGGAGATCATGTATGTGATTCAGCAATGAAAAATTATCAGCAGCAATTTGACATGAAGGGCAACAACACCGATGGTAGGAGAGGTTTTCAAGTGCAAGAATCAACAAAGTATGGAAGGATCATCACTTTTGGGAAGATGGCATCAGAATTGCATTCTTCAGAGATCTCTAGTCTTGATTCCCAGGTATGTGCAATCATATACCCCCCATTCTCTTTACATTGCAATTTGGAACTGACCTTTTCTCATAAGAATACCACCTTTTGAGGATCTCTAAATGCTAAGAGATTCAAGAAAATGTACCTGAAGAAACAATAAGACAAAGCTTTAACATGCAAGACAAACCTAAAATAAGTTTCTTTGTGCTTGCCACTCTTCCAAAAAAAATAATAAGAGACAAATTGGTCAAGGCAATTTACTCAGTGTCAACTTTCAAACTTGGCATTAAAGTAAATGCTGATGAAGGAATGTGAAGATTGCTTAACATAAAGCTTCCGCACTCATCCTTGAAAGAGTCTTCAATTTTATGGGATTTGTGAAGCTGAATTACATGGGGCTTGGTTTTATGCTTAAGAGATCTTTTAACTTTTAGTCAGAGATGAAAATTTTCCTTTCACAGCTCGCAGAGATTAAAATCGACAACTAGAAACATGCAAAATATTACCATATGCATTTGTTTATACTGTATCGTGGGCAATCAGAAGTCATATATATGTGATCTAGGCATCAAAAAACATATTTATTAATGTCTGTTGCATATGATATATTATAGGATTTTGTGATCAATTTATCAGTACGAATTTCTCCTATTTAGTTAATTATGATATCACCAATATGCATGCATTAGCATCTGAATTTAATTTGTCTCACTTTTGATATCTGTCTTTATAGTTGATCAGATGCTTGTTTCTTCTCTTGTGTTCTTCATCCATTACATGACAGATTATGATGGTCCAGAATAGTTTTTCCTCACATATAAATTAGCACGATTTCAAGAAAAAGGCTTGTCTTTAGAAAATTAAGATTCTAATCTTTTATTTTGTTCTTAACTCAATGGGTATAGAAACAGGTGTCTTTGCACAATGCTACCTCTCCACGGTCCCTTGCATCATGCGGAAAAGTTTGGACGGAATATGATGAGGTGAGCTCGGAGAGCATCTGGAGAATTTCTGAAAAAGGAGCATATACTGCGAACACTTTATTGGATCTTCTCCGATCTATTGCTCCAAAGATGATGAAAAGGGCTGAAGCTCACTTCTCACATGGCATAGCTGACAACCTTGATGATCCAAAATATAACCATTACAAGTATTGGTCTAATCCGCTTGAGAGCAAGTAAGCATGAATTATGCATTATGAATAATGTAATAGATCGCTCCCCTAAAAAAAATATTGGAAATTTACAACAAGATGGAGGATGATTTCAGATTTTTTGATCTGATAGGTTTGAATTTGAAGAAAATTTGGAAAATAAGATCAAAATCAAACCTATCAGGTCAAATTACATTATGGATAACACGACGTGGATTAGACGTCAACAATGTTCACACTTTGTGCTGAATAGAACGAATCATTTGGTATTATTGAATCCTGTGAATATCATTTCCTATCAATTTCGATACAATAAGATTAAGCATGTGAAAATTTCTATCCATATTGAATATGCATTTTTTTATCATGCTGAAAATTTTGAAAATCCCTAAGTCACATACTTGCTGCTTCCTTACTGCTCTGAAATTTTTTTCATTCATATTTCTCCTTTATCATCTATCCATATTCAGGTTACCAGATGCTCCAGACATGGAGATTTACTGTCTATATGGGGTCGGAATTCCCACAGAAAGATCATACGTGTACAAATTATCACCCTCTGGCAGGTGCAGAAGCATCCCTCTCCAAATTGACAGTTCTGCTGATGGCAGTCAAAATGGCTGCTTAAAGGGTGGAGTATACTTTGTGGATGGAGATGAAAGTGTACCAGTTTTAAGTGCTGGTTATATGTGTGCCAAAGGATGGCGAGGAAAAACACGGTTTAATCCTTCTGGAATTGCTACTTACATAAGAGAGTACAAGCATAAAGCACCGGCAAATTTGCTAGAGGGAAGGGGTCTAGAAAGTGGCGCGCATGTTGACATAATGGGAAACGTCGCCTTGATTGAGGATGTATTGCGCGTGGCAGCTGGTGCATCTGGTGTGGAGCTGGGAGGAGATAGAATCTATTCAGATATCATGAAAATGTCCGAAAAAATAAACATTCGCCTGTAACTGCAGATTAAAAGATTTTGTTGAAGAGTTGAGCAGCTTGACACTTAAGTTGACATAAGAGGATCATCAGACAATCTAGAGAGGCAAATCCTGAGCCAACCAAGTATATGATTTCAACCATTTCAGCATGGGAAGACTTGACATAAGGCTCGGCATAATGCTTCGATCAAGTAAAGGGTAGTAGATGGGGTTGTTTGATGGCTCTCACCGGATATTGACTGTAAGTTTCTAAATTGATTAGTGTAATGTTCTTCCTTCTTGTAATCAAGTGAATAAAGTTCTTCCTCAGTTAACTTTTTGTAATAAAATGCAAAGAGATTTTTCCTTCAATTTTCTTTGTGTGATTTCTGTATGCTATGGAAATTGCAGTCTCTTGTTATATTGGTTATCTGCATTCAAGCCCTTAAATGTTCTGTGGCTATCAACTTCTTGTTACACAATTTTCTTACTATTTTGGCGCTGGGGGAAAAAGAAAGTATTACATTGATTAGAGGAGCAATTTAAAGGGTTCAAATGGCCACATCCTGCATTTCGTGTCATTTATATAATCTTAACAAAAGGGAATAAAAAAGAAATGGTCATCCCTTCTGATTGAAGATGGTATTAGGTATTAATATTGATATATTTTCTTCTTCTGAGATATTGATCTGAAAGCTTTGGTGGTTGTTTTGCCCTGTATTTGAGGTCAAATTTTAGCCCCATGTCCATGAATTAATGCTCAAAGAATTGGCACTAGTTCCAACTTAATTCACTGGCCCCTTGCAAGGGGGAGCAGTTTCGAGTGGGGGTGGTTTGGGGGAGGAGGCGGAGGAGACATAGCGGTTTCGGGTCCAAAGGGCAATTGAATCAAATCGTGGGAGCAGGCTCGGGTACAAAGGGCAATTGAATTGAGATTTCAAATTTTGTCAAACCACAAAGGGCAATTGAACCGGGATTTCGAATTTTGTCAAACCCACTGTATTTCCATCATCAATTGGATCGGCTCTCAGATTTTGCCAAATCTACCATGTTGCCATCTTATGTATTTCAAAATCTTATGTATTTCAAAGAGTAACAAGCACTTGTAGAAACACCATCATGTCAATAAATTTTTGAACTGATCATCTTCGTCTCAAATTGAATATTACCCACAGCTCAGCACTTGGTCACTGCTTTACTCTTTGTTTGGACTTCAAGCGCCTGCCTCTGTGATAGAATCACAATTTTTACACACCAGACACAACCCAAAATGCTGAATTGCATACAACTTCGAGATCCAATGAAAACTCAGGAGCACAGAGAGATGAGTTTTTCAGAGCTTGACTACAATGAGCATTCTTGTTTCATTAGATACAGAGACTAAGTCCGTGTGCTTCGTTATTCTCATTTCAGATGGCTGACTGTAAGCTGGTCATATCAACCGGAGCAACACATCCATAGTCAACTCAGCATAACAATTAACCTGCATTGGATCTATATGGAGGCAAAAAAGTTCTCTGTAAGAAGTGCACGCTAGTGCAGCAGCAGTTGGTCTGAAACAGTACAAGCACAATCCAAATGAAAGTACTAGCAAAAAATGCTCATTTTGTAACAAGTTCACAAGGATCAGATTCAGGAAAGAGTAAGTAGCAAGAACAGGAACAAACAGAAGCAGCTCAATAGCAAAAGAGGTTAGCCATTGTCTAGAGAACTTTGTTCACCCTTCCACAAGTGAATTGAAATAACTCTAAATATTTGCCAATCCCAAGCATAATTTGTCTAGATAACTTTGTTTCAGTTCTGCCTCTAGCCCCTGCTGACCACTAATTCACTTTACTGACCATGGCAATAATCAAAAGAAATTCTTCAGGATCTAAACTGTACTTTAAAATTTCCACTTAAATCAATTTTTTTGATATTATGATTGAAAAGTGAGCAACCTTTTAAGTTCTCGTAGGCCCAGCCATCATTTGATAATGGAATTTCTCCTACTCTTTGGAATCAGTTATTTAACTTCTATAATCCGAGCCAGTGATTGCTGCTTGTTTTTGAGCTACAAGTAACTGTATACAAAGAAACCCAATAAGGGTGCAAATAAATTTGAAAGCATAGGTGCAGGACAATAAAGACTATTGAATGGTGGTAAGGAACTCTAACAATTAATGCAGGCAATTAAAAGCTAATCAAAATGCACCCACATGCCCAAACACCATTGGAAGTCATGATTTCTGAGCATCAGAGGACAAAATAGTAATCATAATCTAGCAAAGAACGTAGACATGCATAAACACATACAAGTATCAAACATGGAGGCAATAGATTGGTAATATGCGAGAGAAGAGAGCAGTTTTTCTACCTGGAGACTTTGAAACAGTGATCCAACAATTTATCAACATCTTCTTCATTGATGCAGTAGCCTTCCATAGAAGAAGTGTTCTTTACCCTATCATCTGAGAATTTCCATCGGGTCAAAATATCGAAAATTCTTTTCATCTATCAAATAAGTGAAGGGAACAAGGTGATAGGAGAAAATTCTAATATACAAAAGTTGACAGGAATATAAATTCCAATATTTGCCAAGTCCAAGTCAATGTGGCCCTCATTTGGTCAGTAAAATACCTAGAACTATGCATACATTGAAGGATACAGCAATAAGTCTAGCATCTATTTTTGTGCCAGAAGTATGAGCAGTCTTGTTTTCTCCATGATCCAATGGGCGGACAAAGAGTTCGTCTTCGATCAGATCCAATTTGCTTGCAAGAATTGAGACAAGAAAGTGAAACATTGATGGGCTCATCTCACTTTCCTGAACCAGCATCAATAATCTTGCAATAATGCTCCAAATTGCACTCTGCGCTTCAGTATCGTCAGAAGCAAATGGGAACACATCAAATAGACCCTGCAAGAAATTCAGATCTTACACGAACCAAATTGTCATGGCTGATTCTGATTTTTATATATTGTGGCAAAGAGGAACATTGCACAGATATAGCAGGATATTCTGCTACTAAGAATTATGAATAGATTTACCTTGTGATAACTCAGAAGCTAAATCGGTTGCATCAGTAAGAATATTTGCTGTCAACACTGCAGCTGTTACACAAGAGCTGGCAACCTGCAGTGGTAGAGATTATAGTTTGAGGTAAGAGAAAATTTTCTAAAAAGACAACAGGTTTTTTGGGACTCTCTTATTTAGCACTGAAGTCGAAAGGCAAACTATTGCCTTGATAATGCTTCCAGCAGTTTATTTCACATTTGCAGTGAAAAGCCACAATATTTGTGGTGTAATTTCCTTTGGATCCAAAAAGGAGCAACCATTTCTACTAGAAGATGTCTTCCAATCAATGAAAACCAAGCAACTTATGAATTAGCCTACACCTCTTTACTTCTTATAGAAAATAAATAGTGAGAACCCATGAAAACAAAATGAATTAATTTTTACATGGTAAAAAACAAAACACGGATGGAATTTCAAAATATATGTTTGGATTTGTTTTGGGTGTTTAGGTAGAATGTTTTGGGGAAATATATGGAAAGTGTGTAGTATGTTAAGTATGTTTGGTTTTATTTTAAGTGAATGAAAATGGAGTTTGGAAAATGTAACCAAACATAGCCTATATTTCTAAGTGTGAAGCATCTTTTCTAATTCATGCTTTTGTTAAAGCACACAAGGATAAGAGTGCATAGAGATTTCAAAAGGCAATTTGCAGAATGTAGCCAAAGTTTAAAGCCATTTTGGTTTTGAATGCAGAATAGTCCAGGTAGCTGTCTGTACCCCTTAATCTCAATAAGTGTTCTTGGGTATGAATGGATGACTAGTTGCTTCTAATGAATAGGGCATAGTACTATATTATCTAGTATCGTGAAGCAGCAAATGAATCTGCACTATATAAACATACAACAAATTTACATGAATGTAGATTCTACCAGGTACATGCATGATTAAGCACAAGTGGGACATGGCATGCGTGATGATTACATGAAAAGTTTTGGCAAGCACAGCATACCTCAAATTTATCAGGAAGTTCAATAAGCTCTTTTACTAGTTGCAAGAGCTCTTTATTTAGACATATTTCTTGTGAACAATTATCCATGGTGGAGAGAGCTTCAATTGTTCGAAGAATCAAATCCAGCACAGCATACCTGACACAGTATGATTCAAAGTCACAAACATCACCACCAGCTGGTATTCAGAACAAAAACATCCAAATACTTGAAAAATAAGTGTAGGAAAAAAAGTATCTATATGCTCCTGAAAGCCAAACAAAATAAAGAACGGTCTAAGTGTACTTATCCTTAAATAGGGTTTATTCCACTTTACCCCGTAAACTTCCATTCAAATACAAAAGATTCACTTTTTATTAGATTAAATAACTTTGTATTTCTACAATGCCTCACTTTTCTAGCCAATTGCATATTGTTGATTTATGATATATGCCAGGTGACTTTCACATGAAATAAACACACACACACACACACACACTTATACTCCCTTAGTCCCAAATTTATTGCTCATATTTCCTTTTTCGAATGTCCACAAGTAAAGGCCCATTTCCTAGAATGTCAATCCTTTTCTCTCAAAAGTACCCTCTAACTTATACAAAAATGCAAACCACTAACTCACAACCACACAACCACTATTTGGAGGGTAAAAGTGACATTCAACTTTCATCTAAAACTCTTGCCGAGCCAAAAGGAAGAAAAAATATGGGATGCAGTGAATAATATAAATTATATGTACCGGGACTAAAAATGTTATAGGTGTTACATTGTGTATTCAACTTAATAGTCACTACCACAAACACCAACTCCTTTTACGGCAAAAAGTGTGCCTAAATCCTTAGTGTTCTGCATATACTTTCATGTTTTAAAAGCGTAACCAGCCAAGGTAGCATGTTGATAAGCTCCTTGCACCTTCAAATCTTGTTGGTCAAGGGTTCGAGTCATCTGAATGGGTGAAGGGGTGTTGGGAACCAACCAAACATCCTCGTTTTTTTTTTTTAAAGCATGTTTTAGGAGTGTGTGTGCGGGCATGTGAGCTTTTAGATGCACAAAGAACATCTATGCATGCAGAACTATGGGCACACAGTCAAATATACACAGTAAGAGATAAGGAAAGTTGAAGAATAGCAAATTATGAACAAAAGAGACTTCAAAACCACTAGCATAAACTGATATAAGCAATTTGTATCAACAAAATAAAGGTAATGCGAAAATCCTTGCTACATTTGGAGATGTAACATCAATGTACACACAAGAAGAAACTGACCCAAACAGTGATAGCTCAGAATTTAGATATATGTTCGCGTTTAATAAAGATATAAATGTACTACAATAAATGAAAATATTAAGCGTACGTAGGAAGGATGTGCTCCCATATCAAAGCCCTCATAATCGGTTTGACAATGTTGTGTGATGAGCAGTTAAAAGGTCCTGGTGGGGCTTTCGTCCCTAATAGTTCAAAGAGCTCTTCTACCTTGACACAATATATGTACACCATTGTTGATTTTTTGCAATCAGAAAATAAAAATTTCCCCATTATATATATTCTGATGAATGCCATGATGATCTTTTTTAAGCTGTGACAACTTTACTTATTTATTCATTCTATGATAGTATTTCTTTTCGAACAGAGAGAAGAGGAAGACAACAAAAGATGCGCATTGAGGTTAATCATTATTACAGGGTTTCGAAAAGCTAACCATGTGAGGATAGAAACTGTTGCACAGAAAATGATTGCGCAATGAATTCTCTGTGCCATCGGCAGTGGCAGAAAACACACTACAAGAGGTTTGGTAATTGCATAATTTGGAGCCTTGGCTAAACATGGAAAGGGAAGACTTGGCAGCCATAAGTTAATTGTTTCTGAGAATTTGGTAGACAGCCAAGCGCATAAGTCATAACTGTCATTTCATAGTGCAAAAATGGCAATGTACAATTCAACAATCATTTTGAATTTGACTATACATGTTAAGCACAAAAAAGTTGAAAAAAACCTTCGACAATCTCAATGTCATCAAATTCATGTTACACTTAACCATAGGGCCTAAAAGTCCATCGTAACAAATTCGGAATTCGGGAATTATTTGTTAGCTCTTAAATTTCATAATTCGGGTATTGTTCAGGATAAATTGCAAAAAAATCGACAAAATCTCGCCTATATAAACGAAATTTATCATTAAAATCCATGATTAATTCGGAATATATTGATACAAAATTTCTAATTATTTATTAAAAATAATGCATTTATGTGTGAAGATTGTCAATAGAAATTATGTTATTCAATAAACTTACATTTATGTATTGAAAAAATAGTATATAAGGGATTCCAACGTCCTAAATCCCACATCCTATGAAAATATCGTGCTTTATTCGACTCATTTTAAGAAATTCAGAGAATTTTGTTACTATGCCTATAACAATTGTATCATGGCCAGATAGGAGTGTATGACCTGCTCGAACCATTAGTGCAACAAATTCCAAAATATGTTAATTGCTTTCACAAGATTTCAGAGCATCAGATTATACAGAGCTCTATCTGGTACTGCAATCCCATTATGCAAAAGAAGCTATACCTCTCTGGTACTCGTTCTCCTTTTAATTTGCTCATTTCGAAAGCCAAAAGTTTGATCAGAAGGCTTGAAAGATCCAATTTCAACATAGGTGGAAGAAGAATAGGTGCTACTTCCTGTTGACTTTCTAAAACAGCCAAGAGTAAACCTACACTCTGAAAATAGAATAAGAATAGCTGAGGCATTGATACAGATAGTGCTCAATAAAACTGCCAACAAAAGTTTATACAATTCAAAAGGACACCAAGACCAAATATATATTATTATAGTAATAACACTAAACTGGTCGATTACTCTATAACTTACTAAGGGTGTTCTTCCAAAATTGATTCTCCCACGTGAGCTCCATGAGAATCAAATTATACAGGCTAAACTTATAATCATATACTTGTTCCGAGCCATTCCAGTTCATACTAGAGAGATTCATATGTAACTTAAAAAAAAATTTCCAGAGTTGTGTTTCCAAACCTTCTTCCAAAATAGCTAATAATAATTCTATTCTACTTAACCAATAAAATAAAGCATCACTAAATTTTAGTCACTATGTATGTGGCATTTTTACTCTTTTCGATTTATTTTCAATTACCCTATAATAATATTGCTGATCTTGAACCGTGTTATTCACCAAAAGTCCAAGATATATTTACCAGCTCAATGTATCAAAAAATTATTAATAATATTTTAAGACCTCATCATCTGAAAGCCTGTTAGCTTCATTTATCAAGCCATACTTACAGTAAGCAAAATTGAGACACCTTTTATATTATATGAACATATGCTCTAGTATCTTACCTAGTTTGTGCTCAAATATTAACATAGCAACATCACACAAATTAATCATTATGACACGCATTACTTGCAAATTAGCTACTGTTAAATGGAAAGAACGCCAAGATACTGTTTTTACCTTTTCAATGAGCTGTGGATTTAGAGCATTTTCAGCAATCCAGAGGATACGAGAGAGAATTTGCTCAGCCTGCAATGCTTCTGCCCAAATAACACCTTCACCGCCGTGAAGACACAAGGTTAACACCCTACCTTGACAAATTAACCCGCAGTCAGCTTAGTGCACTTGAGGTCATCTTTTAATCAATCAATAATTTCATGTGACACGGCCTAGTCATTTTGCACAATGCAAATGAGTGGAATCCAATCACAGATGAAGGCAGACGCATATGTTTATACTCTCATGTAGCCTGCATATACCAAAGTATTGCATCTAACAACCACCATTCTCTAAGTTGATAGATATCCATAAAATTATAACTACAGAAATTTACAAATAATTTTATATATAATCCACGTGATTTATTGAATGAATTTACATACACATGTTAGTACATGATTTGTATCCCACTTTTAGTGAGAATGAGCGTGTAATCAACACTATCACATAAAAAAGGGTGCGACTGCCCATTCTTATGTACCAAGCATGGCATAAATTCTTTGCCACATTCTTATTCATTATTATATTCTGTCATTTTCTCATATACAATAAGTATAATAACTGGTAAAAATAGTTAAATATAATCAGACAAGCTAAATTTTTGAAATCAGCGTAGTTATCTATATGCATGTCTAAATGTATGGATATAAATTATTACTTCCCCACACATTTTTTTCCAATTTGTATTTTTAGATCAGCACAAATTCATAAGGAGCTGAGGAGGACCTCTTAATAGCACCATTGAGAAAAATCTAGCACAGAATCTGTAATCCCTATATTGCAGACCAAGTGTCTTTTACTTTTTTGGGTTTCCAGATCATAGCTTGCAGCCTCTCTTTGTACTTTCCAAGCTAACCCAAATAATGCTCACTTATGTATAACTCCTTTAATTAGCACATCATGCCAGGTAAATTAAGATACTACTTTAGAGTGAAAGAAGTACCATTCTAGGACAATATACAAAAATGTAGATGCATATATAGCAGGTCACATGAGTATGCTTATTTTAGTCAAAGAGGAGCCGTATAGGAGTTGTACCTGAATGTGTAAATATCACATTAAAAAAAATATCAATTAGAATCATGTTCTAATTTTGTTTCTCATAAATGATGATTAAATTTATGGTTCATCATTACTTTATCATAGACATTAGGGTGGCCTGACAACAACAACAACAACACACACACACACACACACCAACCAAAATGAAAAAAAAAAACAAAAATATCCCCCAGAGATAAGAAGAAAATTCTAGCAGGCCAGTTCATTAAACACATAATACTCCTAAAGTGGCTTGTAGAATCTTTTCAAATAAACTTACACAGCTATTAGGTAAAGCAATCTAATGCATATTCTTTAAACAAATTAGAGAAAGCTACTAATGTAAAACTTCCAACACTGAAAATTATGATAAAGAGAACCAAGTTAAAGCTCCAATGCAGTAAAAAAATTATAGGGAAAAGTAAATAGACAAAAGACATTGAGATACTAACACATTCTTCCAAGAGAAATGAGTATATTTCAACCTGCTGTAAATAAATGTTCAGAGCTACTTAGGCCCCCTACTGGGGCAATCTGATCAGCTGAACTCAGGAAAAAGATTTAGCACATATATGCATATAAGTGCAATTTTGTTGATTTACTCATATTAAACCCACTCAAAATGGAGGGAAATATAAAAAAGGTAGTCATCTTGACTAAGTTCGTTGAATATAATAGGTTTAAAGTGATAAGGGTTCTTAGAAAAATGAATTGCTTCTTCACCAGAAACTGGTGCTCATTTACAAAATATAGCATATACTGATTCATGAATATTAAACACTCCTTAAAAGAAAGCCTGATAAGCTACATAATTGTCTCTTGCATTTGTTTATTTATTAAATTTTCTTTCTGCATTCATAAATTTTTGGAACTTATCAGCACAAAAAACAACTAATCTGACCACGCGAAAAGTAGTTTTAACTCTGCCACTGCAAAGACATAAGAAGTACAACACCAAGCTAAAATTTCACAATGGTAAGCATGATGGTTTAGCAATAAATTACCTGCAGGCTTCACAGAGGCAAGGTACATCATCTAGAAGCAACTGCTCCACTATCACTCCAACCAATCCATTTGTAGAGGCTATTTGTTTCCGTGAAATTTCATGGCAAGCAAGGTTTCCAATTATTCCAAGACTAATCTCCTGCAACACAATGCAGCCTTAAAATGGGGATCTGATTGCCTTCCAGCAATTCAATAAGTGTCTCAATAAGTATTGAACTGTCAAAGTAGCTATATAAATTGTGTATGCATCAAATTAAAGTGTGACTTACAGTAATACGTGAGGATTGAGAAACCACAAGATTAGCTAAAAGCACTTCAAGGATAAGATTTTGAACCTACAAAGAAATTCAAATACCTATATCAGTAAGTTTAAGCCAAATGAGTATCTTCACAACAATATAAATGAAAAGGCTCAAACTCTACCCTTAATATACAGTGTCATGTCATTTTCATACTATATATGGTTTATGTATTCAGAGTAACGTGGATGAGAGAAATATTGTTATATCAAGTAGCTCTTCCTCTAAAAGAAAACTCTAGGTCTAGTGTTTGTCTCTTGAGCCAAAAAACCTACCAGCAAAAAACAGAAATTGAGACTGATAAGCTGATTTTTTTGGTATTTAGACCATTCATAGATTTGAACAAAAAAATAAACATATAGAAAGACATATGAAATAAGTCCAGAAACATGTAATGAAGATGACAAGTACCATAAATTGAGCATGATCTTCACTTGCGGCAAGATCCCATAAAATGCAGCCACACTCTTCCAATGTTTCTTCTCCTGCTGATCTATCCTCATTTCTTGGGTCTGGTCCATCCAGTTTTCCATAGTTTTCAGAAGATTCCATCGCTTCGGCTTCTCCTCCATTTTCAGGTAAATTGATGGCATCCTCATTTCTGCCTTCAGTTTTTGGTTCTTCACGAATCAAACCACTTCCAATAGAATGTTCACCATCTTTTACATCTGAAGGCAGAAGTTTCCTTATCAAAGATATCACATAACTGGGATCCACTGTCGTAGATATATCGAATGACTGCAGAATAAAAGTTCAGCAATTTACCATAAATATCCAAAGTTAATTAATACCATAACCAGTAAAACTTCCAAGGGCATTAACACAAACACAAGTCAAATCATACTCCAACAATAATAATATTAATCGTGAACAGATTTATAATCAAACACCCAATCTATATGTTAGGATGATAGCAAAACACAAAACAAAACAACAAACAACTAAGTATTTTGATTAACAACCCAGAACAAATTTATTAAGTAACCTAATCATTGTTGTGTAATGCAATGTGACTAAATCAAACAAACAAGAACTCAAGTTTCGTAAATTTCTTTCTTGAAAACAGTCTCTCCTCTCTCCACCCATTTATCAAACAATTCAAATGCATAACAGCAATTCCCAAGAGAAGGCATGCAAAACATCTTTGTCAAGGTTTAGTATACTTCATCACATAATATGTTATCACGGAAAACACCCTGAAACAGACGCAAATATTGAAATAGCAAATATATAAAGTTAAACCAAAAAAAACAAAAGTAAACAGAAAAAGAAATAAAAGAAGAGTATTAAACAAGAATATGTGTATGCATAGGTGAGAAAATACCTCGTGAGGAGGGGCAGAAGGGTGATGGGCAGGCGGCGGCTGAAATTCTTGTTCTTCTTCATTCTCTTCGGAGAAGGAATTTGACATGTAATTGGCTTTGGGATTTTAAGCTACGGAGATTAGGTTTACCTTTTTTATGTTTCTCTCGTGTTTTTCTTTTTTCTTTTTTCTTTTTAAGTTTCCCGCTGCATTTTCTACTCTTGGAAGGTTTTGTTTTTAAGGATAATTTTAAAGTGGATAGGATGCAATTTATTATTAGTATTGTAAAAGTTTATGCACACATTATTATTATTATAGAGGTTAAATACCTACTAATGTTTAACATTATCCTATCTAAAGTACTATTAATTAAATTGTTAGTCGTTAGAATATTAGTAGTTTTATTTTAAAATATAAATATTTAATTATAATAACTCGCAAGTTTATTTTACCTAAATGAATATCATAAGAAAAATTGAAATACCATATGTAAATATTTCTATTTCTTTCGTCTAAGTTAGGTGGATAACGAAATTTAATTTGCAAAAATAAATATGAGATTTTTTTTTTTTATAACCAGGTATCCGAACTTTACGCCCAATCATGAAGTGAACGTTCATTCCCCAAAGATTGAATAAAATCGCATAGCATTTACAATATACACTACCCACTACATCAATTACTATGGTGCATGTTTTCTTAAGATATGAGTTGCCATGTGTAAGATAATTGCAGCAAGTTAATTGCTAGAATGCTTTACTATATGTTAAGTAATGTTCTGGAAAGCAAAGAAAAGAAAAAGTTGAAAAAATAAGAGTTCTTTATCATGCTACATCATCCTTACACTGAAAAAAAAATTCTTTATATTTATACAATCGCTTTTGTGATTGTAATAGCACATGCATTTTTTCTGCAAAACTATGAAGATCTATGGAGTAATATTTTCAAATTGTTTATGAATAGTAATTGCAATTGAAAGAATACCATATAATAAATGAATTTTGTTTTCTGCTAATTCTTGTGCCTATTATCAGCTGTACAGACACGTATTGCCCATACACGTGGTTACATCCGCGGTATGATACATGTATTGTCCATACACAAGTTTGTGCGTAAGCCACAGGATACTTTATCAATATTTCACACAAAATTGAAATGAAAATTACACGACAATACCATTATTTTACTTTACAACATCATAACATACACATCAATGACTCATCAATCCACTTGATATGCATGGATTTTTCCTTAATTCACACACACAACTATTTTACTTTACAACATCATAGCATACACATCAATGGTTCTACAATCACACGCACACACTGTATGTAAACACATAGATAGACAAACATTTAGGGAGAGGATAAAGAGGGGCAGTCATACACCATGATTTGTAACTAGGAACTACCAAAATATGCACAAGAATAGGCCTTCTGACCTTTTCTTGGGGAGTGTTGAAACTGGGGAGCAAATGGAGGTTCCCATTACATCAAATAAAGGACCAAGGAACAAAATGCAACATCAAATGTACAATTAAGGTCCAAGAAAGCATATAACAGACAGCACTAGGTCTGTGGGAAATTTCAATACACATCCCCCAGACAAAATTGAACATTATACAGAGATACACCAAAGCAATATTCTCAAAACAAGGACAAGCAGCATTAGTCATGCTCCGGGTTGGTATGTCAAATGTCGTCACGTGTTAGGATTGTATTTTACCCCTCTCCATTCTCCCCTTGAATTTGATAATCACAAAGAATCAGAAAGAAAACATCCTCTCAACATAATCAGAGGGAAAGAGAAAATGGCTATTCAATGAAGATTCATGAAAGACCAAATGAGTCAGAACACAAACCAAACCAGATCAAATTCTATCATTTTTTTAAAGGGCTTGCCATAGATTTAGAATCATTTCCAGGTTTTGCTGCACCATCAATAACCATGTTCCCCACTCCGACTTCCATTGCCTCCCTCTCATCCTTCTCCTGCTTCTTTTCAGAACCACCATTGTCCACCGCCTTGAGTTTATTAGAAGGGAAAAGCTGCCCAGGGCCTCCACTGATCCACGGATGATTAAGGCACTGTGCCGCTGTCAGCCTTTTCTCAGGCACAAAATCAAGTATCTGAACAAGGAAATCTGCCATCTCACTTGCATCCTGCTCAGGGAACTCATATTTTTCCATAAGAACCTTATTGAGAGGCCAAAATCGTAATCTTCTGATATGCCTTAGATCTCCAAATCTATTAAAGAATTCCCGTGAATAACGCCCAGCCAAGGCAACCTGCAGATTATGTTTTTCAAGGAGGAAACATGGCTTCTTAGAGTATATACTAAAGGCAGCAAGCTTCACTAAATTGATTTGGCATACACATTCAGATTAGGTTTTATTTTGGGGCCAATGGCGAGTGGGATTTGCTAATCAACAGATATAGACAACTTCTCACCTTGCGTGGCATCATCCCAAGAAGCTCCATCATCAGGGCCAAATGATCCTTCAAAATAGAAGAAGACAATAAATAATCATTCGTTGAAACAATTAAACAATACATGTAAATTAGGAATCTTTGATTTGATGTTGCATAATATGCAAGTTCTGAAATGAATTCGGAGGTTGACTTAGAAAGCAAAAACGAGAAGTTATTACACAGCCAAAAAACAAGAGAGATAGAGAGGAGCCAGGCAGAAATTAACTGCTCACCAATAAAGCTAATGCATACTACAACACAGGCAAACTTAGATCAAATAACAAAAGTATCATTTCAAGCAAATGTTATATCTATCTATAGATGAGTAAAGTTGATATGAAACTTGAAGCAGCAGCACTCAAATTAAAGAGGAAAAGGAGAAACACAAGAAAAAGGAAAATGATAAGGATGAAACAACCCAAAAAACAACATATATTGCACCAACTACTTCAGCCAAACTCAAAACAATCAGTTGAGAGAAGACATTTGATTCCCACATCAATATCATCAGTATGATAAACTTATCGTTGTATTTCATAATATGGACACCTAATAAAAATGTTTTGCCTAAGCTTAGAAAAGTCAATAGCCAAAACAGGGTCTTCAGAGATTGGTCATGAAATTAACTTATTAGAGAATTTTAGTATATAGCTAAGCAAGCAACTAAATTATCATTCACATAAGCTGCACCGAGACCCAGAACTAGGCCTGGTCCAAGGTCCTCTCTCGAAAGATTCACATGTAGAGGAGCTAATTTCATTGTGCCACATCAAAGCAAAACTCATGTAAATCATATGACTGGCACATAATGTCAGGCAATTAATAATTAATATTCCCACAGAAACGTTAAAAGAGTTACAAAGTGAGTCACAAATCATAAGCCCACATACTGAAGTCCATTCAAAAAGTTTAGTTTAGCCATGTAAATTAAACAACAGAATAATTGACATACTAAATGCAGTAATATATATGTTAGTTACGTTTGAGATCTAAAGATTTGCTAAATTTCATTGTATCCCTTTCTTTCCCAGATTTATCATTACAGATATTCAATAACCACTCATACTTTGATACTAAGGACTTGGGAACTTCAGGACAAATATTTTGTGCTAGAAATGATTTAAAACCAGCGCATAGAGAACACCTTGTCCCACACCAGTCATATACTCATCAAGGATTGGCACACAAAATCACGAAGTGATCGGAATATACTCTCTAAAAGAGATTAAAACAATCAAGGAGTAACATAGGATAAAAAGGTTGCAAGCAATTAATAAGAAAATAAGCAAGCCGATGCTGATTGAGACAAAGAAACCAGAAGACAGTTAGTATCATGCAATCCCTGGTCCAGAGCAAAGAGCTTCATAAAAAGTAAGGGGAGGGGAGGTCCCCTACATGGACTAGATGAACAGATATTTCTCAAATCATAAGAAAAGAATTGAGCAAAGTCCAGCCAAGCAGCTTAGCGGAACAGTTGTGCCATTACTTATATGAGTACAATAGTCATCTATATATATATATATATATATATTTGGTTCCTCATACCTCGTCACGATCATAGCTGTCACCACTATGTGGATCAAAAAGAACATCGCCAGTGGCCAGCTCAAAGCAAATGCATGCAAATGACCACATATCCGCTGATGTGGAGTACTTAGATCCTAAAAGAACCTCAGGGCACCTATACTGTCTCGTTTGAATATCGCTTGTGAATTGTTTGTATGTCCAGCACGCATTTCCAAAATCAACTAATTTGCATTTCAGTTCAACCTCAGCCAATAGCTCCTGCCTTGCTGACCGATTGACTCTCTTGTGGCCCTTAGTTCCTTCGCATGCATCATTTCCTCCATCATTGCTTTGCTCCTCAATGGACTCTCCATTGGACTTATCATCCCTATGAGAATCTTCAGGCCCACTTGCCTCATTATCTGGCTCAGCTTCATCCTTCCCAACACACTTCCGAGCAGCTCGCTTAGCCTTTCTTCGGATCTTCTTTTTCTGGTTCTTAGTCAGATCACCATATGAACCCTTAGCATCTTTAGATGCCTCAGACTCGGACACATTTTTGTTTTTACTGGATGGGAGTATAAGGGGTGCACTTGATCTTCTCGGATCTTTAGCTGGATCTATCATTGACAGAAGTAGTATATTCTCTGGCTTCAAATCTGTGTGTATGATTGATAGTTGACGATGCAAATAATCCAATCCCACTAAAATGTGGAAACAAATTTCTTTAACCATATGAAGAGGAACCCCTCTGTAGTCTGAATACTTAATTAGGGTCAAAAGATTGTCTCCCAAGTATTCAAAAACCATACAGACATGTTGCCCATTTGGCCCTGAATGCTTGAAGTGATCCAAAAGCTTCACCACACATTTTTTATCTTCAGGATCTCCCTCAGCAATCTGCTTTAAAATAGTTATCTCATCCATTGCTGCTTCTGTGTAGTGTTGTGCACTCTTTTGAACTTTCAGAGCTACATAAATCTATCACCAGATATGAAAAAAAGAAGAAGAAAGAGAAATAAATCATTAGCCAATTCAGTAATCATGACCATCTTAGCAAGTCATGATGATAATAAAAATCACTTTGTGCAGGCTCTCTCTCTCTCTCACATCTAAGTGCATGTGCGATTGTGTATGTTTATAGATGATCTCTCTCCTTCAATTTCTTCTCAGAATATCTGAAGCTTCTGATGAGGTAGAAACAATTTTGCGAAATGGTTTTTTCCTTCTTCACTCTCTTGGATCCAAAAAAAATTATTTCCTCGAATAAAACAACAGAGAATTAATTAATTGAGTTAAAAAAAAAATCAACAAGCTCATTTGATTCCACCTGAAAAGATATATACTACATACATCTCCCAGCTTCTTAAATGAATAAAAAATCTAGAGGATTGAGAGAAAGTACAATCTCTTGGAGGTATTCACTTGTTTCTAGAAGACCTAAACTGAAGCAGGATGACAAACCAGTAACAACACATATTCAAGCAGATCCAAGACTTATATAAGAAAACAAAATCGCTCATGTTAACGCAAACAAAACAGGCGAGTATGGAGACTATATGAAGCAATGAGCCCAAAAAAGGGCCTCCAAAAATATAATTTCCAACAGCCAACAGTCATGTTCCATGTAAACAATTTTATTCAGCAAAATGCAACTTTCAGGATCAAACAAAAGCAAAAACTTGATCCATTTTTGTATTTTCTGGATATAAACTGTAAAGAAAAAAAATCTTACATTTTCTTTAATGAATTTTCGTATTCAAAATCCCATAAAAAATGAGAGGAAAATTTCATAAAGAACAATTATACACTCTCGCACTCATTCCAAGCATAATAATTCAAATATACACATAACAAAACAGTATAGTATGAAAAGAAATACCACAAAAGTATCAGAGAACGCTGGCGGATTAAAATATTAACCTACAATACACAAGTACGCACAAAATGTTCAAGAAATGTAATGAGTGCAAAAAAAACAAAATGTGGACGAGTGAATAGAGAAACGTACCGACTTCTGAGTGTCCCACGCTAGCCAGACAGTGGAGAAGTGGCCCCACCCAAGCTTGCTCTGAACAACATATCTTCCGTGTTTGAAGGTGTCGCCGATCCGCACGGCATGGTATCCACCGCGCCTGTAGTCCTCAGTCCCCTCGTCTTCCGAAGTGTAGTCGCTTGTCTCGCTCCGATCGCTGCCATTCCTCTCCACTGCCGCCGCCGCCTCCTCCATCAACCGATTTTAATCAATCGGATAATTAGAAGAGACTTAAAAAGAAATCGCAGAGAGGGTGAGCTCGCAGAAACCTCAGCCCTAGACTTGTCAGTGTGTGTTACTCTCGCACAGATGAGAGAGATTAGGGCTTATTTTTTCTGCAATTTGAGCGGAAAAGAGAATGAATTTATTATTCCACCTCTTTTTCTTTTTCTTTTTCTTTTATGTTTATTAAAATTTAAAAAAAAAAAAAAAAGGATGAAAATTCAGTAAAAGGAACAATCTGGAAAAGATGATTGGAAATAGAGTTGGAAAAAAAAATTAGTTATTAAAAAGTACAAGAAAGCGTGGGAAATTGAAGCATAATAAAGAGTTAATAAAAGTTTGCCCCCTCAAGTATAAGCATGGAATCACATTGTCCCCTCAAATTATAAAAATATACATTTCCTCCCTTCCAATTAAAAAACTATATACATAATTTAATTTTTAATTTTTTAAACTTAATAATATAAGATAACTAATTTATATTAGACCAACTACATTGAATTTTATATATAGTTTCTTATATTTGATAAATTAATTTTATTCTTAATTATCTTAAGTAGTCATTGATAATTGTTAATTAGTACTTTTAGAAAAAAGATCAAAAATATTTAAACAAAAAATTAATTATAATCAAAACTGACACATGTGAGTACGGAAGATAATTTTTTCAAAAAAAAATTCAACAAATAGCATGTAACTTGAAGGAAAGGGATGTCATCTTATAAAAGGGCTTGCAATGACCAAGTTCGAGCAAATTTTACAAAACACACAAGTATTTCATAAAGTCGTAAGACTAGGGTTAGGAAGTTGATGACTAGGGTTGACAATAAGTTTGATCTACGTCCATATTAAATTTATTATAAATGTGATAAATTTTGAATTATAAACGTATTACAAAGTGGTTTCGATTTTTATATTTTAAACTCGAACAACTTCATAACAGTTACCGTACTTAAATTATATATATATTTTGTATGTAATTATGTGACATGCTTGTATCATAAAATATTATATGTTAGATATAATATAAATATATTTTTTTAGACAATTTAAATACAAATAAAAATTCAATATATTTTACAATCTCAATATACAAAAAAAAATGTAATTTTTAAAAAATGAAAATATGCAAACACAAGTATGCAACTAATTATATATTAATAGTGTTATTTTTTCATATTTGAAAGTTACGAGGATAATTTTTTTATAAATATATTTTTTTAATATTTTAAATTTATAAAATGAATTTACTAAATTTAACCCATTAAATTCAATTTAGGACATATCAAGTGCAAGTTTGGGTCCTTCATGAGGTTGACGGGGCAAGTAGGAGTATTGGTAAACTCTCCCTGTCATCATCCATATTGATGGCATGCCTACAATTCTAGTCTTAAAATGTAAAGACTAGTCGTTTCATACTAGCTTTTTTATTTCCAAAAGATGCTTTCAGTCACACTAGCTTTGTGACTATTAATTATTTAATAATTATAATAATTAAGAATAAACTAATTTATTAAACAAAAAATATATTTTATATAATAATTTATGTATAAAATTCAAATATGTCATTTTCTAAGTGGTCTATTTTAATTATTGCTTTGTATTATAATTGGTCTACTTTAATTATTGCTTTATATTATCAAATTCAAAATAACAATTTTCAAATTTTAAGTTTCAATATCTTGAAAAGAGATGTAAAACTAACAAGTAAATTATATTTTATTTTTCATCGAATGGGTCAGAGTGCATATTTCATAATTTGAGGAGGCAAAGTGATAACATACATATATTCGAGGAGGACAAATTGCTCTTAACTCAATCAAAAAACACAACAAACATTTTTTAGTCACAATAATGTGGATAAATTTTGTTGTTTGTGTGATTTTGACATATATGTTTTGACTATAAAAAAAAAAAAAAATCAAAAGTTTCATGAATTGTTAGAAGTTAGAACTGTGAGTTTGGTTTTACCTTTAGTAGCATAAAATGCACAAAATTATTATACATGCAAATAGTTTTGCTATACTTATATTAGAGAAATAAAAATATTATTCAAATTAAGATCCGAGTACACTATACAGGTCAACATACGGATTCGAGGTCAATTCAATCTTCAATTTAAGTATTAATATTGTATCTTGAAAATACAAAAATTATTAGGATCATTTCGAGCTGCAATACTTAAATTAATAAAGAAAATTAAGATCAAGTAAATTGAAATGGAATAGCTGAATTTAAAAAATCATACATGAATACTTCTCAAATATTAATATTTATAGTGTTTGGTAACTCATGTTTCATATGGAGTTACCGCGCCTGTGTTTCCAAGGGTCCAAATTGCCCTTCTATGATGGGTCGGGTTCAATTGGAATAAAGATAGGCGGGCGGACCTTAAGAGTGTTTCGATATTAACTTTTAGTCAAAGGGGTATTCTATTTATTTCAGTGTGACACGTGGACAAGCCACATCACTACTTACATTATTGTTAACTTTTATAATTCTTGTGGGAAAATTCAGTGTGAAATTTATGTACCCCACTTATTAATGATTTGATTTCTTAACTTTGAAGGTCCTAATCTACGGATTATTTAACATATTAATAATTATATTACTAATAATTAGGATCGACAATCATTTTACACAGTACTAATAGTTTAGCTCAAGTTAAGTGACATCAATTGTTGACATTTTAGTACTATATGTTGGAGATTTTAGTTGAATTGGAGAATAAGAATAGGATACTAGTTTTAAAGGTTGTAATCATCTTTCTATATCTGCACTTATTATAGTATTGGGTTGAGATGGTAAATAGTTAGAAGGTAGAATAAAAAGTCACTCAAACCTTCAATCTTTCACAAAGTCCATTACAAACTTCTCGCGGACTTCAGCGATAAATTTAGGAAAGAGTTTGAAATGAGTTGGGATTCTCTTTCGCATCAAATTTGGTATCCACATAAGGAGCCACAAGGGTCGCTGGCTACATTTACCCCCAACTCTATAATTTTTTTAAATTATTATAAATTTTATATATAAAATTATTAAATTTTCAATTCTTCCCCACTAAAAAAACAAACGATTGAGAATATTTTTTTATTTATTATTTTTAATAAAAAATAAAGTCAATCCCAACTTATCCTTATTTATATTTTTTAGTTTCGTCTCTATCTCTATTTTCTAACTCCGTCCCTGTTGGTATTTATATTGAATTTGAAATATAATTTCTAACAAACAAGTTCTTTTATCAAATGATGAAACTCTTAATTAATAGTTATATCCTCAAAAAGATTGAGAATACATTTTTATTTATTATTTTTAATAAAAAATAAATTCACTCCCAATCTCCATTTTCTGCCTTCATCTCAATTTTTATTTTCTGACTCCCTCCTGTTAATATTTATATTGAGTTTGAAATATCATTTTTAACAAGCAAGTTATTTTATCAAAAGATTAAATTCCTGATCAACAATCATATTTATTAAGAGAATTACTTAGAAACTATGGTAACTATTTATGAATATTTACAACCCTTAATAAACATTGCTTCTCAAAAAGATATAACTATTATTAAATATGACCATTTACTAAAACTTTTTTTATTTAATTAATATTCTTTTGATATCATACTTAAAACTCCACCATTGTCTGTGTGAATTCATTTTAGAATAATTATAAAACTTGCCCAACATTTTCTCTTTAAATCCCTCGATACCATAATGTTATAAAGGTAGACAAAAGAGACCAAAAACTGATGCGTATAAACAATTGATTGCTTTGCTTTAACTTTTAGTCATCTAAATGCATAATTGTGTAGTGATACTCAAAAATACTTGTGTCGGTTGGACAAAAACATGAGGTACAATTGTTGGAAGTTAGGTTTCATTATGGAAATCGTTTCCTTAAACAAATAAATATGAAAAATCAATGCCTTGGACAACACATCTAACGACAACATTATTAATTTTGGTACATCTAAGGGTGATATTATTAGTTTGATTGTTCGCAAATTTTGTTGTACGGTGAGTTATTGATATGTTAATCTTTTTATTATTAGGGCTTTTTTTTTTTTTTTTTTTTTCTGCTGAGATTTAAGGCAGGGGAGGGGCATTGCGACGCTCATTTAGTTATTTCATTTTAAGTGAAGAAGACAAGAATTTTATCGTCAAGGTGATACTAGGGTAAAACTCCAAAAATTATTTTATTATTCCTATTTATGAAAAAATATTTTCTATATTTTAAAATTATAAATATCCCTGAAAGTATTACATATATCCTTTTGAGATTTATTTTTATTTTACAAATACTCGCTTCATTAGGTGCAATTTGTAAAATAAAAATAAATGCTAAGAGAGTATTATATAATTTACAAATTTAAAGAGATTTTCTTTAAATAAATCAAATTGAAGAAAATATTTTATAATTTACCCTAAAATTTAATTCAATGATCTTCACGCAAAAGGAAGGGCAACAAATATTTTAGAAAATAATTGTCAGTTATTTCTAAAAGACACTTAGGGAAATGATTTAAAAAGTCATATACTAGATTACTTAGATCCTTAAAAAAAAAAAAAAAAAAAAAAAGCTTTACTCATCTAAGTTTTTTAGTGTTTATTTATGTATCTATTTTTATGGAGAAGGAGTGAAAATAATCATATATAAAACTGGGGTAAACAAATCAATTTGGAGAGTGATTCTCTTCCCTAAACTCTGTGGAATATATGGCAGAAATGGGCCTGGACTTCTGAACTTGGGCAGTCACCATCCTGGTGCTTGGGCTCTGTCCAAGACCTTGAATGGACCAATCCCTTAAATCCTCAGTTATAGTATTTGATAGAATGTAATGCTTATAAAAAATTTCCAAATCAAGTGTAGCATAAATTCCATTGTCTATCAAAATTAATAAATAAAAATAATAATACAAATAAAAATTTATTAAATTTAAGAAAAAAATACAATCTCTATGAATTATTTGATTTTTCTTTTCAAGAACAATAACTTTTGAAGGTGAAATCGCTGAATTGATCTTCTCAAAATTTGATTTCGTCTTTCAATAACGTTAATTCGGAGGTTTAGCACTTTAATTTCAAATCAAACGTTAGAATTTAAAAAATATCGACTTCTTGAATTTGAATATTTATTGGTGGAATCGACCCTCCGATTTTCTTAAAGATTAATTTGATCTCCATTAACGTTAATTCAAAAATTTAACAATTTAATATCGAACTAAATATTATAATTTGAGTAGATTCCGTGATGAATATTTTGATTTTAACATTAAACACTACGGATTTCATTAAATTTGATCGCCTTAAATTGAGGAAATTTTATCTAATATTTATTGTTTGGACTTCTTCTTTTCAACTTATATCGTTATTGTTATGCTTAATTTTTTAGAGATGATCTCTATATATATTTGTAGGATACGAACTATTTGATAAGTCATCTGATAAAGTAACATGATTTGATTGATATACAATATGTGATTTGAATTATCAATTTATGTTGGTATTCATTTACATAACTTACAAGATAAGGCTTGATTTTTAAAAATTAAGATTTGTCACTTGCCGGTATATGATTGGTTAATAAACTATATAACATATTATCAATTAATTAACTATTTACTTTAAAAATTAAATTTGATTACATTTTTAATATAACATATAAAATATTATTTTTTTATATGTATCACTATTTAATTGATACAAATTTTATTTGTCTACACTAAGTATTAACAATTTGATTGTTAAAAAAAGGTGTTGGGTTTGTCCTCTAATATTTAAATTTTTAATGCTCTCAAAAAGAATATAATGTATGTTGAAATAACGGCAAATACCATAAAAACGTACGTTTAATCTTCATGCATTATATGTGTGTGTATATAGGAGTAATAATGTGATGGAATCACTCCAAGATTCAATCACCTTTTACATAAGTATTAATCATAAAATTTAATACACCATATTAGATAGACACTATCTAAGGTTTCCAGCAGCTTTAACTAGGTTGAAATGTCCAAACGAGACATACCAAACCAAGTTAGCCCGTCACTCATACTCAATAGATAGACATACAAAGGTCACCCTATGCAATGTGGTTAAGCAATTGTCTTCATAACTTGGCCCAAGCACCAGGTCTCACATAAGAGTAGGTTGCCCTCCCGACAAGGAAGAGGGGAAAAAAGTATTGTCATCTATCTCGATTAGTTTCCCAAATTTGTGGCACATTAGAATAGTTTCCAAAGAACCCTACATACACTTAATATTTTTTAGGAATGACAATAAATTCGAATTTTATTTGAATTCGTAATAAATTCATCTTGTTTGGGTTGGATTTGGAGTATTTAAACGGATAATGGGACAAATAGCGGGTTTGATTTTTTCAAACTCAATTGGATTCAAAACGAGTAACGAGTTATAATGAACCTGTCCCGAACCCATCCCGTATAAGGAGTATAAATAGTTTTATAAAGTTTGACTTGTGATCAAATATCAATTTTTCTTAATTATTCGGCCGCTGCTCTCATTGGTTCCAACTTTCACCTTTTTTTTTCATCCTTCGTTTCACATTTATTTCTCGACCAATATTTATCATTAAAAAATATATTTGCACCTGAAGAATATTAGTTTCAATTCTTCAATCCAATCTCTTCCCACAAGAAAATTCAATCCAAACTTTCAATCTTTCGCTCCGCCTTGCACTGTTGCCACCCACAACCGGTCAAGGTGTTCACAATCCTCATTATTAATCTCGCTACTTCTTCTCTTTGTAGTGTTATAGATTTGAATATTTATATAAATAAGTATTGTTTTTATATTTATAGGCCAAAGCAAGAAGGTACACAAAGAGAATGGCGAAACTAAGTGGTATGCGGTCCTAGCGGTTAAACCTGATGAAGTTTAGGTTTTGATTCGGGACGAATCTGAAGTTAAATTAAAATGTGGTTGAATAAGTTTGAGGTCCATATTAATCCTAGTGAAGTGAATCTCGGCTTTGATCAACCCCACCTTATATCCACACCATTGTTATCCTTAATATTTTCAAACCAAATGAATATAATAATTCTTAAGGCACATTGTGACGAGAAAACATCATCTTCGTAATTATATTTTATGTCTTTTTACCGTGTATCTGGCTAGGGCATAATGCAATTTATTCTCTGGAAATGATGAATAAGACAGAATAGTACATTAATTGTTTGTTTTTTTCCCTGTGGAAAAGAATGATAATTGCAACTCCAATATAATAATTGGGTTTCAATTTCAAATTATTCCATTAAAAGAATTAATTGATTTAATAACAACATATTTTGGACATAAGATTTATTTTTCCTTTTTATTATTTTTGGAGAGAGACTGAGAAATGATGAATAAAAGGCATTTAAACCATTCCACGTGTGTGTGTGTGTGTGTGTGTGTGTCTATATATATATACATGAGGCACTGTCTTTGTCTGTTTGAAATTGAATAAAAATAAATAGAGGGAAATAAAAGGATTTTATGTCTGTTTATTTTGTTAATTTGGTTCATTATGTGATGACATCTTTTATTAATAACTATGGGCACTTGTTTTAAGTAACTTTAATAATCCTTGTATTTGCAAGGACGAATTTTGAAAATATGCCTAAAATCAAAAGTACATTAATTGGTTTTGATATTCTCGACTAAAATTTTTCAATATTTAAATAAAATAAAAGAGATCTTGAAGTTATACACAAGAATTACAGTTGAATTAACCCAAATATCAAAACTAAGATGGAATCAGGAGTATTCTCATACAATCTTAAATTCAACTACGTATAATATTATATTAGTGATAATTTTTACATGTAAATATATTAAATTTTAAAAATTTACCCCCACTCTCTATTTTTAATATAATTGAAAATATTTATTTGTCATTATTTTTATATAAAAAAAATTATTTACACCTCCAAACCTAGAATTTATGACTTTGTCATAACTCATAGGGTCAAAGTAACCCATAGTTGTTTCCTTATTATTTTCAAAAAAGATAATTATGAGGTTAGTTTAAAGGTCAATTTAGGTAAGTGAGATCCTTTGGGTGCAATGTGGATGGGCAGTCCCTTGAATGCCTCCATATGAGTCAAAAGTCCAACATTTTGTATGCACAATTGTATATAATAAAAAACCTAGTATGTGTTCAATATACTGATTTTTTCTCATAAAAAAGTGACCAAATTTATTATTTTCATCAAACACTATTATTTCATGGTAAGCATACCAACAATACCATATAGCGCAATAAAGTCAAAATCATGTATAGTAGCTAAATAATTCAAAACGTTGTGTACATTAAAATAAAATTATGTAAAATACTGAAATGATAAATTTATCGGATGAATCACCAAAATATCAAAATAGCTTGAATATTAATGTCTTTTTGTTTTGAACTCGATCCGACCTGACCTGTCGACCCAAGAGCTCGACCGTTGATGAAATGATACATGGAGACGATGGAAGTAGAGGTCCTATGAGATCGAAACACTTAAATTCTATCATACAACATAAACTAAAGAATACATATTTTTTTTGTAATCAAACATATTCCCAATTATAATTATATTAATTTCTTAGGATTTTTAAGGATATTCAATATGAAGTAATCTTTTGTACCACGTTATGTTCCTAAAATAATTGTGAAGGACTTTGGATCATGCCCACTCTCATTAATAGAAGTTATCTAAACTTGGAGTTTATAATATTCAATAATAGATATACGCACTAAATAATTTTATTTTCAAAAATAAGGAGAAACATTGTATGTAACTATGTTATTAAAATGGGAAACATATATAACTTTTTTAGGGAAACATTGTAGCAAGACGAGAGCAATAAGTAATAATTCTGCTGAAATAATATTTGACTTGAAAAACTCTTCATTCTTCAATGTTATATCACATGAACAAATGTAGGTGAGTTTATTTATTGGTAGATATATATTTTATAGAACCCAAAAAAAAAAAAAAAAAAGGCAGTATTGAAAATTAATTAAATTACTCAAAATTTGATTCGAGATTAATTGATAAAAAATTGTATAAGTTTGTGTGTTAAACATAATAAATTAAATTTAAATATATTTTTTTTATTTTATAAAATTTGAAACTCAAATAAATAAAAAATAAAAATAATAGAACAAAAACTCAGGCCCCCCACTTTTAAAGCCTACGTGTGTTGAAATTCCATGTGTCCATTTTCTGAAATGGGCCTGAATAGGCAGGCTTGAGGGTTTCAATTTATGTTTGGGTTCCAACTTTTGTTAGTTTGTTCAAAAATTTAAAATTCGAAAAATAAAAAAATATATATAAAAATCAAGAGCTGAAGGGTCAATTTTTGAGTAAGGCTGATTTAGATTATTCCAACGTGTTATATTTTATTACTTATTTTATTTATTTATCGCAAAAAAAACTTTTTGAATTTTTGATAAAAAGAGTTTTCTATAAGAAAATCGCTTTTAACGCTGCCCAATGCTCATTCTTTTTCCAAAATTTTTTACGAATATGCTTTTTTATGCAGAAATACGTTTTTTCGAAACTGTCATTTAAATAAAAATTAAAAAATTCCTCATTGGTATAGTTGAGTGTGAAAGAAATCTATTGTTCCAAAAAAAAATTCTAAAAGAATAGATAAGATGCGTGAAATATATGCAAAAATCGCATAAAATGTTATTAATTACTAAAAATAGAAAAAAAAAAAAAATTTAGTAACTTCTCGGTACATTTACACTTGCATGAGATGAGTATAACTCGGTGGTGGGGTGTGGGTGTGGGTGTGGGTGTGGGTGCAATGGCAAATCAAAAAGAGAACAAAAAAAAGTGAAAGTGCAAATAAAGATAGCATAGTACTAAGATACCATTCCATTTGCGCAAGTAATAAATTCAACATATTAAGATTAATTTTTGTCGGTCACAATCGAGAAAAACATCTTTAAGAAATCCCCTCTCACATGCGATCAATCGAATCCAATCTAAACACTAAGCAATTGCTTAGTTACAAAGCTTGAAATTTTTGTGCACAGATTCTAAACCACTTTTCTAGACTTTGCATCTTGAAATTCACTTGCAACCCAAAAAGATATATTTTTTTAATTTTTAGAAATATTTTCTATTTTTGTATAGTAAAAATGTCGAAAAAGGGTTTAATTTTCCTCATTTATAAATCTGTTGCTAATAATACAATATAAATTTTAACACTATTTTCAAATGTCACGTTACGTTGTATATCTTCTTATTTTAAATAAACTCAATGGTTATATTTTTTATTTTATTTTTACCTTGGCATATCAAATCAGTATATTAGGACAATAACTCAATTGATCAAAATTTATAGCTGTGAATCCAAATATTTTTCATATTTGGATAAAATCAAATATATTTTTATATTCACACAAAAATTCAAAGAATCGCATTTTTTAGTTTCGTTTTCAACTTGATTTTTAAAATTATTTTTTAAAAATAAATCCAATCACAGCCTTAACTTGTGCTCGCCCCCCAATTTTTAATTTCATATACCTTTTTTTTTTTTTAAATAATCAATTGCTTATTCACGAAGCTTGAAGATAACATATTCTAAACCACTTTAGTTTGTTACTAATAAAAAACATGAACTTTAACATTGCTTGCAAACTCGGACACGCTTTCTCGTTAAAATCGTACATTTCCTTTTTGAAAAATAACATTTTTAAAAATAAATAAATGAGATACATTTTTTTTTTCTTTTATCTTCAGGTATCAAATTGGCGTATTAAGATAATAATTCATTTAATTAAAATTGATAGTTATCAATGTATATATACATTCACACAAATTCTAAGTATATTTTTATATTCACACACAAAAATCGAGAGAGACTCACATTTGTTAATTTGTCAACTTGGTTTTTTAAATTATTTTATAAAACGAATCCAATCACAATCTTAACTCGTTAAAATTCGAAACTCTTTCAATCAAAGTTTTTAGGGATTTTGAATCTGTATGTATTACATCTATTTTATAATTTTAAAATATTAAAATATATATATTTTAAAAATAGCATAACTAATTTTATAAAATAAATAATAATATATAAATACATATATATTAAAATAAAAACTAAAAAAATCAATGGGACAACTTTTAAATAGGGTGAAACGGGTTTGAAAAAAAAAAAAAAACCAAGAACCCATTTATAATTATTCAAATTCGTCCAAGTATTTGAAGTCTTTTTATTATCATGCCAATTTTCCAATTTTCAATTATATATATATTTCATCAACCACTCCATGGAAATAAATTTCTTTTGTCGTTTTTGGTGTCATGGCAAACAGTCACCTGCCACGGTCCATCTATTCAAAAAGAGAACTAATCTACAAAAGGAAGCACTATTAATTAAATTAAATATGTCGAAAAGGACAATTAATTAAATAAAAATTCTTATCATTACATTGAATTGTAAAATCAATGTTGACTTACTTTCAATTAAATAATCAATAATCTGACAAAGTCTTTATTTATTATTATTATTATCCTTTATTGTGGGGCAGATTTCCATTGTGTACGGAATTTGGCTAGAGCAATCACAATTGGAAGCAGAACAAATGGAAGGGATAACATCCACAAAAGGGAAAGTGGGGACAATGGCTATGATTTATTGACTATGATGTGGAAAATGACTTGCTTTTCAAAAGTCACATGCCTATCTAAAAATAAAAATCCAGTCTTGTACTTTGAAACTTCATAGTTATACTTACATATGTAGACTTTGAATTTGAATTTCACTGATTGCGACTTTAAGTGGTAAAATTAAAATTTGAAATTTTATAATTAAATGATATTTTTTTAAGAATAGTAATGATTGAGTTTAAATTCGAAGAATTTTATTTGGGATGGATTTTTAAATGAGTTGGAACGAATTTTTATTTTTTATTTTTAAATTCGTTCCATCTCATTTAATTAATTATTTTTTATTTTAATTATAGGTATTTATGTTAATATTATTTTTAAAAAATATATTTTTTAAAATATTTCAGTAGCATTATTTTAAATATATATAATTTATATATATTTAAATTATAAAGTGGGTTTAACGGGTCTAACTTAGATGTGGAGGGTTCGAGACGGATCAATATCTGGATCCTTTAAAACCTTGATTTAAAATCGTAATTTTATTTCAATGATTTTGAAAATATTAATGTAATAAATAATGTAATCTTTTAATAATAAATTGAAATCCTAGTAGGTAAATGCAATAACACATTGATTAAATGGTTTTTTATTTATTTTGTTTTTTTATTATTATTATTATTTTGTTTTATTGAGTTTTTAAGGTTCCAATTTGATTTCATTTTCAAATACATTATTATGTTTTTAGTTTTCAAAGTTGAAAATATTTTTTTAGGTTTTCGTATAAAATAAGAATATGATTGGATTAATTATATTTCTATGTACACTATATAAATTTATAAATAAAAATATATTTATTTTATAATATTTTCTATATAAAAAGTCATGATATTTGAATATGTTTGAAAATAAGATTAATAAATGTGCTGAAAGACGTGAAATATTTGAAAATTTGAAAATAAAAATAAATGGTATTTTTTTGTGAAAATAAATAAAATAAATAAATATATTTTTTATTTTTAAATTGTAAAAAGTTAAAAAAAAATTGTTAAAATTAAACCCAAGGAGCTCGTAATTTTAGTTAGTGATGTTTCCAAATTCGCACATCCCAAACCCCACAATCAAGCGAATATCTTTTTGAATAACGAAGGAGTTGTTTCATTGGTGCACCAAAAGTAATAGCGCTGCTAATATTGTACATCTTGCAGTTATGGTTGCACATGTATTAGCAAAAGCGAATTGCTTTCGGTCTTTATTACGCACGGATGTCGGATGAAAATAAGCCATCTAGACTTTTTTAATTGGTGGTCCAAAAGTGAAAAGACACATAGGTCCTTAGAAACTTAAGACAACATTTAATGTTGGGGTAATGTCTCGCTATGGACAAGTAGTTCCTCGGACTAGTCAAAGAATCAATAGTTTTTTTTTTTTTTTTTCTAATAAGTTGAAATTGTTAATTTTAATTTAATTAATTCAAAATAAACTTATAAAATGAATATATTTATATTTATTATATTATTTTTTTATAATATAAGATAGCGACCCACGCTTTTTCTATTGGCGGGTCCACATATTCATAGATCCTAAACATATAATGTGGTTGTAATGTCTCAACTGAATAAATTAAATGAAAATTTTAATTTAAATCTAATTAAATTTATTTAAATCTAAATAAACAAATAAAGATTAAGAGAAATTAATTCTCGTTTTTTTATTAAAATTAGATGCTTACTTGGGGAGGATGGTTTTCTGGTAAGAGGTGACTGGTACTTTATTTTGTAAAAATTCTGAAAAGCTGACCAAGGTAGCAATAGTCTGCCCTGGGCAGAGGGTAGTTCTTTCAGAATTAATTTTGTACCCACCATTTATATGAAAAAATAGTAAATATTAAATATCGAATATTTCCTTTTGACAGGGTCTATTTAAATGAATACTCTTAAATTATAAAATATTTAGATAAAGTATTTGTTTAGGTCTTGTATTAATTTCTTCTTATTTTACATGTTAAATATGTTTTAGTAGTTATGTACATACGTTGCAATATATTGGTATATTCCCTACCCAAAAATAATATTGATATTATTATGTTATTAATTGTGTCATTATAAAAGAAAGTTCGTTTATTTTTTTTTTCATAAGAAAGAAAGAGTGGTGACCATTGAATAATTAAAAATATTATTATGAAAAATACGCCGAGTATAGTTGGTTATATTTTCATCTCCTACCTTGTCGTCTTAATTTGACATGTATGGTTAATTAAATAGTAAAGTTGAAGTTTTCAGATTTTACAACTTTGGGTTTCAAATCCACAAATATGTAGGTATTTGTCGAATTTCATATTAATTGTTAATAATTTTTTACTAATTGCTCAAAAAATAATTGTCGATTTATATAATTGTGATCATTAATACACATAATATAATAAAAATAATAATAGAATGAGTTTAAATTTGAATCCATAATGAACACGTCTTACTCAATATATGTCCAAACTCGATTAAACGGGTCTTGAGGTGAATTTCAGGCTCATATTTTAAAAATTCAGCAAGTTCGAATTGAGTAACTGAATTTATTGTACCCGCCAAGTATATATATCTAGATATTTTTATGAAAAAAATAAATAAACATATTACATCTAAAAATCGTCTATTATCACTTTTTTAAAATAAAATTTTTGAATTAATTTTAAAAATTTATTTAATATAAATTACTAAACACCTAAAAAAATTTAAATAATTTTTTATATTTAAAAATTCATTTGAAAAATAATTCCACAAATACGGTATAAGACTTTTACTTTAGGAGTAAAGCCCGCGTTTTGCACCTTCCCCCTCCCCACTTTTTTTTTTAACCCCTTTTCCTTTCGTCGTCGTTCTCTTTCTCCTTGTCCTCTTTTCCACACCAACCTTTTTATTCGTTCAATTTCTTTCTTTGAACGAAGACACATCACACAAGTTTCCTTCCACTTTTCCTTTTTCTTTTTTTAATTTTATTTTCTTTTCTTTGCCTTCTAATTTCAAATATCTCACTATGCTATCTCTATGTTTTCTTTCCTTTCCTCTCATTTATTTTTTAATTTTTTTCAACAATCTCAGGTTAACGCGGTTCAATTCAACCAATCTTTTTTTTTTCTTTCCCGATTTCTTAGATTCATTAAATTGTAAAATTAATTAATTTTTTTAGCTACTAAGAAGTAAAGTAAACAATTCTCGTTAAATATAAATCCCATTATTTCAAACTAAATTGTCCTAAAAAAATATAAATAAAAATAAATTTTATTTAAAAAAAGTACTTTATATTAAAAATAACAATGTGAGGCACTAGGTCTCCATCATTTTTTAGAAGTCCGTAATTGAAAATATTCTCACAATATAATTTTTGCAAATTTTTTACTTGCAAAAGATAGTACGAAATGAGTAATTGATCCAACTAAGTAAAAAATAATCACGTACTTATACAGTCATACTTTGGGGTTTGAATGAATAAATTGAATAGTAATAGTACTTGAAATTAATTCCAATAAATAAATAAATTTTTATAATGGGAATAAACGCAATGGAACTGTTACACGTTTAGAGGGACGTGCTCCTCTGTAGGCACGACCCTGGCAGGCTGGCAGCAGCCGCCAATCTGTTTCACGAACAGTAGGCTTTTACCTAGGTGTAGTGTACTCATTCCTATGGCTTAAACCCCAATCTCATTTTCAGAAACTGATAGTTACGCGCTCCTAATGCTCGTGCCCGTGCCTCTCCGATTCTAACTCAAACGCCGGTGCCTGGTCGAGTGGGGCTCACGGACCGGTGGACGAGTACGCACGACAAAGCTTTGGATTAGCGAGTCCCATATAAGCGACAGGATGGCTCGTTGTACGTGATGACTGAGGAGTTGTTGGCCTTGGACGGATTTACCATTTTATCCCTGTGGTCAGATTCTTTTTTCTTTTTTATTTTTTAAATATTATAAATTAGCTTTTGTTAATTTTCAGTGGGAAAATTATATTATGTGGCACTAAATATCATCCAATAATTCAATTTACAAATTATAGCCTGTACATTTTATTTTTTTTGATTTTACATTCATGCTCGAGTCAACATTGGTTACTTTTTATTTATTTATTTATTAAATGAATCGACTATATATATCCTGCATATAAATCATTAAAACTCAATGGACAGTGAATAATTTTTTTACTAAGAACTAAATTTGATTAATATATCTTTTAGAAGCAAGTAGTGAATGCAGAGTGTACATTTTGAGCACATATATGTGTAAATATTTAATGTACTTGAATTTACAAGTATTTTTTTTTTTTTTGTGACACATTTGTTATGTTCTCAAATGTCTCCAAAATCTTAAGAAAAATGAGATTCATTGTGCACTAGGCATTAAATGATAAAAATGACCTATATATTTATTATTTCAGAAAATGATTAAGCTTTGCTCATTACATGCACATATTGAGTGTTTTTTTTTTCTTACTGCTTTTTGTATGTTTTTTCATCTATGCACAAATCAAATTTTAGATAAATGTATTTTCTTAGGAGCTTAGGTACTTCATTTTTATTTTATAGGCAAGAAAAATGTTTTATTTTTATATTTCTTAGGAGCAGTAGAGTTATGTCCTTCTATTGCAATAGTCAAATATTTTCCTACAACTTTTCTTTCTTAAAGAGATTGTACAAGGCCTAATTATTGTGAGCCAAATAATTAAATTTAACTTCACAATACCATTTTCCCTTTATCTTTACTTAAAATGTGAAAAAAAAAAATATTTTCTTTGAACAACCTTTTTTATCAATGCGTTGTTACAATTTTGCTTCACATAGTATAGTTATACCCGAAAGGCAAAAATACAACAAACTTTGGCACAATTATTAAATAATTATACTATTTTTAAATTATATATATATTACAAATAACACATACCTCGCACTAATACATTATACATTCATACAAGATTAATTTAACTATAAAACAATAATAAAGATAAATTTTATTCATATCTTTAAACATGCAAAATATATGTTGGTAGGAGCTATATAATCAAAGTTATTAGTCATGCAATGAGCATGTGTGATGCGGATATATAGTTCTTATCCTCTAGGTGGATGAATATTTTTCATATTCTCTAATCAACAAACAACTCATATTTTTATGTTATGGTTTTTCACTTACAATATGAACAAATTGTTATGGGGTATTCAGGAGTGTTTCGAAAAAAAATTTCTGATACTTAACTCAACAAGTATTCAAAAGAACAAAACTAAAGTTAAAATAGATATTAAATCATATAAATTGCGTACCTTATAAATGTGTAGGAGGCACTTATATTTGACTGTTTGAAACATGAGGCTCATAGATTTTTGATATAATTTAAATCTCATAGGTTTGTGTGGCTTGTTAGATTAATATTTGATATTTGAGCCACTTGAACCTCTTACTTGACTGGATTTCTTAGATTTGAGTGTGTAGTTGGGTTAAGGTTGAAATATACTAATTTCATCAATAGATATTTTATAAATATACATACATATATATATATATACACACACATATAAATATAATTGCATCATCCATCTGGTACCTAATGAACAGACTCATATTTAATAAAAATATCATTTTTCTTAATCTTTTTGTGGTCTTTCATTATAATTATAATTATAAGTTTTACAAAGTTGCACTGATAGACAGAGTATGAAATCAACATTCTATGCGATCACAATTGGATAAGGTATAAATGCTTCTAATGTGAATATATGAATTAATAAATTAGACAATGATGCGTGAAAAAAAAAAAAAAAAAGTTTGTCTTGGTAAAAAAGGTACCAGTGACTAAATAGGAATTTAACTGGAATCTCAGGGGTAAAGTAGTCCAACCACATTCAGTGTTGTATACTCTCCCGTCACTTCATTACGTAACAATTATAATTAAATTCTATTAATTATTATTAAATAATTAAATCAGATTATATTATTATTTTCCTCGCATGCCTTTTCTCATTCTCGTCATTTTCTCACCTCTTTCCCCGGAGCCAACATTCTCCACAATTCAATTCCCTGCGGTCATTCCAATTCTCAGCAGTTTCCACGCACAACACACCGTAATCTATAAACTAATCGCCTTTTATTCCCTAAAAGGATGACTGCGCTCTAGCGTGTCACTGTACGAACCGCATTAAAAATATTCGAAAGTCCAGACCCAAGTCCCCACTAAGTCTACAGACGCCTCTTCCCTTCCGCCACCTATATATACACTCCGCCATTCTCTGTCACACAACTCACACTCACAAACTGACTCTTTGTAAGTGGAATCCGTTATACTGAGAAATCGGCGATAATGTCGGGAAGAGGAAGAGGAGGAGGAGGAGGAGGAGGACGACGCGGTGGCGGCGGAAGAGGACAACAGCCGTCGCCTTCCGGCGGTCGCGGTCAACAGCAGTCACGCGGCGGCGGTCCAGGCCGTGGTCGAGGCCGCGGCACCAATGTTCCGCCGTCTCCGTCGCTGTCAGCATCTGCTACGCCTTTCGAGCCGACTGCGGCGCCGCCAGCCACCACGCTTAGCCATGAGATGGAGCAGAAGCTTACGCTTCAGGCTTCCCCTTCGACTCAGGTTCCAGCGCCTCAGTCTCAGGATCCAGCGGCGGTGGCGGTGAATCCGCCACCGGAACAGCAGCAGTTGCCGCCGGCTTCTTCGAAGGCGGTGAGGAATCCGGCGAGGCCAGGTTTCGGAACAATTGGACGGAAGGTCATAGTGAAGGCCAACCACTTTTTAGTGACAGTGGCTGATCGAGATCTAAATCACTACGATGTGAGTGCTTCTTTGACTGGTCAGGGACTTTTTATGTGTAGAAAATTTATTGTCTGCGTGTTTCTTTGTATTTTGTGCAGATCATTTTTCATATGTGTATTCTGTATATTTCTGCGAATATTTTTTCCATGTGTATATTGCTAGCTGGGTATGTGACGTTTTTGCGTATGTATATTCGCCTTATATTCGGCTTTTTAAAAATATTGTGCATGAAAACATTCGTATGTCTGTGCATACATTGGTGTTGTATAGGCTATTTACTTTCAACGGCATATGCCCCTGTGTGTGATGAAGCCTTTTAGAATGATCTATCATCGATTCCATAAATTTTTTTGAATTTACTTTTTCATGTTTCATGCCAGAATCGCTCTTTTTTTTTGGGTGGGGTGGGGGTGGGGGGGATAGATGCATAGAACAACTCATTTTTGGGTGTACGTTCTGAATACATATACACCGTTTTTTTTTTTATCGGTGTCCACTCTTAACTGTGATATGTATGCAATTACGCTTTTATAATATCAATCTATATGTATTTCTATCCCGCCAATCTGTTTGTACAGATTTAAATGCATGCTTGTGCCTGTCTTTTGTTTACTGTTACGGGTGCTTGTACGTTATTCTTTCACTGGGGCATGTGTTAATTTCGTTTTAGATTTAAATGGCTTTTGTGGTATCGTTCTTTTTCGTTCTTATTTTTAGTCAAGAGCATGTACTCTCGTCATTGATATTTTGATTTGTTGGACGACATGCTTGAGTGCTGTAAATGTTCCCGCACTAGTTTTTTATGCATAAACACATGAAATAAGGATGTCCGCTACTCGTGTTTATGAAATCTTTTAATATGTGCTGGACTTCGATATGTAAAGATGATGATGTTTACACATGTAGGCATGGTTCCACATGACATGAACATTTTTCTTTATATACATACATGCCTACAAATACTTAATTTTTGTCATAAGGGCTACGTACATCTTATCTGTACTTACATGTTTACATATGTACATCTGAATTTTTCATTCAGATGCCATTTTTTTTTTCTCTTTTTTTTTTTTTTAAACTAGCCATCAGTACATCTGCGCTTATCTACAATATATCTTTCTGAACCTCGTGCTTTGAACTATTGATGGTTTGTGAACTTTTGCATTTTTCATTACTTTTGATAAGTGCGCGCACTTTCTGAGCATGCAATAGATGAATATGTGCTCATATAATCTATATTATAAGTTTGATTCTCTATTATAGTTTTATGCGTATCCTATGTACACTTGCACAAACATATTGTGTGTGTTTGGTGTTAGTATTTGAATCCAGGAATTGTCCACCAATTCCGTTGTTCTTAGAATGTTCATTTGTGTTTTTCTGATACAAGAGATATAGTTTTCCTTTTTTAACTTTTGGTTCTGTCCAATTAAGTCAATGCATGTTCACTACCATTATAATTTTTATAATGGCTATATACAAGTTCGTTAAATGGATAATCTTTTAATTACTTTTTCAACTGTTTAAATGAATTCTGCTCGTGATATTCTGGACAGATTAGTGTCGTGACCATAGCCTATGGTCCTGATTTTTTTGTTTAGGGCCCATTAAATTGTATTACTTCATAAACCGTTCATTTTTATCGTTACTAGCAACTTGATTAGATTTTTGTTCTCATCCATTGTATTTGATGATTAGGGTGTACTTGATTTGGAGAGAACATGGGCGAACAAAAGATTATTTGTTATAAATCTCCTTTGCTTTCGTGATTCTCTTAGCCAATAGTTTTGATCCTGCAACAATTTAAAGGGAAAAGGTGAAATGGTGGACGAAAGCTCAAGTAATTCTCATCTCTCATTTGTCTCACACAGACGCAAACGTTTTTGTTTGTTCTCAGTTTCTTTGTAAAGCAAGCAACAGGAGGAATCTGTTCTGGTGCTGTATCATTTTTCTCTTAAGCCTTCAGAGATATGTTTTTGTGGTAGATTGTGATTATCTTGTTTGTTATTACCTGATATGTTCTCTCAAGTCTGCATGCTGTACTGATACTCATTGATTCCTTGATGTTTGTAATAAATACCATAGCTCTTGACTAACTTTCTGAGTATTATTTTTGTAGGTTTCAATTTCGCCTGAGGTATTCTCGAAGAAAGTATGTAGGAATATTATGAACCAGCTTGTCAAATCTTTCCAAGCATCACATTTGGGCAAGCGAATGTTAGCATATGATGGAAGAAAAAGTTGCTACACTGCAGGACCATTGCCCTTCTCTTCGAAGGACTTTGTTGTCAGGCTTGATGATCAAGATGGTGGAGCCAGGTGAAGTCTTGCTATAAATGTGCAGTAGAACACTTTGTTTGTTGATAAAGTCCAGCCTTTTTGTGTTATAATTCTATGCTGTTGCATGAGCAGAGGCCTTTGTACATTGGGAGGGAGAGCAATTCTGGATTGTAGAAATTGATAAGATAAGATATATATGGTATATTCTGGAAGAATGCATTTTTTTTTCTTTTCTTCTGGTTAATTAGTACTATTAACATATTTCAGTATGAAAATCCTGTGGATGCTAAATATGACAAAACATTATGTGCATGAAGAGCTATTGTTACAAGAATATAATGTGATTCAGAAAGTTGTTGAGGATACCCCCCATTCTTGGAGAATGCAGTTCTCTTGTCTCATCTGGAATATTTGTGCTGCTCTTATGATGCAGGAGGGAGCGTGAATTCAAGGTCTCTATTAAATTTGCTTCCAAAGCTGACCTTCACCACCTTCAACAGTTCTTACAGGGTAGACAACCTGATGTCCCGCAAGAAACTCTACAATTTCTTGATGTGGTTCTTAGGGAGAAACCATCTAACAGGTGCCTATTTTTCTTCTAAATGTATTAATGTATTTAATTTATTCTTACACTTAATATTTAATTTCAGTTATGAAGTCGTTGGAAGGTCATTCTTTTCTCGTTTGTTGGGCGATACCGGGGAGCTTGGTAATGGTCTGGAATACTGGAAAGGATTTTACCAGAGTCTTCGTCCAACCCAGATGGGCCTCTCACTCAATATTGGTAACAATTGATTAATATATGATTTTGTACTCTACTTTGCGATAGGTTCAGTTGGGGGGTGGGTGGGTGCAGATGCTGAGCATGCCTTTTTGATTTATTTATTATTCATTAATTGGGTTTGGTTACAGTTCTAAAGCATTCAATTTCTCATGTATGGTGATATTCTTCTTTCAATTCAATTGCCATGCTGCAGATATGTCAGCTAGAGCATTTTTTGAACCTATTTTGGTTTCTGAATATGTTGCTAAGTACTTCAACAGAGACCTAACTAGGCCTCTCACTGACCAAGATCGAATTAAGGTACTTTTCAACTTCATTTATTGGTCAATTTGGAAGAAGTGGTTGTAATATGTTTGATTTTATTTGTTAACTTAATATGATGTTGAGAACATAATTGTGAGGCAGTAAATGTTTGGGGTTTCTTTCATGTTTCACCCGTTAATCGTTGCTTTGGTTTATCTTTGCTCAAACTCTTGCTGGGGTGAAAAGGACCACTTTGTTGTTTTAGGTGAAAAGAGCTTTGAAAGGTGTTAGGGTCGAGATCCATCATCAGGGTCACATCAAACGGCACAAGATCTCAGGCGTGTCAACTGCACCAACGAACAAGTTGATGTAAGCTCATTTGATTTTTCTTAGGCGTGTTATTATTTAGCTGCATAAAACTTTAGCTTTGCAAATTTTACTGCAGTTTGCAATTTCTTTCTAAATACATGTAAGCTTGACACTAGCATTTGCTGGCTAGTATTTTAAAAATTGGGCAAATTTATGCTACCTATCTCGTTGAGATATCTCTGATCATGTGCTGCATCCTTAATTATGATACTCAGTCTACTGTTCAGCCGATTGAATTGCTCTCAGCCTGTGTTAATATTTACTACTATTTTTTATATGTTATGTAGCATTCTTGGGGAATCTGATTGGATGCCATCTTGATGTATTCTCTTTCTCTGCCCGATCACTTCATTACTTTTTATTTTAACATAAAACCTACCTTGGTTAACCTCTATGCTATTATATCTAATGGATGTTTCGTTGAAGATTGAAATTACTGTTTATTTGACATTATTCTTTTGAACGGATCAGGTTTCCCTTGGATGATTCTGGAGCAAATATATCTGTTGTTCAGTACTTCCGTCAGAAGTACAATATAGTGCTTAATTATCCCATTTTGCCTGCTGTTCAGGCTGGCAGTGATACAAAACCCATTTATCTTCCCATGGAGGTATCTTTGTTTCATCTCATATGTTCTTTTGTCATGTTCTATCTCTTGGATGCTGTTTTTTTTTTTTTTTAAATTTACTTACTAAGTTGTGTTCTTTGCACAGCTTTGCAAAATTGTTGCGGGTCAGCGGTACTCCAAAAAACTGAATGAGAGACAAGTTACTGCACTGCTGAGAGCTACCTGCCAACGCCCACCGGATCGAGAGAATAGCATTAAGGAGGCATGGAATATGATATTGATTAGTATTATTTTTTGGTTTTTATATAGTTTGCATTAATTTTTCTTTGCCAACAATTTGGTGATGCATACTCTCTAGTGCTCTTTACGTTACAGTTGTTTATGTGCAGATGGTGGGTCACAACAATTACAATCGCGATGCACTTGTGAATACGGAGTTTGGTATACAAGTTAGGCCCGAACTTACTTCCGTAGAGGCACGGGTTTTGCCTGCTCCCATGGTATATCTTTTCCAACAAATATTTGTTGTCTTATTTCTTTTTGCGTGACTTGCGACTTAAACACTGCCATTTGAATTGCCAGCTGAAATATCATGAAACTGGACGGCTGTCTCTGATCGAGCCAAGTGTAGGACAATGGAACATGATTGATAAGGTGGATTTTCTTTGATGAAAGAGTGCATATATAAGTGTTTTTTGGTGTATTGAAAGCCTGCTATATTATGTTTCCTTTGCTCTGTCTGTGAATAATGAAGAGTCTGAGCTTGCTGTTTCTCATGTGTACTGATTTTATCAAAGTTAAAACAATGTACCTCATTTGTTGGAAGTAATACTAGTTTTCACTCTATGTTAAAAGTCTGGGACATTACTTCTATTATTACTTTGAAATATACTAACTAAACCTTTGTTCTTTAGAAAATGGTCAATGGTGGAAAGGTGGAATTCTGGGCATGTATCAACTTCTCACGGTCTAATATAGATGTTAACAGATTCTGCAGTGAATTGATTAGTATGTGCTGCAGTAAAGGGATGGTATGTGTGGATTCGTCTATATAATTGGACTTAAAAAAGTAGTGATTGAACTAGTTTATTGTTTGTTTGTGTTCAGGAATTTAATCAAAGACCTCTAGTTCCTACTCGTTCTGCTCATCCTGGCCAGATTGAGAGGGCCCTGTCTGATATTGAAGCAGAGTCTTCCTCAAAACTTGCAAGCATGAAGCTGACAGGGAGACAACTTCAGTTGCTCATTGTTATTTTGCCTGACATCAGCGGGTCATATGGTTAGCTACAGCCTCTGGATTCTGGTATCTAAAATTGAATTTAGATGTAACTATCTGCTGACATTTTCCTTTTCTCTACAGGGATAATCAAGCGAGTATGTGAAACAGAATTGGGGATTGTATCGCAATGTTGTCAGCCTAAGCAGGCATTAAAATACAATAAACAGTACATGGAAAACGTGGCTCTCAAGATAAATGTGAAGGTTTGTATGAATATCATTTGCCAAAGTTTTTAGATGTTTTATCCCCCATTTTTTCTCCAGTCATGACTGAGTTCATTACCTGCTTTTGTCTCCTTGTGGTCATTGTTTGACTAGGTTGGAGGGCGAAATACTGTCCTGGAGCTGGCACTACATCGAAAAATGCCTTTCTTGAGTGATCGCCCTACCATCGTCTTTGGTGCTGATGTCACTCATCCTCAACCAGGAGAGGATTCCAGCCCTTCTATAGCTGCGGTATGCCATCCTCTTCCATTGCACTCTCTGTACCCCTGCATCCCACACCCTTCTCTGTTGCCTTGAAAAGAAAATGCAAAGAAAGAAGTTGAGTCATCTGTATCTGCAGGTGGTGGCTTCAATGGATTGGCCTGAAGTAACAAAGTACAGAGGGCTGGTTTCTGCACAGGCCCACAGGGAAGAGATGATCCAGGATCTCTATAATATGAATCAAGATCCTAAAAGGGGCATAATTCATGGGGGAATGATTCGGTTAGATTGCCTACTCTTCCTTTATATATTCTGCCCATTTATTTTTCTTTGCCCTTATCGTTATTTGCATTTTGCAGGGAACTTTTGATTGCCTTCTACAAGTCCACTAGGCAAAAGCCTCACAGGATCATATTTTACAGGTTAGTTCTTTAAAGTGTGCATTTACTTCACCTGCTGTTTTATGCTACTGTGAGGTAATCGATTTCAAAATGGCAGGGATGGTGTCAGCGAAGGACAATTTAACCAAGTTCTTCTGCATGAAATGGATGCAATCAGAAAGGTATGCTGGCTTTTATGGGTTTTAATGCTCGTTTTCAATTTAGTAGGGATGTAGTATTCTTCAGAGGGGCCTTCTATGGAAATATTTGTTTTTGACGTGAACGAAATGGTGATCTTCAGGCCTGTGTTTCCATAGAAGAAGATTATCTGCCAAAAGTCACTTTTGTGGTGGTGCAAAAGAGACATCACACCCGTCTCTTTCCTGCTAATCATAGAGATCGTCAAACAACTGACAGGAGTGGTAACATTTTGCCAGGTACCAATTTTTAATTTAGGTTAACTGTATCTGTTTTTCCTGTTTCCATTTCCAGTATATAGCATGTTATTATACTGTTGTGATCAGGTACGGTCGTTGATACCAAGATATGCCATCCCCATGAGTTCGATTTTTACCTTTGCAGCCATGCAGGGATCCAGGTAAACTTTGTTTCACCACAATGGTTTTAAGAAAGTCAGCTCTTAGTTTCAGTAATTATCAGTTGTGGATACATGAATAAGTCTTGCATGAGTAATTCTAAGTGAGATATATAGATGCCTTTGTGACTATAATCTGTCTTTCTGCTTTTGAGCAGGGAACTAGCCGCCCAACTCATTACCATGTGCTGTACGATGAGAATAGGTTTACTGCAGATGGTCTGCAAATGCTGACCAACAGCTTGTGTTACACGTAAGTATTCTTCTCTTAAATTTGGATGAGTCTTTATTTTGGCTGCATCTATATCAAGCCACTTCTCCTTTTTCAGGTATGCTAGGTGCACTCGCTCAGTCTCCATAGGTTAGTCCTGCATCTGCAGATAAGTCTTAAATCTGATTATCCTCAGCTTCACCTTCTTTAATCCTCTAACTTTACTATGACTCATTGTCTTGTTGTGCAGTGCCACCTGCTTACTACGCCCATCTAGCTGCATTTCGTGCTCGTTACTACATTGAAGGTGCTGATTTGTCGGACAGTGGATCAGCTGCTGGGGGAGCAGGTGGGGCTACAAGGGATAGGAGCACAGAGGTCCGTCCTCTGCCAGTGATCAAGGATAATGTGAAGGATGTGATGTTTTATTGCTGATGTGGTGGTTGTTTAATGTGACTGAAACACAACTTTTAGGTCAATACCTCTGAATAGATCATTGTCCATCTATTTTGGCGTTCCAGGCTTTTAAGAAAATGCGAGGCTACCTTAAAACTTCTATTTTTGTCGATATACTGCCCCAACTCTTTGGCCTGCGTCTGAGACGAAGTGCGTTATACCTGTCACCCGTCTTTTAGTTAGATAGCATGACTGGTTGGTTTGTCACCTTTCTTGATGAATGATACTTGGTTTTTGTCTTGTTCTATTCTTGCTCCAGATATGGATGAAATCATTCGAACAGTATTCTTCCCATGGACTTGCATTGGTTCACTTTTGGCTGCTGTTTCCTGATACTGTTTCAAATTGAAGGTTGAATATTTAGTTCACAAGGAAATCTACACTTATTGAAGCTACTACAGATGAAAAGAATATGTGTTTCGAATTGAATGTTACAAAACTTAAATAGCTGACTGATCTGTAAATTGATGAACTTATGGATGAAATAATATTGCTCACTATAAGATATGTGAAAATAGATTAAAAGGCCTATGTAAAAACAAACTATAAATTTTTAAAAAAGAAATGTACGTAAACTTTATCCTTTTTTTATTATTTGTTGGTTATGTATTTTGCTACTTGCTAATCCATGGTTTTTGGTGGGCGGTTGCTCTTGGCAAATGTTGCTAGTTTTTATGGGTTTGAAATGCTTTTCAAATATTTTTCTATTACTAGTATTTGGGCTCCTTTCTTCCCTCTCTTACCATTTAAAGAAAAATTTATGCAAAGAAAAAATGCAACATTTTTTGGCATGTTCTATATCAATATTTTTATAATTGAATTTGAGATCAAATTATTTTAATCGCCGGGTTGATTTGAATTTTAAAGATAAAAAAGTAGATAAATAATTAATCAAAACATACATCTAACAAAGTTTAAAATCCATCAAAAATTAATATTTTTTTTATAAAGCTTAAATTTAATATTTGGTTAGATAAACCGGATTGATAACTGATTCCTAATTAAACCGGCTAGTTCTATCCAATTTTGAAAGCATTGCTCTAAGTCCGAAAATATATTATTATATTTCAGCATTTTTCTATAACAAATTAACATTTATGGATGTATTAGTGGAGGATTGAGAGGCTGATTAGAATGATTTACATGAGCAAATTCATATGGTTTTGGACATTTTACAAAGTTGGAACTTTTTGACTTGTTAAAAGTGGTTCATGCTTCTCTAAATGTTACAGCCGAAAGGAAATTAAATTAATGTATCTATTCAAATCGGATTATCAAGAACGATGAAAAAGACAACCACTGATTTATTTCTGTGAGGTGAATTTAAGTTGGAAAGATGACTTTCAAAATTAAGAAATGTTGCTATTACAGAGGGCGTGAAATTCTAGAAAAATGGGAAATTGTTAAAGAAAATATTTCCCTTTTTCCTCTAGCAACGTTTAGAAAGTATTAATTATTCTATTTTTTTTATTTTTTTAAATATGTGAACAAATAGGGTAAAATTGAGTTATCTTTTGTATAAGCCTAATTTCACATGGAGCTAACTTATATAGAGTTTATAAACGAGTAGTATTTCTTATTTTACTTTTATTCTCTTTTGTAAAATATCATGTACTCCGAATTTCGAGTGATATTTACAGGTTGAGAATTATTGTCTTAGTTTTTTATTCTTAATACGTTGTTAATTTAAAAAAAAAATGCCAAATGAGCCGGCCTGATCCACACTGACCTAAGCCCATGAGCGTCATTTTCCCATATTGGGCCGGTTCAACCAGGCCATGTAGAAGTGGTCAGTCCTGGGCAGAATAATTTTGAAAGAATACAGATCCAGCTAGGCAGACTGGCCTAGAGCTACGAGGAACCTAGGCGTACCGAGCTGGATTTATATATATATATATAAGACCAACGCAGCCCGCCTGTTACTATTTCTCGGCAGGGTCTGGACCAATTTTGACGGATCGGTTCGATCGGTCATGGGCTGAATCGACCCGTTTGATATCTTCCCACTCCCATACTACCTAAATGTAAATCCTTCAACCCCACCCAACCCAACCTAACCCTGCCTGTTCACCCGAACCAATTAGCCAACATTATCACCATTACCACCCTCTTACCACACTCTCCTTTAGAAGAGGGCCTTAAGAACCTTATCTTGCTTTTCTTGTGGTTACCTATTTCTAGTATCAAATTCACTATTGATTTGTAAAATTCCAATTATTCTTCCGAGAAAATGTACAACATTCCAGATTTTACGACAAATATGAACGTTAGAGTACGTGATAAAAGGTCTAGAATATATATATTTTGTCAAACTCAATATCACAAATTTATCTTAACTATTTTATATTTATTTATTTCAAAATAAGATCGCGTTTTGGTAATTTGTTCGCTCTAATATCTTGAAACATACTTAAATTGCTACATATTTAACTCCAATCTTAACATCTCAGAAGAGTGAGACTTTTCCTCATCCTATCAATCAGCAGGAAGCTTTGTGAGAGTTTGAAGTTAGGTTGGTCAGATGTCAATATGTCTAATTTCTTGAAAGATGGTTCAAATTCTAGGCTTTAAAACCTCCAATAATGATTTTGTTATAATGGTTCAAAGACTTCAAACCAATTTCATTGAATATATTACCAAATAAAACTTAGTCATGAGGATCGAAAGCAATTTAAGATTCTGAAGGGATGAAAATTTTCAATTTCATTCAATTTACATGTAAAATTTGAGATTATTATAGACATGAAAGCAATTTAAGAATATGAAGGGACGAAAATTTTCAATTTCATTCAATTTACATGTAAAACTTGAGATTATAGACGTGAAGAACGATTGCCCAATCCAATTGGCTCCATATCTGAAAATAGGTAGGTATAATACCAACAGGGAGGAGAATGAATTATAAATAATAAAGAAAGAAAAAGTAGACTTTGTCAATGTGCTATTCAGTCATGAATAGTATCCATAAAATCTCAAGCAAAACTAGTTACCAAAAAATAAGATTGTTTTTTTCTTAAATAAAATACACAATATTAATCCTGTGTAAAAGAAATGTACTATTCCTTTGAGTTTTGTGTACAATAAGATGTGAGCAATTCTATACTAACCACGAAATGGCCTTCACTGAGAAGCCTGCAGCAATCTAGTATACAAAATACACCGCGCCAGGGTGGCTATAATAATAGGAAACTACCAAAAGAAAAATTTACAAAAGCTCTATGGGTGAGTGGTGGTCTATCAATAGACATTACAAGAATGGCAGGATTCCAAAGAATGCAATGTGCAACAAGAAAGCTATGATGGCGTTTGGTATTAGCTTGTGAAGCTCGTAATGTGCTGAATTGTTTTTGTCAACTTGTCCCGCGTTGAAAAACTCAGTTTTACCTGTACTAGTTGTTGTAGTGACATTCACAGACAATGAACCTATAAGACATGAGAGTTTGTATGAATGAGACGGGAGTAAGAATAGAGATACTGATTTAGTGTTGAGGGACAGACGAAAGGGAGAAGGAAAAAGAACTTGTCAAAGGATACAAAATGATTTCAAGAGAAAATGCAAACATGTGTGCATTTATATTCATATCTAGGTACACTAATGGTGAAACTTACAGTCATAATTCGCCCATCCAATCCTTTGACCAGCCAAATCATACACCACAATCTTATCTTTCAGAACAAGGTCTGCAGGAAGGATGAAAAAATCAATATAATATAAGATGATGACATCTCCATATCTCAGTCGACAAAAACAGAAGTCGAACATGGAAGTAGAACAATAAGAAGTAAAGCTATAAAATGAACAACAATCAGAGAGAGAACGCTTTTTCCATCACCCCCACAAAAATGTAATGAAAAATCTAGACTAGGTTTAGTGAATAATTTTATATTATAAGAAGCATGGATACATTTACCAACCTCATTAAGCACTAAAATTGGCAATCCAAATACATTAAAAAACCAAAGATGGCATATACACAAGGGATATGAATCAAGATTAAGGTGAAAATTGGATGGATTGAATTCAAACTCTTGAGTCAAAAAGGACTAGTACAAGCATTATTTCAGAATTTAAGAAAGACAAACTTATTAATAGCTATAGAAGTTTCTCTAATTTTTAGTGTAAAATTTGCACATCAGCAATTATTAAAATAATGTCTACATATATGTATAATTATGCATGTGCACACAGAGTAAGGGGAAAACCCAGCAGAAAAGTTCAAGCAGCAGGATGCTCCATGATTCATACCTCCTAAAATTGTAATTCCTTGACCCTGAATTTTTTGAATGCCAATGCACCACACTGCAGCACCACCCTACACAAGCAAACCATTGCACATTTACCAACATTTAGTAAGTACGGAGAATTTTGTGAACTTGTTTGATTATATATGTACGCTTGGTGAGGAAGGACAACTCATAATTGCATAATGAATATTTAACAGCTCATAATTGCACCACCCTAATATCACTGTTGAGAAAAACAAAGGACCAGAAAAAAATATCAACAGGAGTCCAACATATAAAGGGTCAATCCCTTAGTGGTAAAGTTACTGCTGTCGTTAAATAATAGACTTTGATTCACTTCAATGCATTATAAACTGAAAGATTAATATTTAGTAATGCATGTCTTGTTCATATTAACTACAGTCCTCTCTTGATGACTAAAAGTTCATTGGAAATGGGACACTGTTAATGTGAATTGCATATTTGAATTTTCTCTTTTATAAATTCCAATCAAGGATCTCCACAAGCTTTAGTGAACAATTTACTTCCAACTTTCCCATAATGTTGTGGAGTACGTCAGAGATGAAGCATTAGCCAGATTGAAATACCTCAGCTTAACAACATTTGCCAGTTTGAACTCAGAGTTCAGTATGGGTGGGTACATCAGAAATGAAGCAAATTAGAAAGTTCCCACATGTACTGGGCTAAGGCTACAGTTCCCGAGAAGAGAAAATTCCAAAATATGAAAGGTTGACTTACAACAGAATTCTGCTGCAAAAGATAATCTTGGGGTCTCAGTATCATTGATGCACCACCAGCAAAGTTTAAACTAACTGGAGGGAAAATTTCTGAGATGCTGGAGAGAAAAAATTATAAACAAAATAAGAAGAGGCAATTGGCCAGAAAGATACATAAACAAGAATAATGCATCTCAGATGAAAAACCTGGAGGTTGTTAGATAGCACTGGTTTCCCTTAGAAAGAAGAGGGCGCACAGATTGTGAAACAGTTTGTGTAATCTGCAGATGAAAGAGATGTTACATATTAGGCATCAAAATAATATAAAATCCAACACAAAAACTACACTGAAATGGCACGCATAAATCCATATTGAGCATCAATCAAAAAATCCAAAAAATTCCTTCTGCAACTTACTGCAGTAACAAAAGGATCATAAGCCTCTTCTGCAAGGTATGCCAATGTTGTTCCTGAATCAATTATTGTTCCTCTGTTGTTTGACGTTGCAAACACAGATGGATCAATGTTTAATGTCTGCCCGTTCACAGCAATGCTTTGTAGATTTACATTGTAATGTGGCCTGAGAATTTGGAAACAGATAATACATCAAAATGCAGCATCGGTGGCACATCCAACTGATTGAAATAGTGTAATTCTACAGTTCTTGGAGTACACATAAAAGTGCGTAACACAGGTACACAAGCACAAAAAAAATGAAAGGCCACAGCCTGGAACTATTAATTCCTTACAAGCCCATGATTCAACTGTCACAAGCATTCTTGAACAGACGAGCATTTTGTGCTCATGGACTTTCTGGAATATAAAAAAGTAATTAATTTTTTGCACATTTAGGATGGGAATGAACTGTGAAAACTAATAACCTTTACTGACATTATGTCATGCCTTTCTTGAGTTAGAGTCCAAGTTTTAACACACGTAGTGTTCATTTAACAAATACGGCTAGTTTCTTCATCAACACTCAGAAATGCATCAAGAAACAAATCTAATCTACCTAGAGGCATTTCAGCTTATCGGAAGCCCACAGTATCAACTACCTTCTTACCAGTACAATGACAGAAATTGATAAAGAAGATCAACCAACCTGAAGGTCTTAACACAATCAATTAGAAATGCCAAAATTTACAGTCGGGTGAAATTTGAGGACTTGATTATTTTCAGAACCCAAGCAACTCCAGACATTGGTTTACACAAAAAAGAAGTTATAGTACTTCCCAGCAAAAGATAAAATTAAAAATAACTAAATTATAACCTTGACTTTTAAGCCTCTTCACTTTCCCAAAAGAACAGTTCTTAAGGGTGTGATTATTATAGGCCAAATATATATCCATAATGAGAAGAAATTCAAGAGGGAACTGAAACAAGTACTTCCCACACTAAAGTCTTCGTCATGGAACCCTAATATGTAAAGACTTGTTGGTATGTCAATGTCAAATATGAAGAAATTACATTCTTACTAAGCAGACCTCAATCATGTCCTTCCCCCAAATTAACAGAGTCTAGGCCTAGATAAACTGGTTGATCCAAGGTGGAACACTGTTGGCAAAGCACACAGAGTTATAGACTGTAATTTTGTTTGCTAATCAAATCATGGTTTACAGACATGACATCTAGATAAATACTCGTTACATCTGCACTAATGAGATGCAACTGATCATCTAGAGTCCCTCTTTACTTTCACTCTAAAAACATCTTGAATAATTCAGGAAAAAAAAAAGTTAAATAAATCCTAGATGTTACATCATAGGAAAACTTTAATTCAACTGAGATCAGTTCACGAAGGGAATCAAACATGCTAACAGACAAATGCAACAGAGTAAACCACTTCATGTCATTCATGAGATCACTTCTTAAGCTCAAAGTGTCTCACTTCTTGTGGTATCTACCACAAAAAATAAGTTACTTCTCGGCAATTACCGGAATTTTTTTATTGAACTTCGCTCCTGTCAACTTGCCAGCTCTTCAACTTCAGTGCCTATTTGCTTTTGGAAGGTAAAAGAGCTACAAATTCCAATGCCAGTGTTCATCGGAATCAGAAATAGAAGTGGAAATGCAAATCAAGTATGTGAGAAACAAGAATCTATTCTAAAGCAATCACCAAAAAGAAACCAAGAAGTATGTTAATAGTTCTTTGCAAACTAACAATAAAACACCTATTTCCCGAATTTCAAATTTTCTGAGGTGATATATTTGAAGTTACATGAATGTCCACTCCAACACATGTTACATATAGAAGTTCCTTAACTCTTACAATCAATATAAAGAAAAGAAGAAATTCCATCAGATTCCCACACTGAAGATACGGACAATTAAAACTCTGCTTGGGTCCTCGTGCTACTTAGAAAAAGTGGCAGGAAGGGAAACAAAGAAACAAACAAAGACAAGTATTGACGTTGTCAAGCAGAAAAAATACATACTGTGACGGAACAAGCGGAGTGTAAACCATATTCGGCTCCACTATCTGACCAAGCACCAGTATACCACCACCACCATTTTCTCCTTTCAAACAATGAGAAAATGCATTTGGGGTGATTCCCTGCGAAGAAAGCTGTGAGATCACAGATAATCCCTGCTGTCCAAAACCAAATATACCATCGACAGCCCTATCTGGCTTGGTAAGGTCCCCAGACTGTGATGTGCTACAACTGTGTCAAAACAACAAGGGGCAATGCAACTAGTCAACCAAAGGATAAAAACATGCACGAAGCATAATTTAATGTAGATGTATGAGAACTCACCCAAAAACAACAGGTGCTGAAGTATTCGAAGTCAATGAATTCCCAACTATTGAGTCGAAATAAATCGAGTCATATACATAAAATCCTGATGTCCCACTGCCGTCACCATACTGGAATGTGTATGCACACTGATTCTGATCTGAGCAACCAGAATCAGAAGATTGTGCTCCCAAAGCACACCGTTGGTCAGAACATGAGATCAGTGAAGCTGTCGATGAGCTGGAAGGATCAAAAAACTCGAGCTCTACCTGTTAAAAAAGAAAAAAAATTCCATAAACCATATCATATATAGGCTTCCAAAACAATCTGCAAAGGGAAAATAAAAACTAAAAATAAAAGACAATGGAGATTTGCAAGAAATGATGGATATACTTGGAGTCCACTGGATGTGGGGCAACCGGCACAGGGATTGCAGCTGACCCATAGCACATCACTTCCAGTATCTATCTGTACATAAAATTCTTTTGGCGGAGTCCCCAATTTAACTCTTGTAAAGTATAGCCTACAAAACAAGATTCACCAGCGCAATAAATTAATATGGTTCTCCAGTACATCAGTTAATGGATATGCCTCCAAGGAGAGAGTATGAATTAAAAAAGAAAAGACGAGCTTAAAAATATCATCAACAAGTTGATGTGAGGACCAAAAGTTCAAGAAATTCTTGTATCATTCCCTCTCAAATAGGCGGACTAACCCAGAATATATTCTTTTGCCAAGTTAATAGCACAACCATCATATTCAAATAGATAGGAATTAAAGTTTAGATGTACTTTCGTAATAAGGAAGCAGAGATTTTGACTGTAAGTTAATATCAACAAAGGACCGAAGAATTCATAAAAAAAAAAAAAGCAAGAAATGATGAAAACTTTACCCCATAAAAAAATCACATATTTAACTCATTCATCCGTTTCCAATAAAGGAAAAACTTCATAAAATACACGTACAATCACACACACACACACACACACACATACAAAAGGATGATGAGAATATAGATATATACCCAACAAGATAAGGATCATAGGTGCCTTGGACAGGGAAATCAACAACCCCCAAAGGCTGTTGCTGCAAGAATCTACCGTGTCTAACCCGGTCACGGTCCCTGAGTTGACTCATCCCCACTCCATCGTGACTCGCCCTCTCCAGAGTCAGCATCACGCTCTTCCCTTCACCACCAACCACCACAGCCACCACCGCCACCGTCAAAATCAGCGCCGCCGCCGCCACCACCTCCACCACCAGAATCCTCGCCGGCGGCATTTCCTCTAACAAACTCCACCCTTTTTCTTGTCCTTTCTTTCTTGCTTGCCTTTCCTTATACTCTAAGCAATACAACGGCTATATGGTAGGAATATATCTTATGCAAATTATCTGTACATATATATACATACATATATATGTTATATTATATTCGTGTGCATTGTGTGTATATATATGTGTGTGTGTGTGTGTGCGCGTGAATTTTGAGAGAAAAAGAATGAGAGAGAAAGAGGGAAAGAATGCGCGAGAGACAACAGCAGATAACTGAAATTTGATTTAAATAAATAAAAAAGTTAGATTACGTTGATAATTTTGGGCAGTCGGTCAGTTCTCTTTTTCTTTTTCTTCTTTTTTCTCTATGTCTCTCTTTTTTTCCTTTTGTACAAAAAGGAAAACTAATACTATAGTTGTAGACTCTATTAAAACTCGATATACCTCTTATTAAAATGGTTGAAAATATATATCCTTTAGATTGATTTTCTAATTAAAAAAATATTTTATAAAAATAATATTATTAAATAAAAATAATACTATTAATTTTTTTTAAATATTTTTTAAAAAATAATATTATATAAATATATAATATTTAAAAATATATAAAAATTAAATGGATAGAATTTGAATCGGGTTAAGTTTGAAAATAAAAATTTAAGAACCGATCTATTTAAACTGTTAAAGATGAGATGTCTAGTCCATGTTTGAGATTAAACCTGTACTTTATCATCCCTAGTTTATATTGTGATTTAGTTTACTTTTATATTTTTTCTACGGGTAAAAAGAAAATGTGGGAATTTCAACCTCCTTTTGTTACTCATTTTTTTAAACATTATTCCAAAACAACACTCATGATTAACTCTAATTTCAAAATTTATTAGCTTATTTTCAGAAAAAAAACTTCTTAAAAAAAAAAAACTCTTTCATTACATACAAGTAAATCAAATATAGTTTTTTCAAAATGAAATATCATCAACTCATCATGTGATCTGGTCAAACTTTTCAATTTAATTATCCAAAATATTTTTTATATTCACAAAATCAAGAAAAAATATTTTCATATTTTCACGAAATATTACTTTTAGATAATGATTTCAAACATAGCCCGAATTTCAGGTTCATAAATTTTAAATAACATAATTGGCTACTATCAATATTTGCTAATTATTTTTCAAGCAAAAAAAATAAAATAAATCAGAATAGCAAATAGAGTAATAGACAGCTAGCTATCAATTATTGCAATACCAAAGTAGATGAAAACAATGTTGACTCACTATTTTGCAACTCTAAATTTATATATAAAGTCTATGAGTATTAAAATTATTTGGACAACCGTCCAGCTTGAAACTTCGAGGCATTGTCTTAAAACTATATACCACGTAAAACTCTAGCTTGTCCTCAAAATCATGAAGCTGAATTTATAATTTTTTTAAATATTTTATAAGTTTGTCAAAAATTTTATAAGTTGTCAAAAATATTTGATATTTTTTTAAAAAAACTTATAAATTCTTTTTAAAAAAATACATTTACCTTAACTTATTTTCAAAATAATATTTTATCTTAACTAACTCTTTTAATTTTGATAGTCTTAATTATAAAATTATTATTACTAACATTTTAAAAATTGAATGATCTTATTTTATCTAAACACTTAATATTTTATTTTTAAAATAAGATTTAATATCTTATAAATATTATTTTAATTCAACTTTTTCATAAATTTATTATTTATTAAGATAATAATGAGACAAGTTTGTTAATATCTAGATTCATCCTATCAAAACTTTCATGGTTCTGAATCCAAACTTGTCATTAGACTTATTAAACATATTAGCTTCGTTTTATAATTTTTAAAAATATAAAGGTATTGTGTTTATGTTTTATATGTGAATATATATATATATATTTATAAAATACATATTTATGATCCTGAGTTCTTATATAGAAATCAAGACTTGTGTATCATTACTCAAATATATAATTGCGTAAACTTTCTTGTTTATGATGGCGAGTTCGTCAAGGTGCTCAAATTCTTTTCAGTATTAGGCTGTCTTTGAAGCCAAAAATTCACAGCAAAACTACAATTGGTACGATATTTACAAACAATTGAACATTGATATGTAAGTTAATTATATATATGTATTTGGTAGTGACAATTATTCTTTTAAAATAGAGTTGGTATCAGGATGGAGTCATAAACTTTATAACGAGAGATGAGATTAATATTTTTACTAATTATTGAACATTAAAATGAATATATTATTTACGGACAATCGAATGTTGAGATGCACGTTGGTCAGTACACTTGTAGAAATACATATTTGGTGAAATAGGAAGGTTACAAAAATCCATTGGTAGTGATAATTATTTTTTAAAATAGAGTTAGTAACACGATGAAGTCATAAAATTTAGAATATGAGGCGAGATTGAATTTTTTACCAACAACCGAACATTGAGGTTGATACGTTATTTACAAACAATCAAACATTAAAATGTACGTTGTTCAGAATACTTATATATGTATGTATTTGATTTTCTAAGAAGGTAAAATTTAAATGAACTTAAAATTTTATATAGTTGAGAGAGACGAATGTCCTAAATCCATCACTTATTACTAGAAAAGAAAAATTGAGTTATTGAAGATTGTTGCATTATTTATAGTCATTTAAAAAGCTACTAATCAACAAACCAATATTTTCTTTTCTCTTAAACTTGGTGGCATGTCCCCTTACTTGGTAAAAAGTTGGCCTATTAAAAACTGAAAAAAATTAAAAATAATAATTCAAATAATTTATGTTAATATGATTCACAACTTTCATATGTAGACCCCCTTTAGAGATGCTAAAGCCTAAAGCACAACCCAGGAACCTTCTTGACAGTAACCACCATTCTTGAATAAGAGTTTTGAGCCACTACCTCACCATCCTCTCCTCTACTACTTTAATTTTCTTGCACTCTCACATGCACACTTTTTACCAAAACCCTGCTGCCTCAATTATTTCTCAAGTCTTTCACTTTGCCCCTAAGATATGGACACAGAGGCCAAAAGCAAAGTGGTCTTGCCTTTTCTTCCAGTTTTACCAAATTACCCCCATATTCTTTTGCCACAATCCCAATATATATATATATATATATATATAGTTAAGGATTAGTAATTTTTTTAAAACTCGAATGGATTCGATCTTATATATACGCGAGGAAGGTAATAAAAAAAAAAAAAGATGAGTTCTTCTTTTTTTATTATTTGAGAACTGTGTGAGATGAAAGTCTGATATACAGTTTTGAATAAGAGAAAAAAGTGAGGAATACTCTTTTTTACTCTGACTCTCCCATTCCTGTCATAGATTTTCTTTCTGTTTCTATATATGTATTAAGGGATTGTGGCAAAAGAATGTGGGGGTAATTTGGTAAAACTTATATATATATATATATATATGTGTGTGTGTGTGTGTGTGTGTGTGTTATGATATTTTGAATTGTTATAGATGTTTTTTTTTTTAAAAAAAATGAAATCTTGAAATAGGATATGATTGGACCTGATCTTATTTATAAGAATTCAGGTCATGCATCACTATTTTTAACGAGTGTTGATTGAAAGATATTTTTTCATTATTTAAGGTGAGAGTGCTTTTGCTTTCTAGAATGGAGGCAGTGGCTTTGACCCAAAAGTAGGTGACCAATGCCCCCTTCAGCACAGTGGGCAAAGTCATTGAAACCTTAGCCAGGTCGTTTTTACACCTGTGTTTCAAAATCTTGGACTTGGGGAATAAGTGTTTGAAATTAGATATTTGAGAATTAAAGTAATTTAAATTGATAATAATAAATTTATTATCCTTGTTAGGATAATTTTAAATTTGTATAGTTCTTAAATTGTTATTTTTTTCAATTATTATTGTGGAGCTCAAATCCACAAAATTTTGAAATTATATGAATTTTTTATTCTAAATATTTTCCTCGAATATAGATTCTTTAATCCAATCGTAACATCAAAAAAATTTGGACTTAGCTTGTCTAAAAAAAAATTATAAAAAAATACTCCTTTTTTGGTACTAATTGATTTTTGTTTTAATGTAATTCTACTTTGTTTAAAATATCAGGAAAATTCATCTAATACCCTGCCAATTTTGGAATAAAAGAAAAATATGCAGAGTTTTTGAATTTGCAAAATTCATTTTTTCTTCTTTTATTTATTCCCTTTTGGCTTTGGGTCACTTCAATCTATCATTGGCTGCAACAATCCAAAGTCCACAAAAGTTAGTATTCCCTATTGAATAGAATTTCATGAATATATAAAGAAACAAAATGACAAAAAAAATCTATGAAAATCCTGCAGTGGCAGAAAAATAGTTAATAAAATAGCAATTATAATTATTGTATAATTCTTCCTACACTTATTATTTTTATTTATTTTTATATATTTTTGGGTCATTAATTTGTATATAATTTAAATGGGAATAAGGTTGATGGATCCAATTTGGTAGGAAGGATTGGACAAAGTGTAGGACCTTCTCTTGTTAGGTGGGGAGGAATTAGAATTCTTGTCACTTTATAATTTTTAGTTAATAATTTGCCATCAGAAATTCCATTTTAAACATCAAATTTCCATCTGTTATTGAAAAATAATTTTTCTATTATTTCTTAACTTCTTTTTTAAGTTAATCAATTAAATAATATGAATTAAATCTTTCGTATGAAATTAATATGAAATCCAACTATTTTAGTATTTTTTAATTGAATTTAAATCCAACACGTCATGATTAAAGAGTCCCGATATCTTATCCTTCCCTTTATTTCTTCCGTCTTCACTTTAATTCCTCAAATATCTGTAATTGTGATATGGGCGGAAAATTCCACATCTACTATAGAATCAAGGACACTATTAGCTCTATAAAATATTAATTGATAAATGTACTAATTATAAACTTTTCCTAACTCAATCTTTGGTGAAATTCTCAAGAAATCCACATAAATTCAGAACTTAATTATTCATTCACATTTAGTACAAATTTTAATTTGGTAAGATTTTTTTTTTTCTAACTCGAGCACACACCAACTCACAATCAACGGTACATCGGATATATATGGTCATGGTGCGATTTTATGATTTTTTTCATTTTAAATTGTCATGTGCGATTTTATTGAAAAATAATTTTAAATTACAATTTTATCAAATAAAATAAAAGTACAATTTTAAACAATTATGGGTGGTTTAGCGATTTTTTTATCAATAAAGAGAAATAATTAAGTCCTAAAAAATTAAGGTATTAATAGGAAAAATCACTTTAATATAAAAATAACACAATAATTTTCATCCTAAAAATAATTGCATAATATTTCATGTACTAACAAATAGCTACATTATTGTGTATAAATTTCAAATTATTTCATATATTTTACTTATTCATTTAGCTGAAACAGTTGCTGCTCTTGACTTGAGTCTTGATATTGAGAGATTTGAATTGAAAGAAAAAATAATCATGTTAATTGTTAGGATTTGGTATAATAGGCTAATTACAAAACTACCCTTTTAAAATATAAATAGGCGGTTCGATTTTTGATAATTTTTTTAGCTTCCAAATCACCACCGCATCGCTAAGCGATGTAATTTTTGTTTAATATTTTAAATTACGATTTTGTAATAAATCAATATTAACGGTACAATGTGGGACGGTTCGATCGATTTGGACGATTTTTTTAAAAATTATAATCATCCCTACCACCAGACCAAATAGCTTAGTGGCCGATCAAGTGGTAAATTTAAAATTCTATGACTAAAAGGTTTGGATCGAGTTTCATGAGTGCATGCTAGTCTGTTTATACAATAATTTTCTCTATTAATGTTTTTAATATCTTGATGTAATTGTATGTATTTAATGTGAATGAAATATGAATATAATGAATTATCATTTACTTATAATTTTTTTAAAAATTAGTACCTACTCCATATATTTTAAATGATTTTTTAATTTAATTTTAAGATAGTAATTTTGCGCCAACTATGCAACAACCACCATCATATCGATGCCTCATTTTTTCCTCCCCCGACATCATAAACCTACTAGTAGCATCAATTAATTCCACGCTTAAATTTATTAATATGCATATTGATCAATCTGTTTTCCAACAGGATTAATTAATCTACGTTAGGCTTTGGGGTATTAAATTGCCAATTGAGATCATAAATATAACTATAAATTTATAAATCACGATAGAAATTCGAACATAATTTTACAATTCCAACCTCCAGTAAAACGACATCGTAGTCCTTCACTAATGTAAAACTTTATTGTAGATACTGTATACTAGCTTCAATGAGGGATGAAATAAAAAAGTTCAAAAATATATTCCTAATAGAGATGGTAAAATAATAAATGAAAATAGTGGAGAAAAATTCAATCACAATCAACAAGATACAAAGATTTATATATATATATATATAATTTGACAATGATGAAAATTTTAGTATTTTCTTATAAGGACTGGGAACGAGTGTCGTTATATTTTTATCGAGTGAGAATTTGTCATTATGTATAACTAATATTCAACTCACAATTTAATTAGATTTAATATTTTCGTTTAGAATATAAATTATAGAGGTTGATCATATTATCAAGCGACTTGATCTAAACTTTGATTAATTGTTCAATTGAGATCGATCCCCCCAAGATACAACACAACAGTAACAATTAAGTATTTGTTAAAAAACGCAAGAGGTATAATCACGGGGAAAAAAAGAAAAAGAAGAAGAATAACATTTCTCTTGCGAGACAATCTTAATATTCCACTATCACAATAATCATTGATAAAACCTCTAACTTTTTTAAGCAGTATCTACCACCGAAGACGACCCGAACTCGGTTCATGCTAACGTGCAATCTAACTTTAAAAATTCCACAAATTGTTTCCACGTGCTAAAAAAAAATTCAAGTTCAGATACTTGGGCCAATTTTTTTTTTGGACTATATTACTTTGTCTATGCTCTGTCCATTTTTGAAAGGGAAACTGAGTGATTTCTTGATGTAGTTGAACAAACACTCTGCTTTGTCCGATTAGTACAGATATTGACTGTGCCATTTGGCATTTATCACACAAATGTATACACACATGTCGTATTAAATGACTTGGGGGCTATGAAGTCGGAATGAAAAATAGGAACTGCATTTCCCCATTTACCAAACAAGGAATATGACTGAGCTGTCGGCATTTCTTGGGTCTAATGCCCACACATGGGCTTATGATTTATCAGGCCACAGCCCACTTAATTCAGTTGTTGGACAACCCAAGCCCGAAAAACTACTGGATCAGGGTCGAGATTGAGTCAAGGTCCGATCCATTGACATTGTGATGAGTCACACAGGCATGAGGCAACTCTCTATTGCCGTTTACCGGAATTCATGCGCCACCGGCCACGCGCCAAAGCCTTAATTCCAGCCAAACGGCGTCGTTATGCTGATTCATCTCTGAAAGTAAATTATTTTTTCTTCTTTATCACTATTAATCCCTCTTTCCCCTTCTCGAGCCCATTGTCTCGTTATTGCTTATTTAGGATCACTCTGGAGTTCTTCTCTCTCTCTCTCTCGATGCCTTAATTATATAGAGTTTACCAAAATTCTGTTTACTGTAGCTTCAGAAGAGCATAAAAAATGGACATTTTTTTAAAATGTTTTTACTGTATTTTTTTTAAATTTCATCATGCGGGTTTTCATTAATGGATGACAGAATTTTGCGGAATTGATTTAAGGAGTCAAATGAAGAGGAATGGTATGTTTCCCAAGCTTAGTTCAGTAAATGTTCCAAATTTGAGCCTTGATGAGCATGGCCTTCTTTTAGATCGTTGTATATTGGTGTTGGGCTGCTGAACTATATTATTTAGCTGATTAAATTTGTGTTGAAGTTTTTTTATGACGTTGATTTTAGTTGTCATGGTGTTGATGCAACGATTGGCATTAAATTTTTGGGATATTGTTTGTCATTTTTTTCTGTTTGTATACTTTTCTACCTGAACATGTAATTCATTAGTTTGAGCTATGAAAGATTATGGAAAATTTGATGATGGATTTGTCATCTTTTAGTCTGATTGAAGAATAAGATGTAATCAATGGGTAGGTGGTATATTTTTCAAAAACATATCTAATTTATGTGCTCATCAGCTGATTATTATGAGGGAATTTTTCAGGAAAGTTTGGAATAAATGTGTACATTTTCCTGCACTGCATATGTATTTGATTATCACTGTTATTTGATTGTCTTACAGCAAATACATGGAAGAACATAACGAAGAGAACTCAATATCAGCTGTGGATTCCTCTGTTAATGTTGAAGAGATCAAGTATGACAAAAGGGAGCTGATTGCAACTCCTCTTAAAAAGTATGTCATTATGGTTGCAAACGTTGGTAATAAGTGGACGTCCAACTTTGGATGTAAATTGGAGCCTTTGGTGGGACGTATTCACGTGTTAGGGCTCACCTCATTGGATTGTTACCGGGATAAAGAGCTTGGGGAGTGGCTTTATGTTCGAAAGTTTCCAAGGAAGAGAGGGAGAAAATGAAGGAGGGAGAAGATGAAGCAAAAGAGTGTTTGGTGATTGCACCAGCAGAAGTCCACTTTCATTAAGTTCTGCTATTCCTATGGCATGTAAAGCAGCATCTAGTGTTGCTATAAATAAAGGAAAGGATGTTGCTGACATGAACAAAATAACTTCCAAAGATGATGCAGATGGAGCTGTTGCACGGTTTTTCAATGGAAACGGTATACGTTTAAATGTTGCTAAGTCTCCTTTTTGGGTTGACATGGTGAGAGCCATCAATCAGGCACCAAAAAGATATGAGCCCCCAAGTGCAGAGAAGATAAAAACTAAACTTCTGGATAAGGAAAACATTTAAAGTGGATCAAGAAAGAATGTCTATAAAGCAAGAGTGGCCAACATATGGGGTTTCTATTGTTGCCAATGGTTGGATAAACGCCAAGACAGAACCAGTTGTCAAAGTGATGGTTGTACCACAAAAAAGGGCAACAATTATCATAGGAGTTGATTGTGCGAGGAAGAGTGTCTCCAGTGAAATTATTGCTGAAGTTTTGCTAAAAGCAGTTGAATCTGTGTGTGAACATAGCGTAGTGCAAATTTTGACTGATGATGCTTCTGTATGCAAGGCAGCTGGAAAGACAACTGAGACAGCATACCTACATAAATTCTGGTCAAGTTGTTTGGCTCACACCCTTAGTTCTCTTGCTTAAAGATATTGTGAAGTCAACTCAACCAAGTTTGGCTGTTTTTGTTGATTGTTATTGCGAAGCAAAAGGGATCATTTTAAAAAGGGTCTGTGATTGTTGGAATTTGGAAATGAGCAAATATCAGACAGAGATCACCATCCAGAGAATCGACTGAAAAATATATAAAGACAGCCGAGTTCCAATGTTAAATTTCCCGTGTACTTCCACAATTGATTGTCTCGAAGCAAACAAAGTTAAATCAACAAAGACATTAGCCAGTTCAAACCAGGAGATGATTAGAATGCAAGTACCAATTGTCAAAACCATAATCAATAATAAAATCTGTCAGAAGGGAAAAAGAGAACTTCAAAATACTAAATTAGCAATTCATATAAGCTGATGAGCATCATTCTTGTCTTTGTACTTATAGAGGATTAATATACTCTTCTTTTCCCTCTAAAAAGGGAATCAAGAGTCATACTCAAACCATTGGATGTGTACAAAGAGTTAATTAACAGGAATGATCCACCATTACCACAAAACAGTGTCATGATCATGTACCAAGCGCACCGTTTTCACCTTCGAGTGCAAAATGAAGAGAACAACAGAAGCACCATAAGCAAACCATGTAGGAGCATAAAGGCTGAATTGGTTCACACAACCCACAAGCACATTACAAACTAGGAGATCAAAAATTCCAAGGTCGTGACGAGGCATGACCAGAGCAAGGCAGCCAAGCCAGGCAACAGCAAAGCACAAGAAGGCGAGCACATGACTGAATGATGTGAATCTCACCAAAATCTGGAAAAGTAGGCTGGCTAAGATTGCAGCTGCAAGTTCAACAAATTTTCTCTTCTTGGAGTACTTCTCAACGAGTTTGGTTTCTGGGTCAGCCCCAGGCGACCCCGTCTGATCAGAAGACAACCCATCCAACATTGCTGCTATACCTGCAGTAAAGAATGCAGCAACCAGCACAAAGGCTGGAAAAAACCTATCTCTGTGGACTCTGAGTGAGAATATAATGGCTCTAACCAAGAAGTCAACAGAGAGGCCGAAATCTACTGCACTCATGAAGAACATGAGGCTGGCTATTACAAGAACGGCGTAACACAAGATAAGCCTCAAAGGTACTGGCCCCGACACAATGTATACATATAACAGGAAGGAAAATCCAAAAATCGACACTTTTAGATGGTTTACTAGTGAGGCATTAGCCCCAGGACGATGAACCAACGCATAAGTAGATGAATGGCATACGCATATAGCTAATAATCGATTCAATAAGAACATAACTAGTGGTGAAATCTTGGATTTCTCTTCATCCAGAGCCATGAATCCAAGTCCTAGAAAAGTGATACTAATGAGAGACCAGCATGAGAAATAGAGTAATGCTGGGATCTCCATCTCCGGCTAACGAAAAAGGATGCTCCAAAGTTATAAATGGTTAAATCAGAAACAAAAGAACCCCTTGTATTCAGGGTAAATGTGGAAGCAACCTTATTTCACAATATCATAAATCACTACCAATAACTAGGTCATTACGGAAAAGAATACCCAAATGAGTAAAATTTAGGAAATTTCAAAACATTATGGAAATTAACTTCTGATTAAAATAAAGTACCTTGGCTCACGGCCTAAATCCAAATTTTCCATGAGCAACTGAAATTCTGAGCTGTTGCAGGGGAATGTAAGAAAAGGAAACCCCATGCTATGTATTCTGAGATTTAGGAAGCAAGAGGGCACGGTGGCTGAACTGATGTGGCAGTCCCTGATTGGCAGACAAGCCAATCTAGTTGACTTAGTACTACTTTTAATTTCAAGTTGTTAATGGCAGTCCCTGATTCACAGACAAGCCAAGCCAATCTAGTTGACTTCGTTCTACTTTTTAATTTCAAGTTGTTAATGGAGGCTCTGTTCGGTCGTAAGTATGAACAATGACACTTGACCAACAGCATATTCCAAGAAAAATAACTAACTAGGCGCATGCCATGAACAAAGCCGTAAGCTAGAAGTGCAGCCACAAGATAAGAAGGCAAATGCCATATACAATCCATGAATATGTACCACCATTAATCCCATAAAAATTCAGTCTACAACTCAAATGACATTGCTAAGCAAGAAAACAAAGATTCCAAAGTCGGTGGGAGGAGGGATCAAAGTAATGGCACAAAGCCAAACCACTGCAGAGCATGAGAAGGCCACCACATGATCAGTGGATATCTGTTCCACCAGGTTTTGGAGAGAATTCTGCCCAGCATTCCCACAGCAAATACAACTATTATGTAGGTGAGCCAGAGGTTTTGAGCAGATGGGGCTGCTTAACTATGATATAAACACGGATGACAGGGTCTGCCACAGGCAAATAGATGTTAAGCAAGAGATAAATCCAGTGGAAAGATGAGTAATAATAACTGAGTTTTCTGCTTAAACTTGAAATATTATAATTAGTGGACCAATGCAAGGCTTCATTCTTCCATGAACTTGGTGTATGCCAAGGGCAGGACCCTGAGCTTGGAGTGAAACCAGAAGAGAAGAAGACAAATGGCATATACAATCCATGTCCGACCTTTAATTCCATATATATTCACCGTACAACCCAAACAGACATTACCAAGCAAGAAAGTGAGAATTCCTAAATCAGTGGGAGGATGGATCACCACAATGGAACAAAGCCAAACCAAGGCAAAGCATAAGAAGACCACCACACGCTCCATGGATGTCAATTTCATGAAGTTCTGAAACAGAATGCTTCATGGATGTCAATTTCACGAAGTTCTGAAACAGAATGCTTCCTAGCATTCCCAGCCCGAACTCAACAATTTTTCTCTTTCTCCACAAGCAGGCAGCTATAGAAGGTGAATCTGTTAGCCATTCCTCTAGAGAAGCATGGTACCTTGCCCGATATGTACTCCCTACGTATAGAGTAGCCAGTATCAAGAAAACAGAAAATGTCGATTCCACACCCATATTCATACTGCTGAAAGACCAAATCATACCTACATGAAAAGCCAGTATGAAAATGGCAACTTCAGAAGTTACCAAACACTTGAGGTTAGCCACAAGTACTTGTACTGAAAGGGTTTCAGAGGTGGCGAACTCTGGAACTTTCAAGACAAATAAACGAACACCAAAGCCGTAATACCAGGAGTAACACTGAGATGTAGCTAGAAATGATCTGAATAAATGAACAAGGGCAGGAGAAACTGCGATGCTTGCTTCATCAAGAACTTCAAAGTCCACCTATGTAGAAACCGATGCTAATGGAGAAGCAGCAGACTACAAGCATTGCTGCTACGGCTTTTAGGCCCTCTTTCTGATCAGCTGCTGCAGGCATAATTAGCAGAGGTTGAGAGCATATGGGCTGCCTAACTGTAACCTCGATCAGGAAATTGATCAAAAAGATAAAGAATTATGACTGGAGTTTTCAAGTTAAATTTAGTGTGGACTTCCAGAACTCGTTGAGCAGAAGCAAACAAAGACTGCAAGATTAATTCACTATGCTTAAGAGGTGAACGTTCTTTACCACTGCTGCATAGAGAATTTGACGTGCCATATTAAACTCTAAATTCCTGGGTACTTCGTCCAAAAATGAAGAAATTTATTACTTTAATTACGATAGTGAAATATATACATATTCATTTGCTAAAGAAGGCCCCAAGAAAATATCTGTTGAATTAAAAGACAAAATCTTTGACATGTTAATGAAAGCCGGCCTCCAGTTAAGTTAGAAAAGAACAAATTCCCGATAAGTTCAAGCCAGTAAAACAATGTTCTGATACAACTTTAAGGCACTCATCGATAGATGTGAGCATGGACTGGAAAAAAAGCATGTAGAAAGCCAGTAGATTTTAGAACAAACTGATGGTAGTCAGGTTATCATGAATATGAGGACCAATAAAAGGGTCTGTGATTGTTGGAATATGGAAATGAGCAAATATCAAACAGAGATCATTATCGAGAGAATCAACTGAAAAATAGGTAAAGACAGCCGGATTTCAATGTAAATTTCTCGTGTACTTCCAGTATTTATTGTCTCGAACCAAACAGAGTTAAAATAAACAAAGCCATTAGCCAGTTCAACCAGGAGAGTATACTAAGTCACAGAAAGGGCACCAAGCCGAACCACTGCAAAGCACAAGAAAGCCGCCACATGATCTGTGGATATCTGTTCCACCAGGTTTTGGGAGAGAACTCTGACAGCATTCCCACCGTAAATTCTATGATTTTTCTCTTTCTCCACTAATGAGCAGCTACAGAAGATGAATTCATCAACCAAAGTGAACAACGAAACTTCAGAATGAAACAAATACTTGAGATTCGCTATGGGTATTTGTACTGACAGGGTATTGGAAGCAGCGGATTCTGGGACATTCCATGGACATAAATTAAGAGCTAAGGCCTACTACCAGGTATAACAGAGACATGGCTATGAAACACCGGAATAAACGTACAAGGGTGGGAGAAACTGTGACCTCAAGAATAACATATATCCGCTTGCATAGAAAGAGGTGCTGATGGAGACACAACAGAGAAAAATAACTCTGCTACATCACGTCGGCCCTCTTCATCGATTGGAATAGGCATATAAAGAGTGCACGAGGACTATGTAGGTGAGCCAGGGGTTTAGAGAAGATGGGGCTGCTTAACTATGATATAAACAAGGATGACAGTGTCTACCATAGGCAAATAAACATAAAATAGATATTGACATTGGGAAAGAAAAGTAATAATAACCAAGTTTTCTAGTTAAAGTCAGCCAAATTTTCTTCCAATGCGAGGTATTCTTCCGATGGGAGCTTTAATTCTTCCATGGACAGGACCTTGAGCTTGGAGTGCAACCAGAAGAGAAGAAGACAAATGGCATATACAATCCATGTTGGACTTTTAATTCCATATATATTCACCGTACAACCTAAACAGACATTACCAAGCAAGAAAGTGAGAATTCCAAAGTCAGTGGGAGGATGGATCACTACAATGGAACAAAGCCAAACCATGGCGAAGCATATGAAGGCCACCACGTGCTCCATGGATGTCAATTTCACGAAGTTCTGAAATAGAATACTTCCCATCATTCCCATCCCGAATTCAACAATTTTTCTCTTTCTCCACAGACGGGCAGCTATAGAAGGTGAATTTGTCAGCCATTCATCTAGACAAGCACGGTACCTTGCCCAGTACGTACCCCGTACGTATAGAGTTGCCAGTACCAAGAAAACATAAAGTGTCGATTCCACACCCACTTTCATAATGCAGAGAACCCAAATCATACATACATGTAAATACAGTATGCAAATGACAACTTCAGACGTTAACAAAAACTTGAGGTAAGCTACAAGTACTTGCATTGCAAGGGTTTGAGAGGTGGCTAATTCTGGAATTTTCTGCATATGACAGCGAACACCAAGGCCGTAATACCAGGAATACAACAGAGATGTAGCAAGAAATGATCTGTATATGTGAATAAGGGCAGGAGAACCTGCGAGGCTTGCCTTCTCAAGAACAGCAAATCCAGCTATAAAGGAATAGATGCTAATGGAGCAGCAGCACTGTACAAACATTTTGCTCGTTGAGCAAAAGCAAACAAAGACTGCCAAGATTAATTCACTACAGTTGAGAGGTGAATATTCTTTATCACTGCTGAATGCAGAACTTGACATGCCACATTTAACTCAAGTTCTACATACTACGTCCAAAAATGAAATATTTCCATATTTTAGTTACCATAATGAAATATATACATATTCATTCAAGTAAAAGACAATCTTATCTTAGTGACAACAATGAAATATACACATATTCATTAGCTAAAAGAGTCCCCAAGAAAACAAAAGACAAAATCTTTGACATGTTATTCAAAGCCGGCCTCCAGTTAAGTGAGAAAAGAACAATCTCCCGATGTGTCCTAGCCAGTAAAACAACGTTCCGTTAAGGCCTTAAGGCACTTGTCATAGATGTGAGCATGGACAGGAAAAAAATCATGTAGAAAGCCAGCAGAATTCAGAACAAACTGATGGTAATCAGGTTATCATGAATATGAAGAACAACAAAAGGGTCTGTGATTGGAAAATGGAAACGACCAAGTATCAAATAGAGATCACCATCGAGAGAATTGACTGAAAAATGGATAAAGACAGCCGAGTTCCAAAGTTAAATTTCGTGTATACGTCCAGAATTCATTCTAGAAGCAAACAAAATTAAAATCAACGAAGACATTAGCCAGTTCACACACCGAGTCATAGAATGCAATTACCAATAGTTAAATTAAGAGATATACAATGCACTTGCTAAGAACTTTCATGGTATAATTCTTATGTATCATTCATAGGAAAATACACGACCTGCAGAATTTGGTAAAAAAGTTGTATGGACAAATAAAACATTAAAGCTCTTCAATTTAGACAAGTACGCCAGACCAATAGTGCACAAATAGCATGTGTTCCACAAGAAAACCATTATTCCACAACCATTGCATCTGTTTATACATGGAAATCTTACTCCAACTCTAAGTATATGAATAGGTAAAAAAGGACCATGTTCCATAGATGGAAAAGAAAATACAAGTGCATAGGATCATGTCTAAATCCCTGCAATCAAAATTTCACTGGAAATGGCCACATTGTCTGTTTCTGAACAAAACCCTGTGGAGTCATTCTGGTATGACATTATGTTGTATATTAAAAGCTGAAAATAGGATCAGAAGACGTGACCATTCCAACTAGAGATCACAGTTGTCTACTTTGCTCAACTAAAGAGTCCTTGATTTTGATGATCCAATCAATATATTGGTTTCTTATTTCTCTTCCAGCAATAGAGATGTGCAAGACAGAAGAGATGACAACTCATCTTGTGTAGCCAACCCAAAACCTTGCCATCGTATTCTACCAAGTTTGTCGAGTAAGAAAATGTACCTGCAGATCATCAGTACTAGAATATATCAGTTAAAAATAATAATTTGATCTGGCTAATCATGAAGGGAAGCTGAAAAGATATCTGAAAAGGAGAAACATAAAACACTTGATACCCAGTAAGAAGATTCAATATTTTAAGCTCCTTCCTGAAGTAATAATGATCACCAAAAGAATAAACTATCTGCCTCTGCAGGACATCTTGCTTTTCCCCAGGCTTGGGTTTCCTCATGATCTTAAGAAGTAGCTTCTTTATAGGACTACGAGTCAATAACCAAGAATCTATGAAGGATACCTACACAAGAGAAACAATCTATCAGAAAAGGATAAATGCAATTCCATTCCCGACATGTTAAAATAAAATTAAGCCAAATGCTTCCCAATACCACCAAGTTGCCACATTTTCTCAAATTAATTTATAGCCCCATTCAAATGCTTTACGGGATGAGAGGGTCACATTCACGTCATAATTTCAAGTTTGGGTCCTCAACTATAAGTTAAAAGGGAAGGAGGCCTAGAGACTGATCATCTTTATTGTCAAAATAATCATGGCATTTACCACTCCACTAAGATACAGTATATTTGTCGATGATAAAATTGAAAGCAGATTATGGAGTTTGAGTCAATATAGACAACCAGATTTCTCAACACAATAATGGATTATACATAATAAACAAAAACAACTGGGCATAGTACATCACATTCCCAGGGGCTTGTACTGCAAGCAAAGATTGAATGGCAGTTATTACAAAAATGACAGAAAAGAACAAAAGTTTTACAAATTATCTTGATTCTTGAGTCGTTAGAATGGATTATCAAGCCCATGTATGATAGTGATAAAAAACCTTGATTTCCTGAGACATTTCATAAAACTGCAAGCAGCCAAGAAAACTGGACCACTCTTTTTATAGTAAATAAAGCACCAGATTAAGAGTCAATATTAATGTGAGTAAAGATGAGGAAAAATATTTTTCACCCTTTCATTATTGGAGTAGGTATATATAAGGCCAAAGAAAGAAAAGTTTAAACTGTAACCTCTTTTATCAGAAAATTAAGGGTGGCCAAAAATGCAGTACCTCGTATAACAGTACATCACTGGAATGACCAAAAGTATTAAGGAATAGCGAGCTCCATGAATCCACCATAGGCTGTAAGGATCACAAAAATTAAAGGTAAAGAACACACTTGTCAAGACAAATTTCGACTAAGTTGTAAGGAATCTTTAAATACTTGGAAAGAATATGTTCTCGCATCAAGGAAAAAAACCGCCATGCAAGTAAAAGGAACACTTGTTTGGCCCATCCTCTGTTCCCAAAAGAGAGAATTTTTACTGAAAATTCAGTTATTCACCTAACTAATTAAAATGGTAACAAAACTTGTTACTTCAGTAACCCTAAGTTCTCTTTTACTTTGCAGGTGCTCAATTCACATTCCAACTTTAGATATAAAATGCACTTCAACAGTCAAACAGCAGACCATAATCTTTCACATTCCAGTATAAAAGGTTTCAACTAGCTTTAAGAGGTTCAAAGTGGATGAAAAACTTAATGCAGAAAAATAAATGGAATAGATTCTTTGTCGCAATTTCGACTTCTTAAGCGACCAAACAGGTTTCAGGAAGTGTTCATATTTTCAACTATTTCTTTTTTCTTGCTTTTCACAACTTAGCTACATTGTGCAATTTTGTTAGTATTAGTTAAAAGGAAAACGAACAAAAAAAGACGAGCACCACTTTTGATTCGAGGAATAGAGGAAATATATTATTAAAGTCCACCACCAAGGGGGGTATAACCGAAAACAATTATCTACAAATTTCACCTGCGAGCTTGCTCGAAATGACAAACACAGTAAAGACGCCTTGGGGATATCTGACTTGGAACCATTGGCATCATCCCTATCAGAGGTTATGGGCAGCTTAAGGCTAGAACCATCCGAGTAGTTCACTTCGAGTGTTGGAAACTTCACTGCTGCCATTGCTGGAATTATAATCTTATTCGCTATCGCTATCTGCATATCACAACACTCAAAATCCACCATCAGAATTCAACCTTACGAACTCAAATATCCAACACTTTTTTTTTTTTTTTTTCTGGAAAACAAATGTATAAAAATATCAACTGTGTTCAAAACCTCATTCCAATAAATACAACATTAGCATACCTTCCCACCATTTTGCTTCATTTCCGACATGTCAGCAAAGTAACCCCTACTCATCTCATCTTTACTGTCCTAAATTACATATAAACGCTTACATTCACATTTAAACAAATGCAGTTAACCAAAATGACGTTTCAAGAAAATGTAAAGAAGATAAGTGAACATCAAAATTACTCACAGCCGAGCTCGTTCTTTCTCAATTGCATCCTTATTTCCCATCTACGATCAAAACAACCAAAAGGGTGTCCATTAAACGACATAAATCTAAGTTCTTTGCAATAACTCACTCAAAAACAAAATTCAAATCGACCCTTGTTTGGTTTCCAAACGTTGGACCAGGAAGATCGAATTAGCCACCGAAACATCTTGGTTTAATTTCTAGGATCAATCCAAAAATGCTGATAAGTATGACATATCATATTTCAAGGAAAGTCTCAACCGACCTGATAAATGTCAAGAAAGCGAGTTGAAGTCCATTGAGAAGGATTGTGTAAAGGGATCTTGGGGAACAGCTTTTCGTCTTCTTTGAGTAAGTTTCTACCATTAAAATTTCTTGGTGTTACTGAAACAAGTCTCTTCAATCTCAACATCTTCAAGGTTTTTCCTTCTTTTTCTCCCTTTTCTGTGTGATGTGAATGTGAACTCCGCTGTGCTTGCGAAATTCTCATTTTCCATAAATGGAGAAAATGTTGGGCTTAATAAACTACGTAGGAAGCCCAAATGTTAAACTTTTTTTTTAATATCTAGCCCAATAGACTACAATAGAATAGTACCCAACCCGAATATCAATTTGGGCTTGATAAACTACGTAGCATGCCCAAAACTTTTTTGCTAAAACGTTTTTAGCATTAAGCCCAATAGACTACATTAGAATAGTACCAAGCCCGAATATCAATTGCAAAAATGTATTCAAATTTTTTATATTTAAAGAATTGAGCGAAAACGAATTTTTAATAATCGATTTCAAATAAAGTATAATTTAATTTATTTTTCAATTCTACTATCATCATGTGATCTTTATTTTACATCGTGATATCTAAAATGGTTGTTCTTTTTTTTCTCCACTTAAATTTTATTATTTTATGTGAATGCAAAAGTGAAGTAATTATTCTATCCTAACACATTGTATGCAATTGGAATTGTTCCTTGAAAATTTGTATACTATAATTTGAGTGGAAGAACATACACAATCACTCTTCAAAAGTAGTACTATATTTATTTAAAATTGGAAGCTCTCAACAATTATTATTAGTGTAATATAGTGTTTAATTCTATTTCTTTAAGGTATGGAGATCAGCATAGTACTTTTTGATCCATCCTTCAATTGTCTTAACCTCTATATTTCTTTGCATGACCAGCCACTCTGGATCAGTTTTTGATGACTTAAGTAGGTCTAGACAATGGGACCCTGCAAAAGAGAGAGTAATGTTTTTACACAATGGGCATCTTAATCAAATAAAAGAGATGGTATCTCTCAATAAATAAAAAAATAAAAAAATCAATATAACAAATAATATTTATTTGCCACTAAATTCTTCACAGTTTATTCACCTCTTCTAAATATTCATAGTTTATTTATCTCTTCTAAATATTCATAGTTTATTTATCTCTTCTAAATACTACTTTCTTCGTATCAATAAAGAAATTAGAGATGACAATAGGACGGTTTGCCAAACATCGAATTCCACATCATTAACATTTTTAAGGATCCGTCATGAGTCCGTCGGGTTCAGATTAAACCCATTAAAAAAATCCCATTATCATCCTTATAAGAAATACACATTGGATTATTTATTTTTTACGGAATAAGATCAGTCGATCACTTTATTACAAAACCACTCTTTATTAATTATAAGAATATAAAACTAAAAAAATGAATCAATCCCTACTATAAAAAATTAAAATCATTTAAAATAAAACCACTTATTGAATAAGTGAGAAGGACTTTTAATGGCCACCTAATTGGCTTCTTTTCATAGTATGACAATATAATATTGCAAAAAATGAACCTAGTTTCTATCTCACTAATTATTTAAAAAAAAAAAACAAGGGCATAAAAGACAATTAAGTGAAGAAATGGACTAACTTTGCATCATATGACAAGTGATTTGGTACAAACATAAAAAAGAAAAAAAAAATCCTAAACATTAATCTTTATGAGACGGATGGAGTAATAACTTTATTTATTTAATTTAGTAAGTAGTGATTCCTTTAATTTCGAATACACTTATAGATTTATATTGTGATTATTTGTTGCAGAAATTGGTAAAATGTGACGGTTGAGCAATAATACACACATTGCTTAAAATGTACTAATTGATTTGGTCGTTGGGGTTGGTTAACACTCATTTTCACATACTTATCACTATGCTCAAAACAAATTATTTTTCTAACTAATTAAAACTAGAAAATTATGCTGCCAACTAAATCTATAAAAGTAGTTTTCTAAATATGATCGAAAATTGCACACATATTTGAATTTTGGCAGAATCAAGATTATATTTGGAACTTAGATTTTAGTGAGGAAAAACAAAAAATAAAATAAAATATTTAATATATGAAGTATAGACGTTACATTATTTGAAGTAAGATTTTTTTTTCTTTAATATATTTCTAAATTAAATCCAAGATCCAAAATATAGAGCAGAAGAAATGGGAATATACCATTAAGTGTAGATACGGCCAGTATACTCTCTGAGATGTCTTCTAGGACCCTATAGATAATTTAACAAAAAGGGGGGAAATTAAGCTAATTATTCAAATTACTAAACTAAAAAAGTATTTAATTTTGGGAAAAAAAAAAAAAAGCTGGCTGTTTCGGTTACCCTCCACTACTATATGGATCTTTTAGACCGTTGGAAAAAATTATGTTGCTCCCAAATCGATGAAGAACTAATTTGATATCCTGCAATATTTCTGGTGTTAAAATGAATTGCAATGTTTAATATATATATATATATATGTGTGTGTGTGTGTGTGTGTGTGTGTGTGTGTGTGTTCACAACTTCACATACGTATAAATGTGTGTGTGGTGTGTGTACCTATATATGTGTGTGTTTTTAGTGCAAGACTACATATATATATATATATATATATAACTTGAACATATGTATGTGTTTTAGTGCAAAACTTTATACATGTGTGTCTGTATGTGTGGTTTTAGTGCAAGACCATATATATGTGTGTGTCTGTTTGTGTGTTTTTGTAGCAAGAGATATACATGGGCATATATATATATGTGTGTGTGTGTGTTTGTGTGTGTGTGGATGGAATGTGAAAACCACATAAGATCAATTAAGGGTTAAAAATTACATTTATAAGATGATGAAAACTGAAAAGAAACTTACAAGGCCTCCATAATAAGTAGTGACCCAATGAGGTCGAGGTGAGACATCATATAACCCCTTGCAATATTTAATGAACTGATGCAGATTGAAAGGTGCTGCTGGAAACATTGTGTCCTTTTCCCCTCTCCCAATTGGTATCACCATTTCACTACAAGTCTAATTCAAACAAGGCACAATTAACCTTCAATAAATATATATATATATATATATATATGTGTGTGCTAATTAAGAAGTCTCAATCAACAATATTAAAGTGTGATTTCTTTCTTTCGTGCAATTATGTATATAAAACGAATTTCGTCTTAAATATATAATCAAATTCAAATATAGAAAAGATAAATATATAATTTTGTACCTTTATTCATCTCTCGAAAATACCATTTTCACTAAAAAAATTTAATTGTGTTGCATTTTAATGAATTTTTTGATAATTTATAAGAAACTCTTTTTTTATTAAATTTGAAGACAAGAAACAGAACACAAAATGAAAAAAAAAAAAAAAAAAGTTAGTTATCATATCTATCTTTCATGCGGATAAATGAATAAGTCTATTTATTTAATTCTACATTCCTTGGACTTATCTAATAAAATCACTTGGATATGTACATACTTATATCTGTACTAAGAACTCTGAAATTGATTTGAAAAATAATAGCTATAAATTCATAATAATTATTCTAAAAGATAAGTGTTGGTGAACAATCAATATCCTCATTTTTAAAAAAAAAAAATAATTATTCTATGATCAGAAGTTCACACAATTAATTCTTGACCATAAGTAACGAGACTCACTTGCCATGACCATCCCAAATTAGTTTCATCAGGAATATTGTATTCATCTGTATCATAGCAAGTCGTATTTCCCTTGTAAGAGACGACACCGGCGAAAATCCGACCAAGAACATCAGTTCCTTTGGGAGCTCCATCAATGCCGTCGCACACCATTCTCACTGAATCAAATGGCTGCAGATTGTACTGAGCAGCATATCCATAAATCCAGTCCAGATAATCCTTTAGCTCATTAGACTTGTTCAAATGCCTGAACCGAAAAATTGATTATTTTATTTTTTATTAGTGTTATTAAAATTATTATTAATAAAATTTCATTTTCGTTACTTTCCTATATATGATTATATATTAAAGATCAATATTGAAAATATGAATTTTACGAGCAGGTCTTGAATTTTTGACTAAGGATGGAGAGGCCATTGGGTTTTGAGGCGACTTCGTCAATTTCAGACCATGATCTTAGAATAGTTTTGTAACAACTGTGACTGGCTTCCTGTAAAAGAGAGCAACCCTAATTAATATACTATAATAATTCCACATCAAATTTGAAAAAATAAAATAAAAATATAGTATAAAGTATGATTAATTAATAATTAATGTTACATACCTTGAAATCCTTGGTGACAATCGAGTAATATCCATTTTGTGGAGTGATTTTGTCGAAATAAAGAATGGGGGCTGATGAGGCTAGAGCGCCTAAAGCAATGTGTGGATACTTAAGCCGAAACCAAGAAGCTAACACTGGAGAGGGAAAAATAATTCTTAGGAATATGAATTTATTAAGAAAAAAAATTATTTTATATATATATATATATAGGTTGCATGTGTATGAAATAATTACATAATTAACTAAAATTAAAAAAAAAATTGAAATTTCTTAATTACTTCCTCCATATGATCCTCCAATGACAATAATGGGAGACTTCTGAGCTGAGAATTGTTCCTTCACATGCAACAGCACCTCTGCATAATCTGCTATTGCTTGAGCTGAGTTGAAGTATCCACGAAGCGTATCGTTTTTCATGGCTTCTTCCATTGATCCAAACGGGACTGATTTTCCATAAAATCGATGCTAAATTAAAGCAAAGAAAATAAAATTAGACAAACAAAGAGTAAGACTTTCACAACCCTATTTTTTTTTTTTTAAGACTTTTACAATCCTATTTTGTTGTAATAAAAAAATAAAATTTACTCCAATATGGTGGTAGGAAATAAAAAATAAAAAGGTCATATAATTTACCTCTATGAAAACTGCAAGAGCTTTGAAAAAAGGGGCATTATCACTGATAAAACCAACAGCTTCTAAGTCACCATCCATGGGTGCTTCTGCCCCAAGATAAGCAAAGATTGGAGAGCTTGAATTTGCACCACCCCAGTTCTTGAAATTGACCACATATCTTTGTTCGAAAGTAGCATAACTCTGGGGTCCATAGTTGAAGTGATCAAGGGTCTGAGTGTAAAAATATGTCTTGAAATCCTCTGAAATTGCAGATGCAGATGAGATTTTATCAGGGTCCCTCAAGATTAAAGCCTGTTTGTAAAGTGGACTGAGCCTTGGGATTTTGTGTGGAGATGATGAAACTGATTCCAAGAACAATGGAAGAAGAAGAAGAAGAGGGTAGAATTGGAACAAAAGTACTACTAACCTAAATGGGAGCAACATCATGCAAATGGAAGTGTAAATTTTGGTGGGATGTTTTTTTTTTTTTTTTTTTGAGGTTTTATTTTGATCATTGAAGCAGCTTGTATTTATAGACAGGCATAAAGTGAAATATTATGTGGAAGATTAGTGGAGAAGAATAGCTTTATGTTTTACTAAAATCTGAGTTGAAGAGACCTGACTGCATGGATTGGTCAAGATGTATATCATGGATATTAAATATCATCAATTCTCTAATTATGTATATTCCATTCCTGATTAATGGAATGGAATCTTGTTTTAAAAAGTATTCTTGTTTTTCAAAATGGCAAACTTTTTTTGAAAAGGTATTCTCACATTTAAAGTAATGATAGACGATGATGAGCATAACGATATTAAAAAATTTCTTCTTATATTTTTTATCTAAAATTCTGTGCTAATTGAAAAATGAATATTACAAGCAATGTTTGTATAAACTGGATAATAATTAAATTGATTTTATTGTGGGTTAATGATTCAACTAGTCAGATCAGTCAGATCAGTTCAACCGTTGGTTCAATTATTTTAATAAAAATTAATTATTTTTTTATTATATTATATAAAATAATAATAAAATAAATTAATTGTTATGTAATACATATAAAAAATAAATAATTAATTAAAAAATATCAAACAAAACTCAAAATTTAAATAATTATATACACATAATAAAATATAAAATTTAAAACTTTAAGCATCCTGAAAAAATAAAAATAAAAATAAAACAATCAATTTTATGATTAAATTATAAACATAATTATTTAATACTAATAAGACTAGACCACCACTTCGTTGTTTCAAAATCATTGATTCCAAGTTTGACGGAAGGAATATAAAATTGACGCTATTGGACATGAGGACAATTTTAATTTGGAGTGGGCATCCTATCATTGGCACCAATTCTTTGAATGAAAAGAATTTTTATGTAAACTTTGTAAGAAATGCTTTCGCATTATAATATTTTCCTGTTTAGTTCAATTGATAAAATATGTAGGAAAAGAATTTCAAAGATCCAAAATAATCACATGTCTAAAATGGACTTGTACAAATGTTGAGTACCAAAAAACATTATTATTATTTTTACTTCACTACCAAAACATTAATTGAGGAGAAGGAAATTTGATAAAAGAATAAGGGTTTTTTTTTATTTTCTTTTTTAAAGTTTTTAACTAACTCATGTAGTTTAGAAAATTTCATTCCACCACACTTAGATACTAGATATAGTACGATTTGAATGAATCAAGCAAATCTCTGTATTTTTTTTTTTTTCAAGTTGTGCTTAAATCTCTGTATTTATTTATTAGCTAACTATCACCATTTTTTTCACTTCTCCATCCTAAGAACTCGTCAATCACATAAATTATTGATTGATTCTGTTTGTCCATTAAAATTAAAAATCAATACAACAATATCGTTCAAAAAAAAAAAAAAACTATTATCATGAACATTGGTTAATATTCATTTTTTACGTACTTGTCACGCAATATCAAGAAATTATGTCTTATAAATATTACATTTGGTGATATGTATTAGATATACATCTAACTATATATTTATACACACTCACACACACATACAAGTAAACATGTATAAAATATATAATGAGATATACATTTGCTGCATATCAGTGGGCATAACATCTCTTAATCCAATAAATTAGGTTGCCTAATTTAATCTATAAATTCGATTTCTAAATATAACTCAACATTGCATGTATGAAGTTTGTTTACCACCCGTAGGATTCGACTCATATAAGAAAACAATTAAGCAAAGTAACTCAACTTGTAAGAAGTTCATTCCTAGCCAGTTCCAACTAAAGGAAATTGTCTTCGTAATTCTTCTATTAATGTTGTTACCTCAAAGTTTTCACTTTTAATTTCCATAATGCATGCTTCTCATTTCTTGCAGAAAATAGTAGTATGATTTTCGCACTTAACCTACTCACTTGTCATCATACTAATTCCATGCATGAACCTGAATGGGCATAGCTTCCAAGCTTCAAATATATCTATATATGATCATGCTAGTCTCTAATTATTGCTAATTATAAGGACTTTCCATGGGAAGAAGTGATGGAAATATGGATTGTTTTTTACACGTTTCTTCAACCTAATTTTTATTTTGCAATTTCCAAGGGAGCTCAAAAAAAAAAATTTGCAAAACACATTCTTACATTTTATGTATATTATGTGCGCTTGCGTGCGTGCACAAAACAGAGTTAGATAATAGAAAGTGAGGAAGGTGCGAGATTTATTTTTTTTAAAAATAATATATAAACAATTGTATTTTAATTTTTTAAGAAGAGCAAAATTTTAAAATTTAATAATTATATATATATATAATTAATGCTAATTTATTTATTTTTATGGAATTGAGGGCGGCCGTCGCAGCCCTTGGCTTGTGCATGATTTAAATGGATGATTTTTAGGAGAACATATTAAATGTATATTTAGTGTTTCATGTTACACTCTACTTTATAAATATATGTCAAGTGTATATCATTCATGCTAAATTTATATTTAAGAAAATATTTTATTTATTCGACGTATATCTATAAAATGAAATATGACATGAAACACCAAATTAGAATAGATGAATAATGTTGAAAAATTAAAGCTTAAGAACTGGCAATAACATGACTTTAATTAAAAAATGTGCATAACTTGATTTTAAAATTAATATTTAAATCAACAAATTTGATTAGGACGAGAAGAAAAAAAAGACTTATGTAGTTTAAATGAATTTTTTTAGATAACATGTAAATGGAAACAATAAATGTTAATCTGACCAGAGACCCAAAAAAAATAAAATGGCTAAACCAAATGAATGAAAATGTACGAGGCATAGGTAGTAACTACTTATGCATGCAAAAATATATTTTCATAGTAAAAGTATGCAAGATGTGACATATGTAGATATAAAGCTAAATTTAAGAAAAAATGATTATTTTAGAAATGTATAAGTACATGCATTTTATATATGAGATAAACAATTAATTAGGTCATTAAATACATCAAGATCAAAGTAGATTAATAGCCGCACATAAGTGAAATTTGAACTTAAAATCTCTTATTATTTGTAGGTACATACATAATAGCATAAGAGTTGCAAATCTATATATGGAAAATAAACTATTGAGAAATTTTTAATTAATGGAAAATTAAATGAAAACTTATAATGTATATATGAAAATCAGTTTATGTGGCCAAATGGTGAAAAAATAAATTATCCACATCATGGTAGAGAAATGAAACATAAGGTTGGCATCATTTTGAAATATTATAATAAGACGATTCATCTTAGAGAGTATTTGGCTATGATTGTAAGCTGCATAAGATTTTTGAGAACTTATAAAAAATTTCAAAAAGAAGTGTTCGATAAAATTTTAGAAAAAGAACTTTAAATTCATAAAATAAGATGTTATAATTTTATAAGTTGTTTTTAAAAAAATAAGGAGGTCATAACTTATTTTTATTTTTTTTAATTTTGATAGTTTTAATTCTAAAATTATAATTATTAATATTTTAAAAGTTGTATAATTTTATTTTATTCAAATAATTTAATAATTTATTTTTAAAATCTAACATTTTATATAGAGATATCAATGAGTTTTTAAAGTCCAGAGCAGGTTTTTGTTTTTATTTTCAAACTCGTCCGCCTCGTTTAATTTTTTATTTCAATATATATATATATATTATGCAATATTATATTTTAAAATATATACAAAAAATTAGTGGTGTTATGCCAAATATATACATATTTTAATATTTTTAAAATTATAAAGTGAGTGTAACGTGTATAACTTGAACTCTATGAATCCAAAATTTGTTGAATTTTAAATCCTTAAAAATTTTAGATGTGTGGATTTCGAATTTATCTCGTTGTCATTCCTAATTTTATAAACTTTAACATAATTATTTTTAAAAATAAGTTTAACCAAACACCTTCTTAATTAATATTAAGCACGCAAATTAAATGTTGCATGTAAAATATCCACTCCATTCCAAGTAAATCAATATGCCAAATGGGATAAAATTTTATTAGAAAATTTATTATATTCTCTATTATATTACACCATTTAATATAATATTTTATTTTAAAAGTGTAAGAATGATAATAGTTAATACAACAACGTAATAATCGTTATAATAAAATTTATAATAAAAAATTTATTTTATGCCAAATTAGTAAATAAATGAAAAACTAAAGAGGAAACAAAGTTCATTTTTCCCATTTTTCATGAAATTACACCACAAAAATAACCAATTATCAATATTTTTTCCCGTTGGTGTGAATTCTGATCCCCCGTTACCCATCGAACTTTTAAGATCTAAAGAAGAAAAAGTCTTCCCAAGCAATTAAAGTAAACCCAACCCCCAAAATTCCACCAAGCAAATCACACACACAACACACAGTGACTGCGAGTACCATTACCATATGATTTCCGATCTGATCTGGTGACAATGAGGCGGCGTGATTTAGTATCCGGCGGCGGCGGGGCGTGATTGAAATGCAGTCGGGTAATAATCCACCGACACTGCCGTTTCCACTTAGTCCATTACTGCTCTTGAATGCCGCTGGCGGCGACGTTGGCGATTTCGGAGAGGGAGGGTTTGAATTGTCCAGGTATTTATTCCTAGGATCGCTGCTCTTCTCGCGAGAAGGAGGCGGCATGGACTTGTCCAAGGTCGGAGAGAAGATCTTCAGCTCCGTTCGCTCTGCTCGCTCCCTTGGCCTCCTGCCTTCCCCATCCGATCGTCCCGAGGTACTATAATTTTGTTCACGGGAGCATCGTGAACTGAACTGATATTTTGTTGTGTGAAACGATCAAGTATGCAATTGAGGTGCTACTGTATTCGATTGTGGCAATGGAGGTGATGCATTGTGACTGGAGTCTGTGGAGTTAATAATTTTGTGGCCACTCGTACACTGATGATCGACCAGATGTTTATATATGTATTGTAGGGTTACAATTAGTATAGATTTATGAACGTAATATTATTTTCGCTTTTGTTAATAATTTCCGACTTCTGGCCTAAAGGTACTAATAGTGATTCCGAAACTCGATTCAGTAATTTATCTTCGTATCAAAAGCCTGAGCTTGTAGGTAATATTGGAAGTGTTTTATGTACTTAACAAAGTGCCTGCATCTTGATGGTTTGAGATTATACATGCTGCAATTTTCATGTATTAATATATACATATAATGTAGTGTATTTATGCATTTATCTAATTTGTGTGGGTAGCATGTTCATATCAGAAGTGCTTTAGTTGATCAAGGGATAGACTGCTGTTCAAGATTTAGAAATGTTTAGTGCAAATTGGTTAAAGTTTGCAGAAAAAGCGTTTGGAATTCAATGCAACATCGGATTAAAGTTCTTATAAGGCCCTAAATCTATTATGCCAAGTCCAATATGATTGTGTTTAGTTGATTGGAGTTGGAAATGGGGCTGGGGGGGCTAGAATGGGATTGCTTTTATTTGTTTTTTGTAATTTGGATTTGAAGGATCCAAACTTGTCCACCAAAAGAGTGTCACTGTGTTTGACAGCTTCTTGGCTTCAATTTCATGAAAAAATCAATTAAAATGGAAGATGAGAAGGCCAATTTCATGCTACAAAATGCAGCATTAATATTTCTACTTGGTTATGATTTTGAATTTGCTGAGTCACTTCATAATAAATAATTGGATACTGAATTTTGAATCACTATCTAAAGTAACGATTATTGTTTATGACGATCTGAGAGTTTCTGAATTATTTCTGACTTTATACATGCAACTAATTCTTCACACAGGTTCCAGCACGAGCTGCAGCAGCAGCAGCTGTTGCCCGTGTTCTTGCTGGACTACCTCCGCATCAGAGGCATAATCTCTCTTCAAGCTCTGAAGAATTAAGTTCAATATACGGGAGCAGACCTCAAGGTCAAGCTGTTGATGAGCTCGAGAAGGAATTCTATGAGGAGGTTCTTTATTATTGTTTAGTGGCATAAATGTTTTGTGTCCCTATGTTTTGAACATAAGTAACTAAGAAAAGGAAAACGATCAGGTCAAGGAATTATCTCCATATGAGGTTTTATTCTTCATAAATGTGGCTTACAACTTCAATCAGTAGTTACATGCAATGAAAGGCTTAGAAATACATTTGATAGGAGCATTATCTTTGTCATTAGCCATATGGTAGGAGGCGATCAGTCTAAAATTTGGTGTGCTCCTAGGACAGTTTGGATAATGATCAGATCCCGGAGAGCAGATTTCAAATAAACTATTATTGGTTAAAAGTTGAAGTTCTTGTTGACTTGTCATAAAAGAAACATTTCTTGTTAATTACTTTTATAGTTAACCATCTATTATCATAAAAATGTTATGAATGTGCAGTGACATACAATACCATTGTAAGCAGTATTAATACATGGTATATCATATAAATCTCAGATGGAGGAAATTCTTTAAAGCTGATTGTGGATGCTTCCAAATTTTTAAATCACACCTATTCAATTAACGTAACACGACTTGGTCGATAAGTTCTTTTCTTTTAATAATCAAAATGACATCTGCTAGATTTTCCTTTCTGTTCGTTTGTTGGATTTGCACTTTAATTGATGGTGCTTATTTTTAATTTTATTGCAACTATTGTGATTTGTGTGGGTTTTTATTTGCATTTTCCCCACTGCTCTGTCCTAATTCTTTTCAATACAAACCACGCAATTAACAAAAACTGCTGTGAATTTGCTTTCTTAGGAGTTCGATCCTGTTAGACATATTTTAGAACAAATTCCCTCTGAAGAAAATGAACCAGCATATTTTGAGGAAAAGGTATTATTCTTTATTCCATCCCTTTCTTGTCTCCATGTGCTTCGCTTACTAATGTTGTTACCCTTGGTTTGCTTAATGGCACACCTATTAGTGGGTCCTTTCTTCTCTTTCTTGCTCGCATCGTGCTTTTTTCTCCATTGTGTTTTGTTCAAAGGATCTCTCTGTGTGTTTATGTGCTCGTTTCTGTCATTTATATATGCCTCTGGCTGTTCGATGTTTATATGTTTATGTCTGTGTATTGAGCACTTGTCTGTATATGGAGGTATCTCTGGGTAGATGCATGTGTCAATGCATGTGTTCATCTCTGTGACTTTTCTGTATGTTTTTGGTGATATCATGTGCTCATGTATTTTGTGCTTTCTTCTTTGGCTACTTGTACACTCGTTAAGGCCGCTGAATTGAGATCAACTTTGTGCTAAATAAATGATTTGCATAGTCCCCATTGTTCGTTTGTTACTGGCTGGATTACTTCGATTGATGTAATGGTACAAAAAAAAGTGTTCTTACAGAAAGAAATTGCCTCTTTGTTGTTGAAGTACATATAAACTTTTATCGGCCTTTCTTCCCCTGTAAGATGTAAATTTTATGGGTAAAATTTGCTATCTGAATTTTGTATAGACTCATGGTTGCTAAAATTTTGGTGACCTTCCCTGAGAAATCCAAAAGGAGCTTGGGTGTCCCTATCACATGCATATGACACAAAAGAATCAGAAGTTAAAGGACATGAGGGAAAAAAGACAACTGTTTCAAGATGTTTATAGTAAACGAAATAGTATGAGCAATTATTCTATGTTTAATTATATTATTCATAGGTGATAATATTTTTCATTTGGTAGATATCCCCTAATGTCCCGATGCTTTTTCTGGAATTTGATATGATTCGATTCGTAGAAGAGGTAGGCATGTTCTTGCTGGATTGGTACAGTTTAAGAAAATGTTCTTCACTTTTCCTTGTCTCTAGCATTGTGCAGTGATTTTGACATTTGAGATCCAAAACTTAAGCACTTGACTTTTAAGTGCTACATTATGGTCCTTTTATGTTTTTCATTTTGCTCCTGGAAATTCTTGCCCTGCTCTTTGTCAGGTTTTGAGGGGTTGGGACTGGTTGTGTTCTTTCATAACTATGCTTCCATTTGTTAACCAGAATATTAAACATCTTATCAATTCGTTATTTAAGATCAATCTGCATTGCATTCTTTTATAGGCTGCTCTTCGACTAGCACAATTGGATAAAATTTCTGAGCGCTTGTCACGCCATGTCATGGAACATCATGAAGAAATGGGTGGGTTTCCTTTTTGAATCCCCTTAAATTTTCCGGACTATATGGAAATCTTCCAAAGTATCATATGTTGCACCCGTATCCGTTTGCTCTACATGTTAAATAGTCTTCCTCGCTAGAGTTATTTTATTTTTCTTCTATTGGTGTAGTTTCTAATATCTACATAATATGTTCTTCAGATCTAAGTCATAGTTTGCTATATGTTGCTTGGTTTAATACTTTTGAGTTATCCCTCTAATTGTGGAAACATGTGGCAATGATTATAAATGTGAGAATTGTTCTAGAATGGTTTGAAACATGAAGGAACTTTAAACAGTTCCTTAAATTAGTGAACTCTGTCATTCTCTTCTCGGTATTAGCTTACTAAATAATGTGCAAATGAATTTCTTTATTTGGAAGTGTTGAACACCATTTGTTCCACTTAGAATTGGCTTATTTAATCATTGCCAGGCTTTTACTTTTCTATGCAAGTGAAAGGCCTGTTATATCTGCTGTTCTTTACTTAAAACCTAACAGATTTGTTTTCTACTAAAAACCTAACATCATTTGGAAGCCTTAGTTTCTTTAACTTAAAGAACAGTTGCAGTTTGAATTTGTGCTTTGGGTTTTAGTTCCCTCTCCTTTTTCAATATAATATTTTGTATTTACAATTTCGTGGCTATGGAGGCCATAAAATTCAATGTAATAATTGTGCTGGTGGGGCAAGTTTCTCGGAGAACATTTCTCTGAAGTTTTATACCCTGCATGACACATTTCTGGCATAAAGATATATCTTCAATTTCTTCCGACTTCAATGTATCCAACATGTTCGCTCTACCTCAATACCTAGGAAAATTATCATTGGTTCCTATCTGGAGGAGCTTCTACTATATGTTGCATTTTATGGTGTCTTTATCTTGGTTTTAGCATATTTTCTTACATCTATGTTGCAACATTCCATACAGGTAAGATTTCACTCACTATGTGTCATTTGGGATAAACGTGGGTTAGTTAATTTTGCTCTCATTTAATTTCCTTGCTTTGATGCATTGAGTTGATTGGCTACATTATTTTTCTGATTTTGCATCGCATTCTTGTCATTCTGCCTGGCCTTTTTATGATGCATAAGTGTATTGTTTATTTGTTACTTCTCATTCAAATCTTGTATCCTTGAATTTGGCGGAATGAATTTCTGTCTCATCTATCTTCGTTGCTTGGCTCTTGGAATCAATTCGCTGCATTTTTTTTTCGATATTTGTTCACGTTTTTGTCACCCTCCCTGTCCTTATCATGCATAAGTGTTTGCTTAAATGAAACTTCTTCTATTCCTGCATCCTGAATTGTTGTTGGATACTTGTTTCAGTGAAGGGGATGAATCTGGTAAGAGAATTAGAGAAGGACTTGAAGATTGCAAATGTTATTTGCATGGTAAGCAGGTGACTCTTTTACCATTGAACTGTTGGCATTTAGAGTAGCATAACTTTGAATGCTTGCTGATACATTTGATGAACACATGCTAAACTCAAGCTTTTGCCTGGTTGTCTGTGCTAAACTCTGTAAAGTGTTTCAGATGTGAAAAACACGTGGACATGCATTTTCTGCCAAAATTTGTTTATATTATCCGAATTATGACCCTAGAACATCCTATTTCCTAATAGCTTTAGCAATACCCAATTTCTGAGTAACAGATCACAAAATTCTACCTAAATCCGTAACACAAACTGTCAAACTAACACATGTTCATTCTTTCCTTTTATCTTCTTATAAATTTTCTCCTATCATGCAGCAGTAGCCAGATCAAGCTAACCAAGTAGAGTTATCGTTACTAGAAAACATGGAAATTATTATTCAAAATTACTATTGAAACATGCCTTCTCACAAATTTTGGGAAGTGTACCCAACGGGTCCTGATCAACAGACGATAGTTTTCTTGAAAAGCTAAGATTGTCATCATACTTATTTTTATGTTGTGTGCAGAATGGGAGAAGGCGCCTTACCTCATCAAGGAATGAGGTGTCTAGGGATCTCATTGTTACGGAAAATTCCAAAAAGAAACAAGCCCTTCTGGTAATTTTTTACCTGAAAATTTATACAATTTATTGTTCCTGCAATCTGTGTTTCTTATTCATTTTCCCCTCCCACCCAAACCCTGCATAAAAAACTTGTTTACAGGTATTCTGAGTGCATCCAGATCATGATTTACTATAGAGTGCACATATTCTAAAGAGAATGTTATTCCTTTCCGTTGTTGATTATTATATTTTTGCTTTGGACCTTCGAAGGACTCCAAACCTGTGACATTAGTGAAAATGATTTTCTCAAGATGATGTTTAAACGAAAAATGTTTATTTAGCCAAAATTGATTATGACAGGTCTTGAATAGCTTTACTATGAATTTCTCATTTCATCTTTTATTTTTTTCTGACCTTACTGACCGTAATCACACATTCCTAATAAGTAAGATTTATTTCAATTCCATTTGCATCTTGGATTTCACAAAGGAAAAAGGGAAAAAAACAGAAAGCAGATTATCATTGCATCTTCCCTCCCAGTATAAAGCCAATCTTTAACTTCTTCCTAATTTGTCCAACTTCGAGTAAAATTAAAGGCAATAAATTTAATTTATTGTTAAATATTTCCATTTGGTACACTTATTGTGTTTATATTTGGATTCACATGCTATGGAGAGACTTTACCTATGATTTTCTTAGCAAAATCGAAGAGACAAATGGTGCAATAATGTTTTTATTGGTTTAATCATCTCACAACTAGTGCATTGGATGTTCTGTCATGGAGTGATACTTTTATTACCTATATTGTTTTATTGTAACTTGCAGGACATGCTCCCCATCCTAACTGAGCTTCGTCGTGCAGTGGACATGCAAGTGGCTCTTGAAACTTGTGTTGAGGAAGGGAATTTCTCTAAGGTACTTCACTTTAGATATAGATTTTAGAGGAAGGACCTTTCCAGTTCTTGTTTTTTTTATTCTTCCAAGCAGAGTTTGTGCTTCCCCTATTGCATGCTCATGTGTAGTTGAAACATTATTGCTAAATGTGTAACCTGTACATTTTCAGGCTTTCCAAGTACTGTCTGAATATTTGCAACTTCTAGATAGATTGTCAGACCTTTCTGCAGTACAAGAGATGAGCCGTGGTGTTGAGGTGAATTGTGAGCACTTGGATACAGTTTTTTTGAAAATACAAAAAAGAAACATGCTCTTCGTTTCTTAAATCTGGGTGCTTGTGCTCCCTCTATATTTATGTATATAGATCTTTCTTTGGTTTGGTTTTGTGGTCTCTTACAAGATTACACAATTCTTCTCTTTTCATGTCCATGGGGTTCATTAAATTGTTCTCTGGTTCCAATACGTCAATTTTTTGCAGGTTTGGTTGGGAAAAACTCTTCAAAAGCTGGATTCACTTCTATTAGAAGTGTGCCAGGACTTCAAAGAGGATGGCTATCTCACTGTTAGTCCCAGATTTCCTTTATATAATTAGGAAGAATTGTAATTGATAAAAGTCCTACTTGACAGTTAACCCACTCCTTTTCTGCCTCAACCTTCTGGATACTTATTCCTTCATATTTGTAGATTAAAATTACTAATTAATAGGGCTGCTGAGGATCTATATAGCTGGTGCACCTCTTATAGATTGCTTTTTTCTTGTGTAATACAATTGTTGCTATCTTTCATCGAAGCGCATTCTACTCCTTCTCTTTGTCCTCAATTTGGTGCAAGATATTTGCATGCATACCTCATCTGTTACGGTTATTTCATGCATGATTTCTTTTCATTATTGTAAGAGACTGTGCTTCTCTTTGTTTTAATTTTCCCTTGGGTCTCATTTGTCATTAATGCATAAAGACATGAGAAAATGAGTATTTTGTGGAATTTCTGTGGAAATTCCAGATATCCAAAGACAAGGGGACCATATAAGGCTCCTCAGAAGCAGCACAACTGGGAGAATTCAGTTGAATCTTGAGTCACTCAAATGTTCAGAGGTTCCTTTGAGCATTGTTTGGCCTTATCTTGATTGTTAATGAGAAATAATGAAACATCTCTATATCAATCAAAGTGACAGCAAAATAAAAAATTAAGATAATAAGTCTTAACATATAATCATATTTGATAGAAGAGCACATCCCCTTCATTCACCTTTTTTTCCCCTAGAAAGGTGAAGTTTGTCTAGTATGTCAAAGTGAAGCTATTAACATGAAAAAGATTTCATGTGACAGTTTTGCTGGGCTTGTTGGGTTAGTATAACTATTCTCTTTGCTCTAAGTTATTTGTCACAAATTGTTCAGTTGAATCATATCATACACTAATATTTACTGGTCATGACATTTCAAATCTTGAACATGAACAGGTTTTGTCCATTTGTAATAACCTGACTATGAAAATGGTTTAAATTTTTGCACATTTTCCTGTGAGAATAGGACTCCTAGGCTTGGTTGGTTTTGTCAGAAAAGAGAATAGGTTTCTTCCTTGTTTTAAAAAAAAAATAGTACATCATTTTCTACTATGACCTTCTCAGGTTCACGCTCATGAGCAAACATGCATCTAATTGATACTTTGGGTGCAAAATTAAGCTTGATTTATTTACTCTTATCTGCAGGTGGTCGATGCGTATGCACTAATAGGCGATGTTTCTGGTCTAGCTGAAAAGATACAAAGCTTCTTCATGCAGGAGGTTCTCTCTGAAAGTCAATCTGCATTGAGGACCATTTTACAAGAGGTACGCTTTCTGTACTTCTTGAAGTATTAGTTTAGCAAGCACTTTGTGGTATATCCAATTGAACTAGGCTAATTGAACAAATAGTAGACAAGCAAATAGGCATGAAATAAATCTGTAATTTAATCATCTAACCTCATTGTGACCTTCAACATACACCATAATTACTTTTGAGAAGGCATTTCAGTTATTATGTAGTTCAGTGGGGATTGTGGGAGTTTAGAGAGATCGTATGACTATATTTGTGCTCTATCTGAAGATCTGTGGAAATCTCCCCTACTCCATCCGCAACCCCTCCCCCACCCCAACACACACACACACAAAAAAAAAAAAAAAGAAAACACTACTTACCCCTGCTGTAAATTCCTTAGTGAATACCTGTTCTTTCTCATCTTTCTTTTTCATAGAGTTTCTTTTTGCATCCTCTGTTTATTATTATTTTTTCTGTGGTAGCCTATGCATGAACCATATCAATCTTACTGATATGAGCTGAGACATGTAGAAGCCATTACCAGACAATCACTAATCTGGTGAAGTGCACTGCTCATGCAGTTATCTGAAAGAAGCACATAAGTAGCATAACAAAAAGAGTCGTACTACTCCTAAAACACTGCATCTTGTACTATTTTTGTATTATATATAGGACTTCTTTTCTAACTTCCAAATTCAGTAGTTTTTTAGATTCTCCTTACTTTTATGTCTTCATTAAACATTGTGCGCTTCATATATGCTTGAAATTAAAAGCTTGATTTACTGCAGGATGTTGAAAATCCCAATACGCAAACTAGTAGGTATGAGCTATATTTATCCAGTATTTTAAAGGCCCTAGGATATATTTTATACTTCGGTGTTCCTTTTTCCACCCTTCAATTTTTTTGCCTAGATGTGATCATAGTTTGTCTTCAATGTCCCTGACCAGGCTTACCTATAGTGATTTGTGCATTCGGATACCTGAATCCAAGTTCAGGCAATGTTTACTAGCAACACTAGCTGCTCTCTTTAAGCTGATGTGTTCATATTATGCAATAACGAGCTTCCAACTAGAAGACAAAGTAAGTTATCACTCACCTGCTCTCTATTGTGTGTGTTTATCTCTTTCTTTTTATCTTTTTCTTTTTTATGAGAATCAGTAATCTGGCTACAATTTATGATTGTTGGCATATATTATTATAACATATTTCGTTTATAATTCACTTATCACCATTGCGGCTATTAGATAGCCACATCTTGTTTATATGTTTATCTTGTATCTATTGCCTATGTAAAGCTGCTCCTATGCTTGGGAAAAGCTATTTGTTGAACAGTCACCTTGAAGGACATTTCTTGTGCTTAATGTCAAAATGTTCAGATGCAGATTATTGTACCTTTGCTCTGAAAAGCTTGCCTTGTTTCAGCATCTTACTCTCAATTGGATTGCTTGTTATGAAAGAGCATTGGCAGTGAGATCATGGTTGACTCACATGGGCTCATCAAAGGGAGGATTCTGGGGTCACCTTGTTTGAAATGGGTCTTTTAGTTTGTCAATCAAATAAAACTTACCATGCTCCTTCCGACATTATGGCAACTAAGTTGAAATTTCTAGATGATAGCCTACTACTGGCTCAATTATCATAAATGTTTGTTTTTCGTTTAATTTCCAATGGCCCACTCGTGGCTGTTTAGGCCGTTTTCTGTAGTATGAGGCGTAGGTTATTCCCATACCCCAAGAAACATGGTGCTAGCAGGCCCCTAACCCCTTGGATTTGCCAATTGCCAAACCCTTGGGAATGAATCATATTTTTAAACCAACAAATCTACCTCAAAAATTTCAAGAAATGATGATGTTTAACCCTTGTCCTCCTCATATCAATCCATCTCTTATCCTTTGAAAACTTTCCTTCCACTACTACCCAGAGCTCAAGCCACCACTCCGGCCCACCTCCTTCCCTCAGTCCCATTGCTTCCTCAACAATACATGGAAAGGTGCCTTCACACACAGAAATTGTATATACAGCTCAGAATCTTCCAGCAACCACCTTTGGTCCCTTGACCATCATAAACCTATTCATGCATCAAAGTGCATAGAATAGGAGCCACCATTGCCATCTTCAGTCCAATTCTCAATAATCCCCTTGGACCAGCTGCCCATATCCTGTCACTGTCTCTGCACCATTCCATTTTAAATAGTTACTTCTTGGTTGATTGAAGAAGTGTATCATAATTGATCTTAGTCGTAATTTCTTGTATTTTAACTTAAATGGGTTACTGTCAAATCAAGTGTGTTCCCAAAAGTGGATTTAGTTTAGTACTTTCAATATTATGAGATATGCATGCGTACAATTGCCTCATTTTTCCCCAACCCAACATTTTATTATCTCATTGGCCCATACGGAGCATGTGAATGGAATCAGGTTTTAAGTTCCTATTCAATTCTTCACCTTTGGTCATACCAAGGATGGAATGTCCTGCATTGATTCCTCTCTAGTCCCATTTTTGTTGGATAAATGGCATTGTACCCCCTGTGAAATGATAAAAGGGCAAATAACTTCATTACCCTCTTGTGTTTTCAAAATAAGGGCAAATAACACCCAACCTCAATTTTATAATTTTTTAATTAGAAATAACCAGCGTACCCTTATATATATAGTAATGATTTTTTTTCTTTATTTATCATTGTTCAAAATCATATAAAGAATTAGTTATTAAATACATATATGTAGAGTATATATAACATGTATGTTATTTCGAAATATTTAATATATATATATATATATATTACTTTTATTTTATAATCAATCATAGATATCATTACTTATATTTAAAATAAAAATATTATATTTTAGCATAATAAGTTCAATATGCTTATGCACTGTAGTGGATATTTGAGGGTTTTATTAACATGTTTTACTAATCATGCCTATATAAGATAGATTCAAATTTATAGAATTCTATCATTTTATTTCAATATATGATGTTATTTTGAATAAAAAAAATAAGAATGTTAGTAAAAGAATATATTTTATTTCGTATCTTTTGAAATAGCATGTACATTAATAAATAAAGATTCTACATACATATGTTTATTGACATTATTCTAAATGATTATGGAAAAGAAAAAAAATGATAAATAATTGAAACACCATATATATATGTAAGGGTAAGTTTTTCTCTAATTTAATAAATGATAAAATTGAGGTTTGGTGTTATTTGCCCTTTTTTGAAAACACAAGGGGCGTAATTAGTTTATCTTTTATTTCACTTTGGGGTTATTTGCCCTTTTACCATTTCAATGGGGGTTCCATTTCTATACAAGCTCTTTACATTACCATTCAAAATGATTCTCACACACCTACTGTTATCTAAGTATTTTGCAGATACGAAAGTACACATTTCCTGTGAATTCACAATTTCATGCTTGAATTGTCTCGTCGCTAGTAGAAATTAAAGTTGTTTTCTTAAAGCTCTATATTTGCTGTGACAGGTATCACCTTTCCATAACCCCAGTGGTAAGCAACATGGTAACTTATCTGGGGTCTCCGAGGATCCTGCAAGAGAAGTTTCTTCTACATTTGTGGCGGAAGATGGCTTATTCCCTGCATCAACTGATAGAGGACCTCTTTTGTCCACTGTTGAAGTACCACCAAAAAGTTCTGCATCTATTTCTAATACTACAGGAACCCATGGTTCTAAGCTCGCGGATCATCCAACTGATGAGGGAAGAGATGATGGAAGTGGAGCATCAAGTAGTGGATCCCCTTGGTTCTTACTGCGAAAAGATGCGGTGACGTTTGTTTCACATACCTTACAGAGGGGTTGTAGGAACCTTTGGCAACTTACAACAAGCCGTGTGGCAGTTTTGCTTTCTTCTTCAGCAGTTTCTTCGACTAGCATTCATCAGTTTCTTAGAAATTATGAAGATCTGAGTATCTTCATCCTATCTGGAGAAGCTTTTTGTGGAATAGAAGCAATTGAGTTCCGCCAGAAACTTAAATCCATTTGCGAAGGTTATTTTGCTGCTTTTCATCGGCAAAATATTTATGTAAGTCTAACTCACTGACCTTGTGCTATGTATCAAAGCATTCATGCCGTAACTGCTTGATAGCTTGATATACTTCTATGGTTGCTTGAATGTTTCATTTCATGGTAGGATGTCGTGAATGACTAAATTTATCTGGTTAAAAGCATTTTGCTCTTCAAATTCTTAGATGAATGTGGTATGATGAATTGTACAAATGTGTGAAATTGTCAAACGTTGTGGGTTCCACACCATTGTACTGTACCAATTGAGAGAAGGAAAACTTTAATAGAATAGAAATTAAAGGAAGGAAAAAACTGAACTAACAAAGAAAATAAAAACTAAGGGGAAAAGAATAAATTCTCAGATATGTCAACATATTTGGTAACGACCCTATTCACACTTCCTTCTTTTTACCCTTGCTACTTACAGTCTGTTAATTCAAATACTCAAAGCGGCCTCCAATACACAAATTGAGATAAAAGAAGTCATAGAAACAGTAATATCGTATTCACTCACAAACTTGATTTCGACCTCATGAAAGTTAAGAGTTCCTAACTGAAATTTGTATTCTCCAATTAGAATTCCTCTCTGCATGCAATTTGCATGCATACCTTGATTCATGTGCCAGACAATGAACTCTTGGCCTGACAGAAACCTTCAAGATTGAGGGAATTTATTATTATTCCATGTTGCTTCTTTGCCATAGATTCAGAAAAAAAGAGAGTTTTTGCTTAGCATGGTGGCATTTGTCTATGGATATTTGTGTTGGAATAAGAATTTGGAGTGTTTGCACACGACAGGCCCTAATGCCAGTGCTTTTGGGTGGCCAGTGATGGGCCTGAGTTGCCATTTGACTATCAACAAAATTAGGGATTTTGAAAAATGTGGATTGAGGTGGCAAAACGGGGAGAGAAGTAGGGGTGGTAAAAGCTGGTGAGATGGGAATGATGGTGCTGAAAGATGGTGGTAGTTTCTTTAGAGGGGTAGCAATCATGGTTTGACTGGCAAGCACTGTTGTAATGACTGAGAAGAAAGAAATGGCAGGTTTCTGGTTTTCATTTCTCTTTTTCCTTTTTTTTTTTTTAAAAAAATTCTTATTTTTGTTCTGTTGACTCTCCTTTTTATTTGTCTTTAGTTTTACTTTTCACTTCCAAAGTGACCATAAATTGTCTTCTATACAGGCCATTGGCTTGATATTTAGATTAGTTCGATGATATCTGTCACTTTGTACTAACTTTGCTTATCTGTAATGAAATCATGTGCCAAATTTGACATTAGTATAAAAACTCCAGCACTGAAATGCTTTTTTGCGCAATAATGATTTTTCTTGCAACATGATATGCTTATCTGTAAGAGTAAAAAGTTCGTCAATTTTCTCCAACATATTTGTTAGTGGAAGTGAAAATGTCAGTTACCTCAACAACATATTTATTCTTGCTCAAGTTCTTTTTTCCATTCAACATAGACTTATATCATTGTCTGTCTTCCAGGCTTTAAAAATGGTGATGGAGAAGGAGAATTGGCAGATAATGCCTCCAGACACAATTCAAGTAGTTAGTTTTCCGGGACTAGTTGGCGATGGAGCAGCTCTCATTGTTTCATCTGATAGTTCTCCTAGTGCCAGATCACTGCATGACAGTAGATCAGTTGGTCCAGTTGTTAATGGGTCAAAGAGGGGTGGATTTTCATATTGGCAGGAAAACGGAAACCCATTTTTGTCAAAACTGAATGGCAGTTCTGAGGATTATTCAGACTCCTTTCACCCCAATGGTTTGGCCACAGAAGGAGCTGGAAATACTGATAAGATACCCCAGCACACTAAATCTTCTTCAAAAAGTGGTGATGTAAAGCATATTAATGGGACTAGTCTTTCAGAAGATGAAAATGAAGATCTCCATGCCGATTTTATTGACGAAGATAGTCAGCTTCCTAGTCGTATTTCCAAACCAAGTCATTCAAGGCATAACTCTTTACGTGGGAATGATGAAGAAATGACAGCACAAACAGGATCTTCACTTAGTCTCCTGAGGTGAGCTCTAGATTCTTCAATTCTGAATCTATAAAATGCTATAATTTTCATATAAACATTAAGCTTTACTGCTGTTTATGAGTCAGATTGATGGACAAATATGCACGACTGATGCAGAAATTGGAGATCGTCAATGTTGAGTTTTTTAAGGTAGGCTCATGTGTGATGGTTTCTTTTCTGGAAAAAATGCTTTTAGTTGTTCTCCCATTTATCTTGATGTGTGTGTATCTGTGTTTCTTTATCTGTCTCGCTTATTAGGTTTTTTTATTAATAGAATTGTTATTATGTCAACAGGGAATTTGCCAGTTGTTTGAGATCTTTTTCCACTTTGTATTTGAGTCGTTCTGTGAGCATAATACTCCACCTAGTGGAAAAGGCTTTAATGACTCTCTTCCTTGTAAGTATTGTTTAGCCCTTGATATCATAGCATTTCATGTTTCTGCTTTCTTCCAAAAAAGGAAAATTGATACAGCATGTTTGGAGTAGGCGCCTTCTCCTAAACATCTTTTTGTTTATGTTCCTCAGACAAGCTAAAGACTGCACTATCAAGAATTACACAAGATTGTGACCAGTGGATAAAACCTCAGTCTACACCAATGTCTTCTTCGTCCCCAACTTCTTCGAGTGCATCATTCATGCATATGGATGTGACCCCTACCAGTCCTCCCAGTCACTTGAATCACACATCTTTTGGGCTTAAGGTATATATGCCAATGGCATGCTGCAGTAATGCCTATCCTTTGTGTATAAATGGTTTTCGCTTAGTGACTGTATAAGTTTAGGGTGCAAGTTTCTCCTCAGATTCTTTTCTGATTTTTTTACAAAAACACAAAGCAATTATTCTACTCTAACGTTTCACATATATTGTTCTGATAGCACTCTAAACCTCCACAGTCAAGTTATGGATTGTCTTTCCGTAGGTTGTTTTGAACTATGAGAACATCCTGGGTATGTGAGTTTCTGTGGGTTTTGATGTTTACTTGCAGCATGCCTTATAATGTCTTAGTCCATGAAGTGGTTCTTTAGTTTACATAAGTTTGAAGTTGGAACCCATCCATTTCTGGATATTTTATTCTGCTCCTTGTTTCCCTGGCCCCTCTCCCCTTTACAATTGGTCTTAAGTTACACCTTTGATATTGGGGTTTGTTTGATGCTACATAAGTGGGTAGTGCACAGTATAGTGTGAGCTGTTCAATTCTAAATGATGATGTCAACAGTGCATGTCATCATCATTTGAGTGCTAACCTTTGATATTGGGGTTTGTTTGATGCTACATAAGTGGGTAGTGCACAGTATAGTGTGAGCTGTTCGATTCTAAATGATGATGTCAACAGTGCATGTCCTCATCATTTGAGTGCTAAATTTAGTGGGTGAGCTGTTGGATTTCCAATGATGATTCCAACATTGTGTAGCATCATCATTTGATAATCCAACAACTCACCCAGTACATGTAGGCACTACCCACTTGGGTAGCATCAAACAAACCTGTTATTGGAGTAGGCTATGGAAATCTGAAGTAGCTCCATTAGCTGGAATCGGTTTGCATATGGATTTCTATACGAGACTGGGGTTTGAACGATTTTGTGCTTTGAAAATATTCCTGCAAATTCCTTCAACTTACATTTTAGCCTTCTGTGTCATGTATCCTAAGTCATTCTTCTATGAACCAAATTGATTCTAGAGCCTTTATTATACATCCCATTAAAATAGTCTAGGCTGAAAGGAGATGTTAAATTAATAAAGGCGATTTGTGATTTGTCTCCCCTTTTTTCTTCCTCAGCCTCAAGCAGGTTCTAGCATACCTCAACATGCATCAGAAAAATTATATCTACATTATTATAAAAATCTAAACGTATTCTGGTTAAAGTGTCCCATTTTGATTACTACATAGAATAATTATATCAATGTAAAATTGTTCTGATTGGGAATCGCATTTTGACTATTATGATAGTAATTTACTTTGATGTAATGCTGCAGGAAAGATGTGCTGGGGCCGACACTATATCTCTTGTTGCTCAATTATTGCATAGATCTAAAGCCCATCTTCAATCAAGGCTTCTGCAGAATAATGGAGCCGTAGTTGAGGACTTCTATGTGCATTTGGTATGTTTTGCACTTGCATTAGGATAGTAGTTGTGCTTCAGATCCATTTGTTCAAGTAATTCATTAACTTAGTGAGGGAAACTAGTATGGTTAGATATTCACTATTCTGAAAATGGTGGCAGTTTCTAGCTTGCCGCATCTAAGAAATTGCTTGATTTTGATTGACCAATGATAGCTCTTTCATTCCTCAAGCTGACTTGGAATATTACCATTTTTGCATTTTATACAGTACTCAATGATATTTGTAATTATTGCATAATCCAGTAGTTGGGTTTCTTTCTCCTTGCTTATCATTATCTTTGTCATAATCACTGCTATCATCATTCTCAAAGTTACATTCTTCAGAAAATAATGATATTGTTAGTTTCACCGTTATTAGTTCTCTGCCTGAACAAAGTTGTTTGCAGTTGTTTGACTGGCCATTTTTTGACAGGTGGATGCTGTTCCGGAACTTACTCAGCACATTCATAGAACAACGGCAAAGCTGCTACTCCACATCGATGGGTGAGACACAATGAGATATTGCTCAATTAATCATTACTTTTAAGTGATTGATGTAAACTAGTTTCACAAAATTGTTTGGTTATGAGATATTGCCCTAAACAGATCACTGCACATAAAAGTTCTTTATTCATCTTATAATTTTTAAATTTTCCTCATCTCACATCACATTTCTCATATCAAAGATAGTTTGTGATCTTCATCCTATGTTTCTTATTATCATTTTAGTCAAAAGAAGCCCACTCTTATGAGATCCATTTAGTTTCAAGAACCTTGTATGTAGGTCTTTGCTTGCATTGGAAGAGTGACTATTGCCTTTTTGTTTGAAAATCAAGTGATGACTTCCTTCCAGTATTCTGTATCATTCTTCTATTGCAACTTTTCTTCCCTCCTCTCAAGTTTTGAACCCACAACCTACCTCTTTTCTAAGTAAATTTTTGTATAGCTGTTTGTTTATCAAGTAGTACCTTACAGCTGTTCTTATGTTAAAAATTGAGTTTTGCTTTCTTTTGTATATTATAATAGTCGGTGAACTCATTGCTCGATGAATAAGGGGAAGAAAATATCTAAATTCATTTCTTTAAGTGCCTTGGATATTTGCTTGGCCATATTGTAGTGGTATATTGATTGGAAGAATTGAACAGGTATGTTGATCGCATTGCCAATGCTAAATGGGAGGTGAAAGAGCTTGGATTAGAGCATAATGGGTAAGTTGTCTTGGGAAGTCAATATCTTTTAAGATTGCAGCTCCTGATCCATTAGCACGCAGTTAGTTCATTCCAACATTATTTTGGTGCTGTCCTTTTCTACTTGAAAGATTGGTTATGTGAATTTAAAAAGCCTTGTAAAGAAAGAAATAAAGAAACAATGGAACATGAAAAGATACAAACTAAATCATCAATACTTCTGAGCATGTAACATTATTTTCCAAAAATATTGGTGAATTACTGCTCGAGAACTGTCCATAGAGAGGAAATGCAAAAAAAAGCATCTATATACTGTTTACGATATTTTTAAAATTAAACACCCACAGGTTTATCATATACCCCAAGCATAATTTGGTCATGATAATAGATCAACCATTCAAAATGAAGTAGTGAGAAATTGTCATGAAAAGAACATGAATGTGATTATAGCATCGCCTTGTTGAATTTGAAAGGGAATAAAAATATTACTGCAACAGCATTTGGGAGCATCTATCTGCTGTTCAAAATTTCAAAAAATTTTGAAAGTCTTCCGGTATATCATATACACAAGGCATAATTTGGTGAAATGATCAACCAGAAAAAACGAAGAAGTGTTAAAGGCCCAAGAAAAGAACACGGATGTGATCATTATATCAGATGGGGAATTAACAAATTTAATGAAGCCACTGTTAGGAGCATCTATCCACTTTTCACTAGCAAGTATATATGCATATAGAAGGCACAATTTAGTGAAGACAATATGATAAACCATTCAAAATGAAGAAGTGAGAAGGGGTCGAGAAAAGAACATTAATGTGATCATAGCATTGGCATGTTGATTTTGAAGGGGAATTAACAAATTACTGAAGCAGCAGTTGGGAATGCACTGCAGACTTGAGTTTTCAATCAACCCTAGATATTTGAAGTCTCTACCTCTGCTGTGAGCTGTAATACATTTCAGAACTCTTGTACAGATTCAGTTAAAATTTGTCATAGATCTTGACTCCACTTGTCCTTAATCTCTCTACTTGTAATGTGTGAGTGTAAGATTTTCTATGTATTTGTCTTGCATCGGTTAGGCACTGTCTTGTGTTAATAGGTATGTTGATTTATTACTTGCAGAATTTAAGCACTAAATATCTTGTGTTATTAGGTATGTTGATTTATTACTGGGAGAATTTAAGCACTACAAAACAAGGCTTGCTCATGGGGGTATTCAAAAAGAGGTAATGAATGCTATTCACAACTGCTGTCTGAAAACGAAATGGAAATTCTAGCCAGAATTTATGTCATTTGAAAATTATGAGATTCTTTGCATTGTACATTGTCAAACGGGCACAATAGATGCACTTCAGGATTGGGGTTTGTAGGCGTTTAAAATAACAGTTTCACACAAATGCATCACATTTTATCATATGAACCTATATGCTGTATGCAAATTCCATACCATGATTATGCATTGATGATCATGGTGATTGTGGTGTCAGTGTCCTTTCCCATCATGTAGATATAGGAACCATATGATGCGGCTTGGCAGTAATAAGAGCTCACACCGTGATATAGTTCTAGCCTGCTTGATTTTGATAGTAGTCTTATGATTATAATTCTGAAATTTTGATTTCCCTTTGCTGGTCAATTGCAACTTGTCTCTATGACAAGCTAGTGTTTGAAGTTATTAACCTTTTCCTTCGTCTTCTTGGTTTGGTCTTTGATAGAATTGGGATAAGCACAGTATATGTTGAAGCAAATTGCTTCTGGCTGACGTGGCTTCTATATCTTACCTACTATTCCTGTGAATCCAGGTTCAAGATCTCCTCTTAGAATATGGACTTGAAAATGTTGCTGAAACTCTCATTGAGGGCCTATCTAGAGTGAAGAGGTGTACTGATGAAGGGCGAGCCCTCATGTCGCTGGATCTTCAGGTTTCACTTTACTTGGGCTTTAGATGATATGATTTGTAATTCATTTTCCTTTTTGATTTGATGGAGTTTTGCTGTTTCAGGTTTTAATAAATGGCCTAAAGCATTTTGTCTCAATTGATGTGAGACCAAAATTGCAGATAGTTGAAACTTTTATCAAGGTGAATTTTTTTATTTATTTTGAACTCCTCAGATGGATGGATTGTCTGTTGTTTTTCCAATAAATCACATTGTCGTCGGCTTTGAGTTTTTAACTGCTCTTCCTGTTGTCATTTTATAAACAGGCCTTCTACCTTCCAGAAACCGAATATGTCCACTGGTCACGCGTCCATCCGGTATAAAAATTCTACTTAAATCCATATAACAAATATTGCTTTCAACATTCATTGGTTTGGATGTATATATAAATGCACTTTTGATTTGCAGGAATATAGTAAAAGCCAAATTGTTGGGCTTATCAACCTTGTTGCGACAATGAAAGGCTGGAAAAGGAAAACCAGGTTGGAGGTGTTAGAAAAGATAGAATGATCCCATGTTGATCTACTGCCTTTGAGCCTTGAAAAGTTTTGTGATTCCTTTTATTTTCCCGCATTTTCTATTTTGTATGATCCCTGTAAATTGGGTCCTTGCTTCCATTTTTTATAGGATCCGTTTGAGGTTGTATATCGTCACATTTGTAATATATTATCTTCCCTTAAAAGGGAACAACTGTAATTTTGAATCAACGGTTGTACGGTACTCACAATGAGGGCATAAGTTCCCATAATAGAGTTCCTGGTTTATTTTCTTCACCTGAGTCTTCCATTCATAAAGTGTTCTGATGTTGGCGTACTCAATTATGAGGATGGTGACTCTTGCTGTTACTCCTACCAATATCTGCATTGGCTGCATCTTTTATATAAAGATACAATTTTACCAAGACCAAGATTATATAACTAATAATTCTTGAGTTGCGAGCCTCATCTGTGTGGTTATTAGTGTATTGTGATACTTGGTTTTTTTTTTTATATATATTTTATTTTTGCCCTTTTAGATGTTGATCCAGAACCATGAGTTGTATTGAATTGATTGTTTTTCGAACAAAAAATTACATATATATATATAACGTACAAAATATTGACTACAATCACGCAACCAAAATTTTAATTCAATATCCATTCAAAGACAATATCTGTTTGTCATCTTAAGAGTTCCGAATGCGCAACATTTTGCGAGATATTAAGGGAGAGGTGGTACAACTGGGAATGATTAATGCTTTTAACCCAGTTCTGTATTTTCTTTAATTCATCCATGTAAAAGGAAATTTAGAGACCCAAATATTTTTCAAATTTTCCTTCTACGTCTTTTTTCAATGCTTTTCCATTAAATTTTCTCTTTTTCTTTTGGGTAAGAAGCAAATATATAATCTATGTGAGATAGAGAAGTACACTGGATTTGCTCGTTGATACCTCATTCTATTTTAGGAAAATCTGTTATATTCATTCACAGATTTCATTGGGTTTGTGCGACTACAACTAGAATCCCAATTCCCAACAAAAGATGGAAAAGTAAGTACATTTAGTACTAAAGGGAGAGAAGGAAAACAAGAGGGACAATTTTTGAACATGAAAATAAATTGCTTATTTTTGGTTAAAAAATAAAACATAAAATTTCATGCTTTAAAATCACAATATTTGCAAATTCTCTTACAAATGAATAAATTTATTTAATTTAATTTTTCTTTTCCTCATCCTTTTCTACCTTCTCTCATGCTCTTCAATTCTCCAATGAAATATTTTCCAACTATGTATATATAAAATCATCAACGAACTTATCTATTTTGAAGAAATAGGTGACCGTGTTATGCTACCTATCATGCTCAGTGCTACACAGGGCTGATCAACTGGTACCTGAAATCAGACCAAATAAATTAAGTTAAGATACTATTTTTTTTTCTCATATATATATATATATATAAAAGTAGTTTTTATTTGACAAATTCAATTTTTATGTGTAGCAGAACTTTCGTTGAAATGTGGCGTTCTTATGGTACGTAGAACATGAAATTTTCACTGGCAAGAAGGAAATCCATTCTGATTTTCTGACAATCTTGAATAGTATCATAAATGTGTGGCTCATGTTGTAACAGTGTCTTAAATTCATGCACATGATCACGCAGAGTAAATGCACTAGGACAGGAAATGTCACAATCACTTGTAAGTGAAGCATATTGGAATTCCCATTTGGAGAAAATCAAGCATGTAAAATTTGTGCAAATAAATATATATTATGTATTCCTCTTAGAATCGAGTACAATCATTTTTACAAGTAGAACTGCAAATGAGTCGAGCTTTTGAATATTTTTTTACAAGCTTAAATTCAATTTGATGAACACTTGAGCAGATTCCTAAGGTTTGCGAGCTAGTTCTATATTTCTTATGGAATTTATTACAAAAAATATTCATAATATTTAACTTATTTATTTAAATTTATAAATTACAAAATCTCCCCTTAAAATATTATAAATTCCTTTTGAAGTTCACTTCTATTATACAAATTACACTTCCTTTTAAAAAATTGATGATATCAACTCAAAAAAGATGAAAATATCATATTTTAATGAGTAGGTGCAGTTTATAAAATAAATAAAAATATCAAGAATTATTTATAATTTATAAACTTAGATTGATAATTTCTATAAATAAGTTCAATTTTAAGGATGATTTTTGTAATTAATTTTTTTACAACCCTTACTTAGTATAAACAAGACTATCACAAATTACAAAGAATATTCAATAATGAAAGGATGAAATAGCCCATAATTTCTTCTAAATAAATAGGAAGAAAAAAGAAGAATGTATAGGATTATTAAAAAATCTATCCATAATATTTTGATTTATTTATAGAAACAACCCTCTAAATTTATAAATTACAAATCTTCTCTTGAAGTATTATAAATGCCCTTTAGGTTTTTCTTTATTTTTTACAAATTGCACTAACTTTTACAAAAAAATTAATAATATCAACTTAAAAAAGGTGGAAAATTCTTATTTTAACGAAAATAGAAAGTATATTCACAACTTACAAATATAGAAGGATAAAATTCTACAAATAAACTAAATTTTAAGAATAATTTTTGTAATTAACTTTTTTTTTACAACCTCTACTTTAAACTGTCAAAAATTAAGAAGAATACTCAATAGTGAAAGGACGAAATAGCCCATAATGTCTTCTACATAAATAGGAAAAAAAAGAAGAATGTTTTATCTTGCAGATATCAGTCTGACAAAGGTAGGGAAACATGAGCAGACACTCAGTAGCCTCAGAGGGAGGGTTAAGAGCAAGAAGGGATAATGATTTGGACAGCACAATGGTGCAATCAGAACAGAAACATATTACTTCTGACACTAATTGCAACACACACATTTACTATGTGCAAATTATAAGAATAATTATAACAAATTGAGGGGTCTTTTAGTCTTTTAGTCTTTTAAATTAATGGTGAAAAAGGACAGGACAGGAAAGTCAAGACTCATCATGAACATAATTTGATGACAGAGAAACAAGAATATGTGGTGGAGAGATGGACTTACAAAGTGACCAGCTCCAAGAATCCAGTAGAAATGTAGGTTTCTGTAGGATTTGGTGAAGCCCTTTGTGATTCTTTCTTGCCCACAATAGATTGGTGTTCTGTCCATGCTCAAGAAAGTTTTGAGCCCTTCCCACCTGATAGATAGATAGATCAATAAATAATGTTGAATTAATGACAGATTAGTAGTTAGTTTTCTGAATATCTTTTCAAAATTGATGAAAATCGTCACCATTATATACACTTGGGATGCACGGAAATGCAAAGTACATAGAGTGGATGAAAATCGCAACTTAGATGCACTTATACTCCAAAAATACAGAATATTAGTGATAAGAAGTCAAGTGATAACATCAAAATTATCATTTTTTATATACGTCAAGTGATAAGAATTTTTATTTCATTACATAATACTTTTTTTAATTTCAATAGTGATAAAATTTGTATAAAAATTATCATTATTGATATTAGTGATAAAAAGTTATATATACTTATCACTATAGACAATTAATGAGACATATAAAATAATAATTCATTGACAATAAATAAACTGTCACTATATTTTTGTTATTATTAAATTCTTCTTGTACATGTGTTAACAGTGATAATTTGGACAAATTAATTCTCATCACAAATAATTTTTTTGAAATATTGTATTATAGCAAATTAAAAACTATACTATTAGCGACAATTTTAACATTCTTGCTTAACATTTTGTCATTAATAATATTATATATTTATTTTTTTTGTGTAGTGTTGGAGTGCAAGAAATGCAGAGTTCATATAGTCAATTGGATCAAATGCACTTATCTAATCCGTGAATTTGTGTAAAAAATAAATGGAAAAAAAAAAAGCAATTTTTGACAATCTTACTTGAGCTTTTCAACCCATGCTTCAGTTCCCTTGGTTGAGCAAATGACATCCAGCTACAAATAACCAACCAATTCATATTAGTTTTCAGTTCATCAAAATCCATTAGGTGTCAGTGCGACACTAAAATATTTTCATTACTTTAGGGGAAAAAATAAAAAATTCTCACAAAAATGAAACTTTGCATCATATATGTGTTTCTATATATGACCATTTGTCGTGAATCCAAAAAGTGAAATACACGATAGAATAGAAAAAAATGGAATAGAAGATATGAAACCGTTTCCATAGATGATGGAAGACCATTGCAATACAAAGCAAAATTCTCTTACTTGACCACTATAAACAGTCACATTGACTCCTTTTGCCAGCAGTTCATCAACCTGCAAAATATGGGCAACCAGATGGGTAAAAATGGGACCAAGATTTGCACTTGCACTTCCAAAGCCATAATTCAAAAGATGGGACTTGGTTTTAAGAATCTGTCTGCAAATAAAAATCGATGACGGATTTCTTGGACATTGTTTTAAGAATCTGTCTGCAAATAAAAATTGATGGATTTCTTGGACACCTTTTGGGAAGGATTAATTGATAAAAGCAAAGGCAAAGGGCCGTAGCATAATACAAATAATACCTCTTGGATCCTTGGTTTCATGAAATCTCCTTCCAGTGCTGTAAAAACAAGATCTGATTGCCCTCCCCATCTGTAAACATTATAATGCCAGCCCTTGATTAATAAAAAGAAAAGGCTAACATTTTTCACAAGATTTCATCATAAGAGAAAAGTATTACAACTTACTCAACATTGTTTGGTATAATCTTGAGCTTCTTCCTGATCTCACCATTCATTAGGCTATCAAGATCACCATCACCACCAGGAGTAGACCTCAAGGAATTCAAGTATCTCGAGTACCGTTTAATTGCAATTTGTTGTGACAGTTCAGAAGCTGTCAAGGATACAGGGTCCATCCCTGAATCCAACAGGAAATTGTAGAAATCCTGGAAACAAGATTAATGCATTCCCAAAACTTTAGTCGACGTACATGATTTTTACTCAATCAAAATGTAAGAGAAAAAAACAACTGGGATGAGGTGAAAGTTCACCACTGAATTGCTGCTGGAACTGATAACATCTTCAAGCTCACTCCATGAATCGGTTGCCTCCACAAACTTGCCGGCCTCAAGTTTTTGCTTTATTTGCTCGGCTAAACTGTTTTCTGAAAAAAATTTATTAGCCAACACCAAAATTTTCTCATAGGCCACAAATATAGCAGAAGAACTAAAAAATCTAGACCTGTTTGACTTAACCAGGCCATTGTTGTCCAGCCTAGAGACATCTTTTAGGAGAGGACCCCAAGAAAACTGCATAATCATGTGAAATTATGAAAATGTACATGGCTTAGTTGTCATATATAGCAAGAATTAAGAACTGATTGGAAAAAGTGTACAGGCTGAAAAGATGTTCATTAACAATCCAACCAGAAGGCATACCACAAAATCTTCTGGTGATATCCAGGTGTCCCCCAATGCAATTCCTGTGTACAAAGAAGAAACTCCAAATTGTAAAGAAATAGCAGAAAAGGTTCTCAATTGAAGCAAATTTTGCTGAATTCAAGATTCAATTTTGGGATTTTTCTTTCTTATTTCACATATATAATTACTCTTCATATGTCAAAGATTCATAAACAAATACTATTACCTCCAAGCTTGAGCTTTAGTTTTCCAGCCTCTATTGCATTGAGTGCTGATAATCCAAGGGTAACAGCATACTTTCCACCATAAGACTCTGCTACTATATAAAGAGGGCTCTTTTGGAGGCTCTCATTTCTGTTGAAAACTTCAATCAACAGTGTGGTTAAATCAGCTGCAGCCTCATCATCAGTTTTCACCAAGAATTTTGGATCCTCCACAAAACTGTATCCAGTCCCAACTGGATTATCCTATACACAACCCCAACAAATAGTTGAATAATAATAATAATAATAAGTCTTAGATTATGGTATATTGGGATCATTTATGGATAATGCCATTCTCACCACAAACAGGAGATCTGCTTTTCTCAGCCATGTTGAGTTTCTAGGCTTCAAATATGTGTCCAAAGGCCCAACTTCTTCAAAATTTCCAATCCCAACTCCAGAAGCACCCTGATGGGATTACAAATCAAAATTCAGCTATTAATATCTAACTTCAGTTAAAATGACAGAAGGAAAGAAATGAACTAATCAGTGATCAAGATTGTTCATCCTGATTTTCTAGTGAAATTGCACAAAGAAAAAAAGTACTGACAGGTCCACCCTGCAGCCAAAGAATGATAGGCCATGGCTTGGTTGGATCTTGAGTCCTGTATGGACTTCTGTAATACCACCAAAACATGTGGGTTTCTGTTCATATACACACATACACATACAAAAAAAAATCAGTATATATAATGCATGAAATCCACATCTAAAACAGGGAAAAAAAAAAACATAAAATGGAGATTCAGAAATGAGGCTTACTGGGCCTGACTTCAACATATCCCCAGGCTTCTGACCCATCTTCTGTTCTTGCAGCTTTGACCATTCCATGGAAGAGTGGAAAGAAAAACAAAACAGAAGCAAGAAGAGAAAAAACAACATGGGACTTTTCCATTTTCAAAAGCAGAAAAAAGATGGAAGCTCCCCCACTCTTTACAGAATGAAAAGAAAGCTGTGTCCAGAAGGTGAGAAGGTGAAATGTAATACTGTATGGAGAAAAATGGATGATGATTGGAGGTGTCCTTGAGTCCTTGTCTCTGACTCCAACAGAAATAACCAAAAAATATGGCAGCTGCAAATCAAGAGGTGACCAGAAATTTGACTTTACAGATGATATATCTTTAGTTTTTCAGTCAGGAAAGAATTGTTTATAGATCTGCCCAGTTGTGCACTGAATTATAGTCATCACAATGATTAAAATAGTATATACATAATACTAATAATAAAAAAAAAAAGACATGTTACTTTATTCCTACTTTATTTCTTTATCAGTTTTGTTTTTATTTTTGTATGCACAACACCAATGGGTAGTATTTTGTCAAGATCTTATACATGGTTGCACATGCACTGGATTGGAATAATTTTTTGCTTAAATTTATGATTATTAAATTAGATTTGTAAATTTCAAGAGTGTAAATTTGGATCTTATAAAAATGGAAATTATCCTGTTATTGGACAGTTACTAGAAACAGCTGAACCTAAGATGCACTTTCACCTATTCTTTTCCTTGTCTGACTATACAAGATTTTTAGCACATGTATGTGTGTGACCGTGTGAAAATATAAGACCCATATGTACGTGTTACTCTGTGAAAATATAAGATGAAAATATAAAATGAGATGTATATTGGATGTGTATTATTAGGTATAATATTTATAATACTGATTAAATTTATTATAAATAAAGTATAATTCAAGTGATAAAATCATAACTCTAAAGTGTTTGAGATAATTATTGATTAACGAACATTACTTCCTTAATATAATAATATATTTAATCGCTTTGGTAAAAAATAAAAAAGGGAATATGACAATATACAAATCAAATATTCTTGTAGAGATCACTTCAAAATATCACAAACTGGAGAGGTGATTAAATTTGAATTTCAATTGCATTATTTTATTTGTTAGAGCAATAATTTACATTGTTGAGTAAATTCACTTTGTCCCTTGTATATCGTATCGAGTACCCTCTGCAGTTTAAAATCTGTTTGAAAATTCATTTCAAATTGATGATGTGGTATTTAAATTTATTTTTTAGACCAAAATAAACTTTATAATAAGTAATTACACATTTTTTTGGCCCCATACTATAATTAGGAAGTTCAACTGGAATTTCCCAATAATAAGGAGATGAGTGGTTATTTTATATATTAGAGAGCAATAATTTACATTATACATTGGAGAGCAATAATTCAGATTTAATTTAGTTAGATATGTGAGAGTTTTTAGTTCAATACTGATACTTTGTTACGTTGGCATGTAAAAATTATTGTTCACAAATACATGAAATCATTATTTAACTCCTTAATTATTATTGAATATTTATCATCTAATGATTTTTTGTTCCCTGATCATAGTAAAGGGGAAAAGTGTACAGTGATAAAGGGCACTTTGGATTTAAAATAAAAAGAATTAATTATGAAAACTACCTTGAGGTTTGTCTTGTTTGTAAAACACTTTTCAATAAATGTAATTTATAAAATATAAATAAATATTAAAAAATATTTTTAATTTATAAAATTAAAAGAGTTTATTGTAAATAATTCAAACCGTAATTTTAAAATTACCCCATATGAATCGAACTTCATCAATTTCAAACCAACTTTATAATGAATATTGAATAATAGGTGTGATTGATAAAAATTGATGGATCATATGTCCAAATGTTATGAGAAAAATTTAATCTAATTTTATTTTGCAAGTAAGTTAAAGTGTAGCATATATGGGTTAGAAGCCAAGAAATTATGTGTTGATTTTTATATTAAAAAATTATTTCTTGCACCCCATTTCTTGCATAAATTGTAGCAAAAGAAAAAGTGCAAAAATAAGCAATGTTAGCTTGTTAAAGGAACATACGTATTTGTAGTGGGGCAAAGGGTCCAAGAAGATTGCGTGCCAGAAGATAGTTTTATCCTATTCGCTGTTAAGAAAAGGACATGAAAGACTTTTTAGTCCTTTCTTTATGTCCCAACAGATATTTTCTCTTTTTGGTCAACAGTTTCCCATTTTTGTGAAAAAGTAACTAAAGATAAAAAAACAAAGAAAATTATTTAATATTGATTCGATATGATAGTTAAAAGTTTATTTGAATTTAATTTATTAATTTTATAAATTAAATTAAAATAAATTTTTTGTTTCATAATATTTAAATATTAGGTCGAATTCGACTTTATTAGTAAAACAAATAAAAAATATATATATAAAAAGATCAAGTTATTCGATGGATGGATATCTATTCATTTACACACTCGTATCAATCTGTGTATGTTTATGTATAAATGAATGATAGATACATACTTAATGTAAGTCATTAAATATAAAATTTACAAATAGATCAGTTATATTTATATATATATATATATATATGATGAAATTCATTATAAACAAATAATTATCTTTACTTAAAAAGTTAAAATCCCAAAAACATCCAAAAAGTTACACATGTGAATGTCCTTGAAAAGGTTGTGCCACAAAAAAGAAGGGTCTTTTTGGTAGGCCCAAGAAAAGAAAATGCCAAAGCCGAACTGAGCCGAAAAACCTTAAAGTTGGAGTCACCGAAAACAACTGGCGTGGAACAATAATAACCCGTGTGCTGTGCTTGTCCAACTCTTTGTTACGGGCGATGACAATAATGGGTTAAGAAACATCACACTAATAATGCTAAATTGCAAATAGTAATATATACATACATATATAATCACTTGAAAAATTAATATTTTTAGCATATAATATATTTAGAGGGTGTTTATGTGAATATATAATCTTTTTAGAATATTTTATAAAATATTTAAAATTTTAAATAATATTTTAATAAGTTTATAAGCTATCAAAATAAAATGATAAAATCTTATAACATTAAAGAGTTCGTGAGATCTTAAAAAACTCTTTTTTTAATTATATCAATTAAAAAATTAATATAATTAAAATATTATAAATTGCATGATTTTATTTTATATAAATATTTAAAGAACTTATTTGTATAACAATCATCAACAATTAATGACGGGAAAAAAATATTAATAGTACATTTGGCAAAATTTGAATCTAAAACCTCAAAATTTTAGACTTTATTTAAGTTTTAGTGGTGGAAAATTAAGATTAGCAATCATGGAATCATTTTAGAAAAGTATATGGCTTAACATAAAGGTTTCAAGAAAAGTGAAGAATATAGAAAAGGGATTAACTTTTTAGTAGTAAAGTGTCAATTGAGCATCATATTTATGTTGAAAATGAGAACTAAAAGGAAGTGGGAGTCATTCAATTCAAGTTGAAATTTATTACCTTTAGACTGCACACGTGAAATATGATAATTGTGACGAGGATTCAATTATTATTACCTGCGTTATATCCTTTTTTTTTTTTTTTTCTTTTTTTGGCTTGATAATTAGTGGATTTTGGTATTTCTTTTAATTGATGGAAAACAAGAAACTTGTGCTTAATGATGCCATTTTCCTATCAATGTTAACTTGGATATATGGTTTCGTGAACAGAAATTATAAAGAATATATATGACTAATAATTTGCGCACATTTCTAAACTGTTTCCATCATTAAATTAGAAATTGAATACTGCGATGAAAAAACAGTGGATAAAGAGATATTTTTTATTTTTTTAAAAAATAAATTTTTAAAAATTTAATAATTTTATATATAAAATTTATAATAATTTAAAATTTTTGTGACGTTGAGTGGAGTCGGCCGCTGCTACTATCCCACCCCTAGCTCAGTCTCTGCCCCACCTGAAATTGGCACATAAACACTCCAAATCTGAGTTGAAATCACTTTCATTGAGTTTCAATTTTGAAATCTTATTTCCTGAGAATAAGAGGTCAGTTTCTATAACAAATTGGATCATGGGTGTGTTGATAAATAGACCAAAGATGAATTCATTATTTTTGGCCTGAAGCGAATAAAGACATTCTGGATTTGATAAACACATATTTATTTATTATTGAAGTTATATGAAAAAAATAATGTATAATAATTTTAATACAAAAAAAAATTAAAAAGGATCGCCGACGAGCTCAGACCTTTATGAAACTTGTAAATTGAGCGTGAAAATTTTAAGCTAAGTTTCATATAATTTCAAGTTAAAGTACAAGTTTAGTTGAACATTAATGTTTGAATTTACATTAATGTGTTGTGATTAAGAGTAGGTTCAGCGTTTTGATGATAAAAAATAAAAATAAATACATAATGTTATATCTATGAAATTGTACACAAACAATTATTTATAATCTTAACTTTTTATACTTATACGGACATGGCACAATTGTAAGACATAAGGGAGAAAATATGAGAATCATGAGTTTGAATTTTTTTAGTACAAAGAGTGTAGCGTGATTGTATCCGTCCATCCGGTACTCCTTTCCGCGCTGTAGGTGGATTCAGATGGAGGAAAAAATCGATACAAACATCCGACTCAAATGTGTATATTTATCCAAATAGCAAACCATGGGAGATCATCCTGTCCCAAAATTAATCGAGCGAAGTATGGAATATTTCCACTCTCAATTTTTACAATATGCATCGAACATGAGTACAGTTTGGGCTTTTTGAGTATTCAAGGTAAAAAAAGATTTGCTCTGTCCAAATGGGCAGTTTGGGCTATAGAATTTCCAACTACTTTTTGATGACAATTTATGCCAATGATGCCATTTTATTTACAAAAGGATAAATAAAGGAAATAAAAACTAAAGAAGGAAACTAAATTAATACCATTATTTTCTAAATATTACTATAAAATAAGGCTATTTAAATATCTAGTTATTCTATCCTACCCCTTCTCGTTAGTCATTATTTCTCTGTGGCCCGGGAAAATAAAAAAAAAAACCTTTCCTCTAAAAAGTATTAATGCAAGCAATAATCGAAAATAATTAAAATTTGTAATAAAAAATCTTTTTGTGAACTAACGACACACACTTAAAGGTGCTGCTCGTCGAATTGTATATAGGAGATTTCGAAAATTCTCAATAAATCATTAAATCCTCCAATCAATATATTAATGTAATATCTAAACCCACAATAATCTAGGTAAATATACATTTGGCCCAATTTGATACTCAAACATATGATGCCATGTAAAGAAATCCTCTAATACTTAAGCAACTAAATAAAAAATAATGGGGATCTGAATAATTATAAAATAGTCTATTGGAGACGGATTAGCTAGACGATCATTAAAAAAAAAAAAAAAAACACATTTCTATTTTATTTATTTAATTTTGCAAATAAAGCTGAAGGACCAATTGCAAATTACTTTGTTACCCAAAGACCAAGAAAGAGCCCAAATCAAATGTTGCATGATGTAGGCCCATATTCCAAGAGCAACAAGGTGCAGAGATCCACAAAAGAACATCAAATGGGCCTTACTAGTAGGCCCAATAAAAACTTTCAATAACACTCGGAAGCCCAATTAATTTGGCCTTGTTCTTCCTTCTTCTTGCTCCTCTTTTTTCCTCTCTGTGGAAGAATATTCCGGCAAGAAATTTGAATTGTATGAGAGTAGAACCCAAACATGAAAGGATAAACCGACAACGCGGAGATTGAAACACGGATTGACGGAAATGGATTTTGGTGTGGGAGCTGATGAAGCGAAGTATTAGCCCGTTGAGGTCAAATGTATATAGTAGAACATTAGTGTTGACTCGAACGAACTAAACTCATAAATTCGACTTAAACTCGACTCGATATAGTTAAAAATTAACAAAATATATATAAAAATATTAAGTTCGATTCGTGTTCGACTCTATTAAAATTCGTTCAAACTTAACTCGATTAATAATCAAATTAAGCGATAATATGATTTCAATTTCATTAAAAAAATTAAATTAAATTCAGACAATACATTGCTCAATTCGATTTGTTTACAAGTATATCCTACCATCTTTAACATTTGGTCTTTAACGTTTGCATGGATCGTTAGGATATTTGGATCATTTACTCGTACTACTGGTTGTGTCATACCATACCCATTGGGCTTTGATTCACGATCACATGGTCCAGTGGGCCACAAATTGAATTATGGGCCTTTGCCATATGAAACAAATAACTTTTTTGACGTGTATATAATTAGAGATGGCTGAGATGCATCGGGAGAATTTTCAATTAAATTCAAAATTTGTTCATGCAAGACTCACCCGCCCTATTTTAATTTAGCCCAGGACCTGCCCCGTTCAGACCCGAACCTCAACGGGAACCCATAAATCTTTATTCGGATATCCTGATGCCACTGTAATCACAGTTAAACCCTTTTTCTCCTCGTTATTTTTATATAGAAAGTAACAAATCAAAACTTGCAGCAACTGGAGAATTTCCCAAGCCTCCAAATTTAAAATTACAAGGTGTAGAAAAGAATAGGAAAAGGCATCAAATCAGTTTTTACTCCTATTTCTTCACCCACCATAATCCCTTTCTCCAGTTAGAAGTGGACGGCGGCTTGGGAGCGCGCAACCGTAGAAGAGGACGGGGACCTTGGGAGAGGATGGGTCAAGTGGACGGCCGTGGAGAACGGTAGTTCCGTGCAGGGCTGTGCGTTCAGTAATATCGTACTAAAACGTATTGAAATAAAAATAAATTATCATATCGAATACCAAATTTCATTCGCTAATTACCGAAAACACAATTTTTGGTAAAATTAAAATTTATATTAAAAATAAAAATTATTCTTTATTTTTTCAAGAATTCATGCATATCAATTATTAAATTAAGGAGTTGTCGCATATGAAAAATATAAGTCAATCATTTGTATTATTTTTTAGAATTTATCTTCAATTATAAATGAGTATTATTTGGACAAAGTTAAATAATTGAATTCTTAAAAACAAAAATATGCTTATATGTTTGTTCTTTTGTGATTAAAAATAAATAATTAAAGAATTCAATTACATCAATTTAATTGGTGAGCGGTGAATATTTAATCGATATTTTGATGATACATTTCATTAAATAAGATAAATACATTTTTTTAGTTATTAAAATTTTTTAAAAAAAATATCTTTATCATTCTAAATTTTAATCATTTTCATAAGCACCAACTAAATAATTATTAATTAATTACTAAATAATTAAATATAAGGAAAATAGATTAAAAAATACTTGAAGAATAAAATTAATCCATAATTTTTTTTAAAAGTATAAAAATAAAAATAAAAATAAAAATAAATTCGGTATTTGGTTCAATACTGTATATCGAATCCAAATATCGATGTCGAACTGAATACCAAAATTTTAAAAAATACATATCGTATACTGAACCAAAATTTTCGATCTGATTTTGATTTATAACGAAATTTCAATTTCATTATGATTTGGTCGGTATACCAAACCGTGCCACACCTAATTCTGTGGATGTTGTTGGACAGTAGAGAAGTAAAGCAGTGAACGCAGTAGAGAGGCGAAATAATCAAATCGGGAAATAAGGAAATAAAAGAAAAAACCTTAATAAACCTATTTATACTCTAGTTATATGGGCGGATCCTAATAAACCCATTATCTACTTTGGATTCTATCGGATCGATAAAATTAAACTTGTAATTCATCATGTTAATGGTTTAGATATCAAATCCAATCCATTCAAAACGAGTTTATTATGAATTTAGATAAGATTTGATTCATTATCGTTCTATATAATACCCTAAACTCTAAACACACAAGGTAAGGAAAATGACGAATTTCCTTGCAACGAATTCAAGAGCAAATAACTTGTTGTGTTGGATTCAATTAAATTAGGTGTAGACTAATTTTTTTTTCCTTCCAAATGAAATACTAGAACTAAATCCTAGTTTCTTCAACTAACGAGTTATTTTGTTAAGGGCAAATGCTTCTTAATCCCTTTAAATTTAATTATTTTAATATTTTATTATTTAAAAATATTTTAATAATATTTTATTGCCTCAACTTGCATACTATAACGTGTTGTTCTTAATGATATTTTTAAATTAAATATTTTACATAAATGCTTTTCGTCAGCTCTCAATGAATGTTTTCTGTCCTCTTTCCCACTAAAAAGCCAAATATAAAGTTTGGCAATATTTTTTCTATTACTATCAATGAAAAACACACCACATATAATTATATATTTGTTATAAGTAGTGTCGATCATTATACGAGAAATACATATTTTCGTAGCGGATGATATCATCAGAGAACACAATATTTATATAGTTATATGGGAGATTAAAACAACTACAATTCATAATCACTTAATTTATTTCTCATACTGCGACTAACACTTTTTGCACTAAAAGTACAATTGTTATCGTGTTTTCATTATTAACAGTAATAAAAAATACTATGAAATATTTTTCTTGATATTTGAGTGAAAAAAATTACATATTTTTAGAATGACAATTGATTTTATTTGCAACAAAAGTTTTATTATTTGTCATTCTTTCACCATTGACAGTAATACAAAATATTACGTGTTTTTTAGCGAAAAAAGAAAAAAATTGCTTGATAGCAACTGATGAAAAATATTTTAATGAAAATTTAACGATAAAATATATCAATAAATATAAGTTGAGGAGTAAATAACTGTTGAGTTACTTTTAATATAAAAATGTCAAAATAATTAATTTAAGGTGGGTGATGTGCCATTACCCTTTTGTTAATACAATATTCAAACCAAATTTAATTTTGTTATCATGCCCTACAACAATTTGTTCCAATATTTACAAAATAGTCAAGTGAGTGTGAATACAATTGAAAGTGGGCACGTTGGGGAAGAAAATGTGGTTGCTTTCGGAATAAAAGTCCTGAAAACTACATTCCTACACATGCCTTTCATATGTCAACATATGTAAATAGGTTTGGAATTATGTTCCAAATTCAAAACGGTATCCTATGCAAAATTGATAGAGACATTGACTTGATTGGTGACGAGAGACAAGATAAGGCGACACCACTTGTGAAATTCCAACCACGTAACTTTCATAATTTGAATATGAAATTAGTTACCGAGTCAGAAAATAAAAAATAAAATTTGAAGAAGCAAAATATATTTATTTTAAATAATAAATAAAAATATATTTTTATTTATTTTAAATAAAATTTTAAAATTTAATAATTTTATATATAATTTTTATACTGATTTGAAAAGTTTAAGGAGTTAGGAGAACAATCGTTGCGGCCGCCCTTGCTCCAACTCTGCATGAGATATTATTATTCACTACAAGTAAAATTTTGAATTGTTGAATTAATATTAACATCATTAAATAATACATTATCTATTATGCTAAAATATCATGATTTTCTTTTTATTTAATCTTTTTTTTAAATATTTCCCATGTATTATTTTCCCAAGCTCAACCTCATGCAAACATACAAGTATTTTCAAGTTGAAAATTCAAAAATCCCCATTGGAAAGACTTTACTCCAAACGTGCTTCAATTCGTGCGCAAATCTTTGGGATAGGAGAGCCAAAATTCAGATGATATGACTATTATTTAGACAAACTCTTTTGTCAACTTCTTTCACCACACCCCCACCCCCACCAAACAAGGGTCTTGCAGCACGATTTGCTTCTCCCTTGCCAATTCATGTCTAAAAATGATGATACTGTTACACTAAAAAATCCAAAACAAGATGGGTTTAGAGAAAGAGAAGAAGAAGAAGAAGATAGTGATCAGCCGAAGCTGGTGATGAAAAACAGTGATGAAGTCTACTGCCAAACACCAACTTCCGAAGAACACAAAATTCCAGAATCAATTGACAGCTGCCCGCCGCCGCCGCCGCGAAAGAAGCGGAAAAAGGTGTTCGTGTACGAGAAAAAGTTGCCGAAGTCGGATATGTTTGAGAACACTGCCGCAGGAGGCGAGGAATTAGAGTTGTTCTTCCGATCATTTGCTCAGGATTCTAGGGTTCCGCCGGAGCCTGGCCTTCGCACCGCCGCCAAGAAGAGACGTACTGGTCAGTGATTGCCGTAGGTTTTAGTATTATACGATGTATATGTATGGTTGTTCTGTTTTTTTTTTTTTTTTCACTTAGTATTAGTTCTGTACTTTTAAGACAATCAGTAGGATATGCCTCATGATTAGGAAATACAAATGTAGTAGTTTTTACCTCTTGCCAAGGTTGAGAAAATAATTTGAAAATAAATTAAAATATAAAAAAAGTAATTTACAATTTGATAACTCAAATATTAAAAATTACGTCCAAGGCAAACATTAGCCCCAATCACCTTTTTTTAATACAATTTTCTTTATAATTATTTTGGATCTTAAAATCTTGGTGAAAGAAAAAAATAATGAAACCAACGCACATTCTAGCGCTATCTTGGTGCAGTGAACAGTGTTTATATATTTTTTATTAAGTTTAAAAATATTTTAAAATTTTATTTTTATCCTAATAGTATGTTTTCAATAACTTTTTTATGTTGTATACATACATAAATATTTCTAATAAAATTTTAATTAATGTATTTGTATTGTTTAATAAATTTTATATTTCTTTGTTATGTTTAAAAATATTTCAAAAATTCATATTTTATCTTAAATTATATATTTTTCAATAAAATTATTTTTTTATATTTTATATACATAAATATTTTTAATAAAATTTACTTATTTTATTTGTATTATTTTTTAATCCACTTTAATGTAATGTTTTTACTTTCTACTTAAATTTTATTCTTAATTATTTTATTTTTTATGTATATTATTTAGTTTGCTATCAATTATATTATATTAAAAAAGTATATTATTTATTTAACTGGACGTAAAACAAAATTTGAATATATGATATATTAATATATTAATATATATTTGATGAAACAAAATAGTTATTATAAATTAAATAATAAAAAAAAATATATTTTTTAGATTAAAATTTAAAATAGAAAAATTTTAAATTTAATATAAAAATTATATTATTTTAATATAAAAATTACATTAAAATAAAATTATTGGTTGGAGATAGACTATATATTATTATATATACCCACAATCTTACGTGGAAGATGATAAGAGGGCACAATAAACGAGATATGCCCTTGGAATATTTCACCGAGAGATTCTTTGTCCACCCAATCTTCTCCTGCATTTTACAATGGACTTCTTATTTACTATAAATTCTTAGATTATAGGGACAATTTTTTATTTTTATTTTTTTTTATCCACCTTTTTTAATCCAAGGTTTGGATCTGAGTCCATCTAAAAATTAAACAATTTATTCTTTCATTGTACTCCTAAATTATAATTAAGTAATTTTTGAAAAGTACTTAAATTTAAAATTCAAAACAATAACAAATATTTATGATGTCAAAAATTTTGAATCTTTTAATTTAATTTGATAATTCATTTTATATTTGGTTTCATGTTCAAATGATTCAAATATTTGTTATTGTTTTGAATTTTATAATACATATCAAATGATTCATGTTCAAAATATATTTAAAATAATATTATATATATAATATAAAATATAAAATAAAATAACCAATCAAAACAGAGAATTCAAACTGTACAAGTCAGACAACTTAAAAACTTGTCTCAATCGATTGGTACAAATTTTCAAATGTTTGTTATAAATGTGGGTGGGGATAATAATGGGCGGGTAACTTTGGATTCGATTTTTCCGTGGTACACGGGGCGACTGGCACGGGCTCTTGCCAGTCGCCCCCGTTTGACCAATGACTACCTCTGTGTTATTATTTTCATAAGTCATTAGTGTTGAACTTACCTGGGAATTTTTTTTTAAGGATTGAACTATTTGGTTATGTTTAGGTTAAAAAAATAAAAAAAATATTAATTGGGGAGAAAATACCCTCAAGGACAATTTTTATAAAACAGAGTCATCTTTTAAGGTTCATACATGTCAATTGATAAAACCAATAGTTAGGTCATGGCCAGATAATTCAATCCCTTGTTAACATAGTACTTAATTAAATTAGTTTGTTGTTATTAATAGTAAAACACAATAATGATGAAATTCAATTTTTTTTGAATTTTATAATATATAATATTTATTAATCTCTGCAAGATATTTATTAGAGATATTAAATATTATAAAATATTTCTCATCGAGTTTTTAGATAAAGTGGTAATTCAATATGTTAATTTGACTATTAACATTATAATTAGTAGAAAAATTACTAAAAATTCCTCAAAATTAATTTTATATTAAAAAATCCAATCCGTAAAATTATTTTTCAGTCCAAAAATCATTTCACCAATTTCTCATTCGGAAAAGCTCAACCATTAATTTTTTTACCCCTTTTCTTGGGTGAAATTACCTTGACGTTTTAAACAACTTGATTTATGAAATTTGAAAATTTTAATTTTTTTTGTTTAGCTCATTCAATTTCAAAAATTTAAATTGTCTCTACTATAATTCATATATCTAAAAATCCAAAAGAAAAAAAATTCCCCAAAAATTTAAAATTGTCATTGATACAAATCTATTTGAATAACTTAACAAAAATCTCTATAAAAAAAATCATTAAATTTCTTAATTTAAGAAGTCTAAGTTAATTTAGTGGTGTAACCCTAAGGGAATCAACTAGTGGTGCAAGAGGACTATATCCTGGTATATATATTGAGTATATATCTTATTACATATTTTATATACATATGTGTGTATAATTATATATAAATATATAATAAAATACATATTCAATGCATATAAATCGATGTAACAAATCATCAACTAATCTTCGAGAAAGAAAAAGGTCATCTAATTAGAACGAAAAGCCCATTTTCATGCACGAGACATGACATGCCAGTTACATTACTTCAGACAAAGGACATACACATACACGCATTTTAACCCGTCGCTTTGAATGAATCGAAATATTGCATCAATCCATTCAAAAAATTTAATTTTAAGATTGTCTGAATTTCTTAGAAAATATCTAACCAAACTTGCTTAATTTGTAACATCATTATATAAAATTCAAGAATTTTCAATGAATTGAAAACAAGTTGGTCCAATATTTATCAAATTCTAATAGCTCGTAGTTATTTGATTAACATATGGATAAGTGAGTATGATTAACTGGCCCAAGTTTACAATTTTGAAAAATTATGGGACTAAGGAATCTTGTGATAACGTGGCCAGAGAGTAGAATTTACCTCCAGAAATTGGAATAACATTTTTTTTAATCCTTAACTTATTATTTTATACGAAATTGGGTTAAGGTTTGGACCCTAAACAGTAAAATCTACCTCAACTAAGGTTTTAGTGTTTAGCATTCACTCTCACTGAATTTTGAATTTTTGGTGTACCTCTCCGTATACCACTATTTAGTAAAACTCATTAATAAAATTTTATTACAAGACCAAATGCAAGTCAAAGATCAAATTGAACTTTAAGTCATATATTTTAAAATAAGGAGTGTAGATTCACTTTTGTATATTTTTTGTTTTGTTCCGTGTTGGAATTATGTTTAAAATAAATGCATAACATTGAGATTATTACGGAATAATTATATTTAGAAATTATATATGACATTAAAATTGTTCAATAGTGTAGAGAATATGGTTATTTATGTATGAAAAAATAATACAAATGGTATTTTTTGAAAACTATGTATTTAGAAATTATAAAATATTTATGATGTGAAAAATTATAATTATTTTTCACATGTAACTTTTTTTGTTAATCGATTCCCTTAATATCGTTGAAAAGACCTCAAAGTCGTATTCATTTATTTTTGTGAAAAATTATATAAAATTACTATTAGTTTTTTTTAGAAGCTTTTTTTTTTTTTTGTTAAGCATAGGGATGGCGGCCTTTTGATCTTTTAATTAAAATTAAATTATTTTTTTAATGAAATAGTACTAGATAGAGATATTTGTTAAAAATTTAATCAAAAATCAAAACTTTAAGGGATGTGGATGCAAATATAATTTTTTCAGTAGCTTAAGTTTGGCAAATAAAAAAAAAAAAAATTTAAAGTGATCATGGTACAAATTAAGAATTTTAAATGCCAAATTAATATATTTGAAAATTTTAAGATCCAAAATATAAAATAACAAATTTAACTCAAAAATATTTTTTAAACCCCAAATTTCTTACCTTACCACAATTTAAACCTCGGTCGAAATAAACCGCATGTCCTCTACGTCCCTCACCACCCTGAAAAAGTCTCGTTTTCGAAAACTTCAAGAATAACAGAACTACGGAAGGATGAATTTTGTCCGTATGTTCTTGACGTTCGCAAACAGAGGGAAAACAATTCCAGTTGTCGATGGAAGAAAAGATAGAAAAATGGCAACGAAGAGGCGGTGGGGGAGGGTGATGAGAACGGTGGTGACGGCCAAGAAAGTGGTGGGGAGAAGAGAATGAGAAGGTGGAGTTGGTTTCTGCTTCCACCAAAGAGAATGAGAATGGAGGTATTCACTTCTTCACCAGACAAAAAGCCCCCATTTTGAAAACCACTTCCATTTGAATGAAATTAAAATGCAATTTACATAAGGTAAGTTTAAAACTAATCAAAATTCGGATAGTATGAATTACTGATGCTTTCTTCTTCTTTTGTGATGTATTTTAATCCAAATTCAATTACAATGGAACGAGTTTTAATCCACAATTTAAATATTTTTCTAAGAGATGTTTTTTTTTTTTTTTTAAATTTTGATTACAATTTGACCTCCTAATTTTACTCGAAAATTACATAAAAGAACAACTCTCTTTCTCTATAGTTTTCTTAAGTTATTTTCATAGATATTTTTTCTTATCAATAGTTTTCTTACGTTATTTATGTAATTCATGATTATGGTTTCTAACCTCAAGTCTAGCTAGTGCTTGTTTGGGTGATGGGCCTGTTCTTCAACTTGCTTTGTTGATCGTCTCTACTACAATAGTAACTGTCTGCTTATTAGTAGTTGGGAGCTGAAATATGGTTCAATTAATAGTAACCAATTAAACCATTTCAACTGTTAATCAGCCAACAAAAACGTGGAGCAAGAATGTGACATCATATGTTGATATGTAATAAAATAAAGCAGAAATATGTATATATATATATAGTTGAATTTGTTTAATTTAGCAAGAGAGAATGAGAGATGTCAATGGATTTTACATATATATATATATATATATATTACACATATGATAGTCTAAATAATAATTTTGACAGTTCAATAGTTTAAAAAGTTGAATATAATAGGCCCAAAACCAATAGAGGCCCTATCAATTTATTTATTCTATCTATCATGTAGGGTCGAAATTTTTTTAGCATCTATAAATGGTTTGTTCCCAAATACATAAAATTCATTTGGCACTTTACAATTTTTTGCTCTTTATTTGTATTCTTTCTTCTAGTTCTAACTTAATTATTTGAGAGTTATCATCGGAACAATTCATTTGAGAGTTATCATCGACCACCCGAAAACCTCTAATAATCTATTTGTATTGCAATTAGGGACCCTTTATTATTACGAAAGACGTCACTTCAATTTAGTTGAATGTTGCTAATAAATTCTTCTTCTTGAGGAGTTTACCAAAACTTGAAATCCGTCTCACTTAAATTGCCGGAAACCCAAACTCAATTGGTTGGATCCATTGGGTCTAACTTCCGTTGGACCTCTCTAATTTTATAAATATTAAATATTTTTTAAAAAATAATATTGCTGAAAATTTCTAAAAAATATATTTTTTAAAAATATCACATAAAATATATATAATAAAATTAAAAATATAGAAAAATTAAATGGGTAGAGTTTGAGTTTTGATCGACTTTAAAAATAAAAATTCAAAATTCAACTCAAATTTATTTATATTGATAAAAATCGTGAATAGATCCGGACAAAATTCGAATTTACTTGTATCGCATTGTCATTCATGTATAAACTCATTGAAGCCCAAGATAGAGTTATAGAGAACCGTACACGGAGTGCTTCATTTGAATTATGAAGCTGAAGTACAAGTAATTTGTCAAGATTTAATATTTAATTGATCAACAACCATTTATATGTTGCATTAATCATGCTTACATTTTGTTAAATCTTTTTACAGCATAATAGAACACTCAAGAAAGTTACTCTAATAAACTGATTATGTTAATAACCAAATGGCTTGAATTTGTGGACTGGAGTCTGGACCTACCAAATCCAGAGCCCCTAGATTTTGTGTGACGTGGGAAAGGTTGTTTGGAGATCTGAATTGTCCTAAAATTAAGTTTTGGTGTTATAGTTTAAGGTGCCTTCACCTACTGTTTTACGTTGCCAATTAACAAACCCAATTGGTAGAATGTGATCTCAAGAATTTTCAAGACCAAGCACCAACAAAATAAAAAATACACTTCACCCCCTTAAGAATTAAAATTTGTCATAAACCCTACTGAAATCCAAAAACAGAGATTGTAACTTCTGAAAAGTTAAAACAGGTAGCCAAAATACAATATTCCTGTCAAATTACCACCGGAATCCTAGCACCTATCTGTCATCAACAATTTATAAGGATTGAAATGACATTTATATAGATTAAAATGCACTCCACGGTCTCAAGAATTCAAGTTTTTGGATTAAACATCCTAAAATCCAACAAAAAGATTGTCTCCTGATAAGTTAAATTGCGTACTTATACCTCAATAGTTCAGCCAAATTGCCACGGGAATCCCAACATAGGCCTGTCACGATCAATTTTTGGAAGATAAATATACTATATATTTTATGTTCTACCCGACCAATTTTTCCACTTAATACTTATCAGTGTCACGATGAGGACTAAATGATAATAAAAAGTAACATCATCTTTCAATCTCATTAGATCGATAGAATGATTGTGGGACAATTCAAAATTTTGAATTTTTTTATGTGAAAACGCTTAATTTTCTTCTTCAAACAACTATATACAAATAGATAACTATTCATATAACTTTCATAAACAATATATATACATAAGTAGACACAAGAAAAACAAAAGACTAAGTTCTTCTTTTTTCTCCTTCATTAAAAAGTGTATTTTCTTCTTCTATAGTATTTGATATTGTGTTCTTGCTCATCACTTCGGTTGAGTTCACTCCTTAGATGTTAGACCAAGAATTTAATCAAAGTTATGAACAAGAACACAATATAAAATACTCTAGAAAGAACAAATACATTTTTAATGAAGAAGAAGAGTGATTTAGTCTCTTATTTTTCTTGTGTATACTTTTATATATATATTTAAAAAATTATATAAATATTTTTATACATGTCATATTATCTGGAGAAGAAAAATAAATATTTTAATTCTAAAAATTCAAGCCATATCAATCAACTTAAAGAGCATCTAGTCAACCTAATGAGATTAAATATCCCACTTAACTTTTTGTTTTCATCTGGCCCTCCTAATGAGTATCAGTGGAAGAAATTGTGTTGTTGAATACAAAAATGATATCTCCACCCTTATAACTTGCTTATGACTAATATTAGGTTTTGGAGCAAAGTGCAAACCAATTTAACTTTTTAAGGGGCATAGTTTCTTTTATTGGGATTTTAGGGTGATTAAGTGCAGAATTTTAAACTTTTTAGGGGGAAATTGCATTTTACCAAATATAAAATGAAATTTCTACCCTTATAAATTGCTCGTGAAATGCATTCATTGGAATTTCGATGGCAATTTGATCAGAATATTAGATTGGGGGCAAAATACTACATAATTTAACTTTCAATGGCCACATTATATTTTTTCAATTTGGTAGAGGAGAGGGGTTGTTACAAAAACTCGAATTTTTAAGGGGTTGAAGTGCATTTTGACCATAAAATAATAAACTTTCATGTATGTATTAATTTTTTTTAAAGTAAGGGGGTTCAAACAAAGAAATGGATACACTATTCATGTACACAAGACAATTCAGCCAATGCAATTGCAAATAGAAAACAAGAAAGACTAAAAAAGTTAGCATGATGACATCAAATGATTGTTGTTGGATAAGGTTGTCAACGGTTAGAATGAAGGAAAGATGGGGTGTTTGGAAAAGCCAAAACAGGGGAGCCAGCCACTCAGATTATTTCATCTTATGTATTTACTATTCATATTTATTGTAAGACTAAGAACCCAAGCCTCCATTTTTCCATTTTTCCTTTCTTTGTTTTCTATTGATTTTCTTCAATATGTTTACATGCAACGGTGGCTTGCAGCCATGCAATCGTCGTATTTTCTTTGCCTTGTCTTTTATCTGAGCCCTCCCAACATTTTATTTTTAAACACATATTTCTCATGATAATAAATAGGCGCAATTTTTATATTTACAAATCAATAGGGGCAATTTTGAAAGTATTTGAAAGTTGGTTGAATATGTTTTGATAGTAGTACTAATGCAATTCCCATTTAATTATAAGTTTTACAAGTGGCATTTCATATCGAATAAAATCATCACTTTAACTCATTTTTGAACTTCGTGTTAGGCTCCATGAATTACAACAATATTACCAACTTGAATATATAATATTGGTTAGAAAATCATCAAATTGAATGCATTTTTAAATAACTTAAATTATACTCATATATTAAATTTAGGGGTATTTTCATTAGGCCAAAAATACAATTGATCGAAGAGTGCACTTTGGAAAATTTATCCAAATTTCGGTGATGACTTCAGTTAGGTTAACTAAGGGAATGGACCGAATGTAAGACACGGTTAAATTATAAGGGAGGTCTTTGTAATTATAAAATTAATAGGAGAGAATGTGTAATTATCCATAATAACAGAAAAGCGCGGTGTTATTACCCAGTTCCATCAGTTAGCCTTATTAAATTGCCGTTTTGCAGACGTAGAGAGTGTTTGAAACTCATTTTAAATAAAATTTTAAATATAAAAATTCATTTATAAAAAAATTATGAGAGTGATTGAAAACCCATTCCAAATAAATTTTTAGATATAAAATTCATTTGTAAAAAAATTATATGTTTGGTAATTATTTTTTAATGAACTTTTAAAATAAATCACTTTTCCAAAAATACATTTTGAAAAAATAAAAAATTATGATTTTTGAATTTCTTTTCTTACATTTCTACTGAATGGGCGTTAAAATATATTTAATACCAAACATTTAACAACAGTTATAAGCACTTTTTCAAAAAATTTATATTAAAAAATTTATTTTATAGATGGACTTTCATTTCACAAGTGTTTCCAAACATGCACTATATGTTTGGTAATTACTTTTAAAATAAATTTTTAAAATAAATTATTTTTTCAAAAGTCCATAGAAGAAATGTAAAATTATGATTTTTGAATTTTTTTCTTACACTTCTACTAAATGGGTGTTATAGTATATTTTTACTAAATAATTAACAATATTTATAAATACATTTTAAAAAAATTTATATTAAAAAATTTATTTTATAAATAGGCTTTCAAGATGCACATAATAATTAACCATTAGAGAATTGAAATTGGGAAGTGGAGAGGCTTATAGAGTTGGAATTGGGAAGTGGAAATGCCTATGGAGTATCCAGGAAATTTTAAAACTTTACAATATAACAAAAAAAAACAAAAAGCACATGTATACCAAATAATAGAAAAGAAAATATATGTAGTTATAGAGAGTGTTTTATTTTCTAACCCGATATTAATGGACCTGTAGAATAAATATACGAGTACGATAACTATAAATGAAATTCTAGATACCAGTGAATATAAATTCAATTTTGACGAATATGATATGCACATTTATGTACACCTTACCTGGAGCTATTAATTGATTTACCAAATAGTCTTTTGAGATGCTGCGCTACATTAAGTAGATAATATAACAGATGTTTAAAATAATAAATAATAATATAAATTTTATAAAATAAAATATTTATTCGCTATCAAGCATAGACGAACAATACACTGATTATTGCAAATCGTATATAAAAAAGAAGCATCACGCTAGTTATTTATTTTGTTGTATTTTCTATTTCAAAATAACATGTTGTATTCTATTAAAAGACATGTATACTATATGTGTGTAAAGTATTTCTATAACTATACCAGTGGAATTTAATGTGACGTGAATATAAAATTTGAAATACAAAATAAAATCTAAAATAGGAATAAAAAATTGAAATGCCCATCTCACACCCCCTCCATCACCTCTCATCCAACCCCTCCAAAATTAATTGACTTCCATCCTTATCGAAATAATTAAACTTACTATCTTTCGATTCTTTCCAGAAACCCTGAAACACACATACACACACACAGAGCGCGCACACAGAGATATGGGCTTTATATAAATTTTGTCTTTCTTCTTTGCCTCTGCCCTCCTCTTCTATATACGCATTCCACCCCACCACCCACCCACCCCACCACCCACCCACCCACCCCACCCCAAAATATATATATATATATATATATATATTCACACTTGTAATGATTACTACTGCAGCTTTGGCTCTCAAACATAACAAAGCGGCAATCTCTCTGCTCTCTACCTAGTCTTTAACTTTGCAGCTTGGAATTAAAAAAAAAAACAAAAACAAAAACAGATGAATCCCACCTCAATATTAATCTGCAGAAGACTCCTCCAAGCAGCAGATGTAGGCACTTTTGTCGGCATTCCAGACGCATCCATCCCCCCCATCACCGCCGCCGTCAGAAGACCCTTCAACTCCACCACACCCTTCGACTCCTCCGTGGCCCTAACATTTGTCATCCTTATCACAGCCTTCTTTTTCTTGGGCTTCTTCTCGATCTACATCCGCCACTTCACCGCTGCTGAGGAAGACCCTTCCCCTCCCTCATCCGATTCTCGCCCCCGTCCTCCGCCGCCCAACCACAAGGGCGGCCTCGACACTTCCGCCGTCAATTCCCTCCCCCTCCTGGCCTACGGCAAGGCCGCGAAGCACACGATGATTGATGACTGCCCAATTTGCTTGAGCGAGTTCCATGAGAGGGAGACTGTCAAGTTAATCCCCTATTGTAGTCACGTGTTCCATCCGAGCTGTATTGACACGTGGCTTGCGTCGCACGTGACCTGCCCGCTGTGTCGATCTCGCCAGCTGTTCAAGAGCGTTGAGGGGGTTTCTTTGGATGTGACGCATGATAAGAATGACAATGGTGCGAGCGACAACGGTGACAGATTGACGGTGGAGGACGGTGACACTTAGGGTTTTGATGGTATGAAACAAAACATACACCTAATTTTTTTTTTGAAATATTGAAAAATAAAAAAAAAATGTATCTGAAAATGTCATATTATTGTTTTCGTTCTACTTGATTGGTTTAATTTCTTGTCTATTTTAACAAAATTTTAAATATAATAAAATATTATCAAACTAATCTAATATAAATATTTTTAGTGGAATTTAAATAACAAAGCACCATGTTAATTAGTACTCACTTGTAGCATTTGAATTAGATTTGATTGGTTTTGGTCTATTCTCAATGTAGGGGGAGGGCATATTGTACAAATATACAATTACTTGTACAACACTCAAATTTACTAATTGATTGCTAATCTAGAGGGTTTAAGTGATTTAATCAGTTTACTAAAATAATTGTTTAATAATAATTTTATTTCCTAATCATGATAGACGTGATTGAGACATGGTACCGTCTTTTTTTTTTTTAAATAGTAAATTTGGGTTATCTACTATTTTTTACCCGCAATTTTGTGATTAGATTTTTCTCATATTCTACAGTAGTTTTAACATAATTTTATTCTACTCCTCTAATTTTGTCTTTGAAAAATTTCATTATTAACTGTTAAAGTACAAAGAGAAATTCACTTATTAAACTTACACACAAAAATTATAGAAATCAGATTGATACCCACTTTTTGGTTTAATGGGATTTTTTTTGTTTTTGATATTCGAGTTATACCTTATTGACATTTAATTTAAAATTTTCTTGTAGCAAAGATATTGCAGGTAAAATAGTAAGTAGCCAAGAAAAGGCAGTTCAAATCGTGTTCTAGTTTTATTTCATTTAGAAACATATAAAAAATATTTTTTTAAATATACAATGAATCAATTGACGTGTATATATATATATATATATATATATATACATAATGTAAAATATCAAATGAAACGCCACATTTGAAGAAAAAGGGGTTTGGAGATTTTGAACTATGAACTTGGTGCATCTCCGAATAACTTTTCTTTCATCTTTTATTTTTTTTGAGATTGCTTAGTCTTAAGAATTAGAAATACTACAATTTTAAATTTGTTTCACCATTTTACTTGTTTAATAAATGAAAAAGAAGGTTGTTTTGCATTATTTATTTCTACACTAAGTAGTTAGAAGCAACATTTTTTTCAGGTATATTATATTTCTATAAAACGATTCTGAATTTGAATCCAAGCACAAATATTATCATAATACTAATTCTTTAAAATATTATTTTTGAAAATTTTTAAATTTTTTAAATTAAATTATATAATTAAGCAGCTACCAAATTCACCCTGTGAAACAATTTTTTGTTTTATATATATAAAGTAGCCGATCCTTACATCAAAACATTAGTCAACAACTAATTAATGATCACCAATCAAGAATTTACACAATAGCTACAGTACTACAATAAAAAGAGACAACTATTGACGTTTTTGGTTAAATTCTAAAACTCGGATTATTTCAATTAATTTAAAATCGTATTAATTCTGATTCAACTATTTCACATGCATTGGGCTTAAACATCCAGCAATATGCCCCTGATTTTGGGTACATGTTTGGCCAAGCTTGGCAGCTGATATGCATGTGAAAGACATTTTGTACCCTCAGACGTGATAGTACAAGCCCATGTGCATTTGGTGTTCTTCCAAATTGTGTGCTGTAATTTTGGCTGAGATATAGAGAAAAAATCACTCTTTCACGAGGCCCTCTTGGCAAGAAACTTACGGTTCGGTGTGGTAGTATATGACCTCATATATTGTATGCGAAGTTAGGGTTCGAATCCATTCTCTTCTCTCCCGTTATTTTTCCTCTTTTTGGATTTGAGCTTTTCCTCCACCTAAAAAAAACGACTATGGAGATTTTACTAGACTTATATATATATATATATATATATATTCTTTTTAAGGTTCAATTGAATTCTCGTACACAATCCCTCGACCAATTCAAAATAATATGAGGTTTTAGATTCAAGTTTCACAAGACAGTTTGGTTATTTACTTGACTTATGTGAGTATTGTTGTTTCACTATAGATTGCAGTCAATTTGCTATTGATTATTATATTAATTTAATTATTTGAGAGTATTATGTCCATGTTATGATATGGAGTAATTATTATTTCTCTTTTAAGATAAAAAAAAAAAGACATTTCAAATTCACTCTATTCTCATTGTCCAATCATTTCTCCGCATATGAGGAATTACATATGCAGCAAAACATGCATATACATTAAGGTGGATGAATATCCAAGTTAGGATGAAGTTATCAATCTTTTTTAGTAAAAAGTTAAAGGATATAAAAAAAATCCGACTTGCAATACAAACAAATTATGAGGGAAGTTAGAAAATCTCTAGACTAAAATCCCTAAGGGTCAGGTCAATTTTTTGTGCCTTAAAAAGAATAGAAAAATATAAAAATCAGAATTTTTTTTTTTTACCAAAAATGAAAAATGGAGCATGTATTTACAGACTTTTATCGTCTTTTTTTCCCCTTATTTTGATTTAATTTAAAAGATACTATTTTGCCATTATTACTTAAATATGGTACATCACACATGCAATGCCTCAAATAGTACCAAGTTATATTTTTATTTTATTTTATGACATCAATAAATGCAACGATACAATGACTTAAGAGGTGAATTATGAATAGTTTGATTGAATCGATAATTGAATCAAATTTGGAATACATTTCAAGAGATAAGATTTCACGACATAACTAAGAATAGACATTTTAACCATATGATTTTTTATTTTTTAATTAACAAGTGTAAATCATGTGCCAAGAGCATGATAAAGGTTGAGAGGTAGACTAAAGCCGAAAGGCAAGTCCTCCAAGGACCCAAAATATTCTTTATTTAGTCAAGAAGAAATGCAAAGCTAATTTAAAAGGAGCAAAAAGTTTCTTACAAGTATTATTAAGTTATTGACACTTTACCACAACTTTTGTTCACACGTCTCGATGTAATCGTTTCAATTAATTTATACATTTGAGTGATAGGAATATATTTAATGAAATATTTTAATATTATAGTCAGTCATCTATAGTAAATCTTGAAATATTCCATTGATGAATTTAGAATTAATAATTTTAAATTCGTAATAATAAATTTATTAAGTTTATTTAAATAATTTCATATTACAATAAAGTAAAATTATTGAAATCGTATTTTGATCATTATGGTATTTTTAAAATACATCTTACATGAAGTCATTTGAATTTTTTTCTCAAATCCTCTTATAAAATTCAAATATTTCCACTCGATAGCAAATTTATTTTTCTCGACATTTACATATTCCCCTTACAACAGAGAGAAAACTAATGCAACACAGGACTTATAATGGACGTCAAATCTTCTGTTCCACTTTCTTATTGTATCCCACTTTTTAGATTCATAACACGTGATCATAAGATAAATTATGTTACATGAATTCAAAGGGTGAAATAGGAGAAGTGGAATAGAAGATCTGAAACAGCGATGCTGAAGCACAAAAGAGGAGAAATCAAGTTCACCTGATCATCACTCAGGAATAAATATTTCAAAGTTCAAAGTATCAAACAGTATGGTTTTTGTACAATGAACAAATAATGCAGCAGCATTTGCCATAATTCACTTCTATCAGAGAACACATTCATCTCCATTAACATTACCAGTCAAGCTTTGTAAGAGTGCATGTACACAGCAGCAATGCACCAATCAGCAGCTTCATCTTCATCAAGCCTTCTATTTTTGCCATTTCAAGAACTCATTTATTCACAATAAAGCCATCACTAATAACCAATGACTTTCCAGTCAGATAAATCAGTAATTTGCAGTGGTAAGTAACACTTTCTGCCCTTCAGAGAAAAGAATTGACTGCACATAATTAAGATGCAAATCCACGCACGGAACGTATTCTGATTTTAACAAATAAATCAGAGGTGGTGCCCATCTGTGGAGAAAAACACATTCATTTACTTGCCATTAACAGAATAGCATGATGGACATGCATAGTGGTTAAATTTTACCTGGAGGAAGAACTTGAGGAACAAAAGAGCTAAATCACTTATTTTAGTTCTCATCAATGTACTACTCTATATGCTGTTTTTTCTTCTTCTTTACTGGATAAAATAAGCTCGGACCGCCTCAACTACCGGGGCCTGGCACATTGGACACTTCCCTGTACCCTGGACCAATTTTTCTGCACACTTGGAACAGGTGCACATGTGCCCACATCTGCATGAACGAGAGAACACAGAGGGCATGATCATCTTTAACACTTTGCATTTGCCACATTAAGAATTGCACGATGAAAGAACATGGATACTTTCTTTCACAGCATTGCTAAAAGTAACCTAGTATCCCAATTCAATTAAAGAGTGTTTTAATGGCCCCGGCCCAACAGCTATGCACTTTCATGAAATCAAGTTTAAAATGTTTGCATATTTTCCATAGAAGTGATATATAAAATCTTGCACATACATATATATATATGTATATGTTACACATATATAGATCTAAACTTTCATATATGCATACTTAAACACATATAGACCTAGATAGAGAGAGAGAAGCTCGTGGTGGTTAAAACTTTTAATTTAATTTTTTACCTAGACGTTTGTTGAAGTTTGATGTAATATCATAGAGAGACCCCCTGGGGGTAGTTTCGTCATTTTAAATTTCAGGATATTTTGGCTTTTTTATTTTTTTTATTTTTTGGAAGATATGAGGGATAAAAGGTTATTTCACTAAAATCGTTAGCTTTTCTGGACGGCAGTCTCTGACAAAGAGTGTAAGAGCAATTATTGAAAAAGTAAGGGTGTTTTTTATTATACCAGACCTCAAGGGTGTTTATGTAATTATCCCTATTTTTTGTTTTATAGTTATATATAGGCACATTAATTACCTGTACAATAGGGAATCAATGTTGCTATCACAACATACGCAGCAAATTCCTCTCCTTACATAATCCCACTGAGATTCATCATGAAGCGTATTCCCTTTGGATGCATCTGCATATGATAGAATCATTGGGAATGGTCAAGTCGTAATCAGGGAGAGAAAGAAAAGCACTGTATGCTGATAGACAACTTAGATGCATAAAGAAAGAAGCAAGGAGTTTAATATTCAAAAAGAAAACATCTTCTTCTTTATACCAATGAAAAAGAAAATTAGAGATATCACAGAAAAAAGCAGAATATCTAACAAAAGTGCACAGATTATGAACTTCCATAATATCCAGTTGAAAACTTGCCTCTTGTTAAGATTGACCGGTTTAAAGCTGCCGAAACCTCTTGGCGCACTGATCGCTGCAACTCTATTTGCATGTCCATGCATTGTTCCAGCATACTTTGCATATTGTTCATCCTCTGCTGAAGCCTAGCCATGTCAATCCTCAACTCATTGACTAACTCCCACTCCTAATACACATAAGCAGAAAGAGATGGTGATAAGTTACAAGTAAGTAGGACAAAATGCTCTTCGACAATTGAAAGAACCGAAGGTGTGATGAGTAACTAAAATTTTATAACACGCTACAATTTTTACACCGAAGAGAAAATGAAGTTTTAGGCCAGAACCACTGAAGCTCAAGACTATATAGACGAACAAAAACATTGTACATGAGAAACTTCGACAGATCCCCAATTTTTAAAGAATACAATTTCAACTAGGCATCATCCGGTAGTTGATGAATCAGTGCCCAGAAAAATTGGGCACATATCTCAAAGATTTAGGGGAATTAGGGAGGATTCTTTTTCTAACTTGTGTTATTATTTATTCAGCACTACTTGGTCTGATGTTAGATGACAACCAAAATTCTCCTCCTTAAACATGTGTACTGTCATAACAAGTCTCTTACATTAGCCAACGAGAAATTCTGTTGCACATAATAATTCAAATGAAGACAATATTTAAGATTCCAAAATATAAGATTACAAGAATTAAGTTGAGCCTCACTCAAAAGAAAAAGGACGTTCAACAATCCAGACACAGGTCAAATTATGCTTGAGATTACCATTTCCAACTGCTGATTTGAGCTGTTGTGTGGCATATTTGCACCCTGCAACTCCTCATCCCAAAGTGGCTGGGATGCAGTGACAAGGGTAGAAGTAGGAGCAAATGGATTTCTATCAGCAGTGTCGGATAGAGCCAAAGCTCGATCACCATTTTGCTGTCCCGGGTCTTGCTCAACTAGGCTAGGAGAAGAAGATGCATTGTCCAGTTCCCAATCACCAGAAGCATGACCTTGCCTTTCCACATGAGATTGTAAGACCTGGTCTAGACTCTCACGGAAACTACTTCGTAGAAGACTAGAGACACGTCTCCTGCATCAGAAAATAAATATTAAATAACAGTTTACTTGAAAGTCATCAATCCGGTGCAGGAAATCACTTGACTTAAATGTAATGAGATTGCATACCGGCTGAAAAGCTCCCTAAGTTCCATACTGTGAGCATTATCATCATCAGGGAAATAAATTGTACGAATCCTTCCAACAGATGCACCAACCTCGCCAGTAGGCATATCTAGCCAACTATCAATAGCCTCTTGCAAATCATGGCTTGGCCAGTCGTCATGTGATTCTTGCATCTGATCTTGCTCAACGGCATTGTTATCAGATGTTTCCTGAAACCATTGATTAGCAGAGCTTTCCTGCCAACTTCTAGCAATTGCTTCTCTGCTACCATCCACCCATTCTGTAAAGGCAACACTAGGTAGCTGTTGCCAGGCACTTTCTTCAATCTCCGTTGCTGACTCTTGGAACTCATCCACTTGTGCTGAAGCATCTCCCCAATCAAATTGTTCGTTTGTGCTTCCTTCCAAGTCAGTAGTATGACCAGCTACTTCATGAACATAACTTGCATGTTCATAAAATACTTCTAGGGGTCCACTGTAATTTATATCCTCAGTTTCTAATGGCATTTCATTGGTAACAGTGGCATTTATCTCTTCATCATGTCTACTACCAGCACACTCAGCATCAGTGGATGCTTCTTGCTCAGTTGCCTCACTGTCCAAGACTTGCTCCTCTCTGCTACGAGCACTTCCAACATCAAGAGGCGCTTCTTGCTGACTTCCGTCAATGTCCAAAGACACTTCTTGCTCACTTCCCTCATTATGCAAAACTGGATCCTCTACTTCAGTTACTTGTATTACAAATTCCTGTCGACTCCTGTTTCCATCTACAGCACTTTCCAAGTCTGATGCTGTATGAATCCCCGTCATCTCCCTTTCCCTGCATGTAGACTCTAATTCACAATTGTTTTCATCACTAAATGTGGAATCAGATTCAGCACCGTTCACTGAAGTGGAAGCAGAATTATCCAATTTGCAGAGGAATCCTTCCCTGTATCGCCATATCATGTTGCCAATAGTTTAATAAGAAAAATAAAGAATAAAAAGAGTGCAAATATATTATACACATAGACTTAATACTTTAAGATCTCAATTAAAGCTAAAAGATAGCAAACAAAGTTAAAGTATGAGCTTCTTTACAATCAAGGACGAGCAATTAAAAATTTTGACCGAATACTAGAGATGAATCTAAAACACTTACTATTCAAATATAAATTACAATCTTAGCATAAGCACTAAAATCCAGTTAGCATCTCCCAACAAGGAGATGAGCAAACAGTCTTAAAAGTATTTATAAATAATCAGCTAAGCAGATATTATTTCTCTATTCCGTACCACAAGAGATGTAATTTATTAAAGAATTGAACAAGTTGGCAAACAATGCCAGAAATGGTAAGAGCAGTCAATGAACCAACCACATACATCCCTAACCCTGGGAAAAGGAAAAAATTAAATGAAAAAAATTAAATAAAAAATTCAATTACGATATCCAGCCAATTCTACAATATTCTAGCTTCCACGCATGCTGCATCTGGGCTTAGTTTTTCTATCCTTAGATCCAAGCATGCAAAAAAAATAAAAAAAAACTCAAGTTATAAGTAACAAAGTAGATAAGGAATATAAAAAAAAAAAAACAGTTTGTAAAAGGTTGTCATTGCCTTGTATAAACCAATAAAAAGGAGATAAATACAAAAACATGGTAAGGAACAAAATGCTGAGCAAACATAGAAGCAGCTCAACAAAAAGAGAAAAATATTCGCGCAGACTGTATACCCTGTGTTGGTGGGCGGAATATACACGACATATAGCTTAAAATTACCTGAGGCCAGAAACTGTATGCCTTTGCCTTAGCAAACCTAGTTCTGTTGCAGCCACAGAGGATGGTCTCTTGTCCGGGATCGATCTTTCATTTCTTAAGAACCTACCTCTGAGGAAAGCCTGCAAGATGGTATAAATTAGTTAATGTGATGTACAATGCTATTTAAGAATCTCAAGTTAGAGTCATCTTGTGCAGGAAAAATACAAGCTCAGTCTTGACCTTTGGCCATCAAATGCAATCCAACATTTGTAACAGTTATTTATGAAGGAGAACCTTTACCCATTGTGTGAGGATTGTTAAAAAAATGTCAGCTTCGAGTAAAGCAGGATAGGAAACAATAAAACTGCAAAGTAAAGTTTGCCTCCTTTGTAACATTAACACTCACATGTAACATAATATGATGTAAGGAATTAGAAAAATTTGTGTCCAGAGAAGTCACAGAAACTATTGGTGAGACGACTATTAGTACGAAAAGGAGTTAAAAGAATACCTAATGCTGAAGAGTATATAATTATGAATTATTACCTGAATGCGATTGCGATGGGCGAAATCGGACACTGGCCTCTGCTCCAACAAACCCTGAAGTTCTCCTTTCCTCTCAAATTGAGCCCTCAGGAGAAGATCAAGAAGAGTCTGTCTACCACATAATCTTCGAATGGGCCTTCGAGCACAAATCTCAGGATCAGTGATAACCAGTCCATCACGCACCTGCTCGATTTGAGAACCAATTTCAGCACCTCCATCTCTAAGTGATCCCTGATTGTTTCTCTGCTGGGCATTCATCTGTACCCATTCTCTGATAATTCTCACCCTTTCACACTCATTCTCACCTAGCCATTGCGGCCCCGAACGGTTGTTTAGATGGAATCCACTAGAGGAATGACCCATAACACCACTGTTCATCCATTCTCGAAAAATTTGTCTCACTCTTTCCCGTTCAATTTCTCCCAAGTCACTAGATTGTTCAGATATAATGCTGTTATTATCCTCATGCTCCATCTCGGAACCTGTGACACCATGATTCTCAGTTTCATCTGCATCTTCAGAGATATCATGCCCATTATCACTCCTTTGTCCCACCGACATGGAAGTACTTAAGCCTTCAGAATCCAAACCATTTCTCTGTCCTCTAGACCTATGAGAATGGCTCACCACATGGTCACCCTCAATCTCCCGCCACATTTGCAAGAGAGAGGACGCCCGGGTGCTAGGTCTACTTGGTTCATCACCCCACTGCCTTGACACTGGAGACGGAGACTCCCCAAAGAAAGAAGGACAAAAGGCAGATAAATTATGCAAGCCCGCAACAGCCATTTTTCAAATTTTATCTCATCAAACATGAATCACAGTGCTCAACCGTGATAGTTTTCTGCTAGGTTAAATAAACTACAAATCTGAACATAATTTATCAAAAAATGCTCAGTATTTGCAGAAAACCATTGCAATTCACAGAAACCATGAATCATCATCAGCCCTGCTACTGGAACTTGAAAGTCAATACACACATCAAACAATGCCTGCAAAAGATCTGGAAAATTTACATAGTTATTGTTAACATTCAAGTACAAAAGTCAAACAACTCATATTAGATTCTACAAATGTTTATCCCCCACACCAACCCCCCACACCCCTCCAAATAAAAAAATCTAAAGATGCTTACAAAATTAAAGATTTTAAAAAGAAAAAGGAAAAAGGTAGTGGCTTGCAGATCCATCTTGTCCCTGACCAATGACAACTCACCCAAAAGGAAAAGGAAAGCAAAAGCAACTGCCAACATTCAAATTGCTGACAATTTCAAATTTGAAACCAAGAAACGAATCTAAATGGGTTTAAAGAAAAAAACTAATCATTTCATCAAAAGAACTTCGTTGTTCTACAGAATCCATATCAAAACCAACGCATACTACATTTACAAAAACTTAAACCCATATTGGCTGCGCATAAATTTAACAAAACTTGTACAAAGTCCCCATAGATTGTATTAACAATATTAGACCGCAACAACAACAACAACAATCATCAAAGAAAGCAAACAAAACACCATTTTCACTAATATATTGACCAAAGAAAAAAAAATGCAATAATACCTTTCTGCAACTACCACGCAGCACAATTCTTCACATTCAACGTACCAATATGTGAGAGAGAGAGACAGAGAGAGAATCGGTTACAAAGAAAATTCAGACAGAGAGAAGAAGAGGTGGGATTTATTTATGAATAGTAATAACAGCAAAAAAAGAAGAAGGGAGGGTCCAACGTCAGCGGCACCGTTTGATTTATTACACACACTTAAACTCCCAAAATTTGCCGTAACTTTAACGTCTTTTTTTTTTTTTTTTTTTTTCCTTTCTTGTTTTTTTTATAAACCAAGATCTTTTTGACTCATGGGTGGACGCCGCGTGTTAACAGTCCTTTCCTTTCTAAGAAATTGCGGAACTACCCCCAACTTTATTGTATTTACCGTTAAGAAATAAGAATTTCCAGATTGTTGATTGTGGTAAGTAATTTATTTATTTATTTTTGGGGCTAACGTGCGGACCCTTAGTTCTTTTTTGGCATCAATGGATTGTTAGATTGCAAGATAAATATGGATTTTTGCATAGTTAATTGTCACAATCATTGTCATAATGAAAATTCTGGTTCTAGAGTTGTCTAGAATTTGGATTCTATTCTATAAAGTCTAAATTTTTTATTTTATTATTAATTTCACATTACTGTAATTTCTTCAAATTTGATATCTTGGACCTCTTTATCCTCTTTTTCATTATTCAAAATGACTTAATTTCTCAAAAGATCTTATTGACCTTTTATGGGACACTATATTTCATTAAAATTTGTTCAGTATTGCAAGTTTAGTCGAATAATAATATATGTAAAGGTGAATATATGCAAAATAATCTTTTTTTTCGATATATTATTTGTAATTAATAGAAAATACTCTTCTTCTTACTATGATAAATAAAGAATGTACTACAATAACATTCCACCGCTTGGATAAATTTTTTTACGACATCCTTCTATTCAAAATACAAATTTTTTAAATAATGTTTTACGTGTCAATTATACATATATAATTAATATAAATTGTGAATATTCTAATTATTTATATGTGAGGTATCACCTCTATGAATTGACACATCTTAGACAGACAAATATAGTAATAACCAAGACACCAATGGATAAGTGTGAAGAATGATTGAGCCAATTCTAAATGTTGTATATTAATCCATTTTTATATAGTAACCTTATAAGTATCAAAATTATGTGTGTTATTTGTTTTCCTAAACATATCTTATCTTATAATAATTTAGTAATTTTGAAGTTTGACTTATTTTTAATACTATATTAAATGATCATTTTATTTAAAAATTTAAATTGTTAAAAAGAAAAAAATTAAATATTTAAATATTTCTAACCTAATTCTCTTTTATTTGACTTAATGAATCATCCATTATTTTTTTTCTTTTTTCATTGGACTCAATGATGGACACAAAAAGAAAATGAGTATTTTGATAGACTCTTTTATTTTTCGAAATTAAAATTATTGTGTTGAAGAAAAATCATACACCCACGTGGCCGCAATTGGAATAACAAGAATAATAGTGGTTAATTATGCCATGAGCCCCACCTTTTATCTTCTGCCAATTCCTGATTGCCACAACTCAAGTTATTCAAATATCGTTCCTCTAAATATTTTTTTGTACAGACTCAAAAAAGAATATTTTAAATATGAAAATTAAATTGCTAATATTTTATTACAGACTAAAAAAAAAACATTTTTTAAATATGAATATTAAATTAATCTGCCAATCCCTCGTTCCAGAATTTTAAATTATTTTTTATTCAAGCACAAAGACAAAAAAAGGAAAAAAAAAAAAAAGTGTAATCTTGACATTAGTTGATACGTCCAAGCATAATTTACGGCATTGGCATATGCTAATTTGAAGATTATTAATGCACACAGGAAAGTAGAAACCCTTTGGGTTTTCAATAATTTTCTTTACTTTAATTTAATTTAATTTAATTTTAATCTGTGTTTTTTTTTTCTTTTGTCCCCTTAACTAATTGTACATCCACTAGAATTTATTATTATTATTTTTATATTCAGGTATCTAGATTTTATTGAACACTTGTTGTTGTTTAGGCTTCGTTTGGTTTAATAAGAGAAAAGGAAAGTGAAAGAAAAATGGAGTATATTAATTTTCTTATTTGGTATGACCAAAAGAATAATACTTCCCATTGTCCGGAACAGTGAAAATCAAATAGAATTTAAATATTTATATTTTTTATTTTACCAATTGATAATTAATCTTTTTATTTTTGTATTAGATTACGAATAAATGAACTATAACACTCTTGAATTACTAATAATCAATTGATAAATTAAATTAAAAACTTCTTCAGCAATAGTTTAACTAGCAAGTAAAAAGAAATATTTTCAGAATGTCAACATCTAAAAATTACTAAAGACCTTTACTTATCCTAAACCACCTATTTAAATTAAATAAAAAACTACCAAGATACAAAATATATTGAATTTGAACTCAATCATAAGCAGTGGAAAAATGTATACATAAAATAGAGTTAGAGAAAAATTGTTTTCATGGATAACATAATAAATAAAAATAATAATGAGGATTTTTATATCTTTTCAATCTTATATTTTCCAACTTCAGATGAAAAAAAATTAGGTTATGGTGGGGTTTCATATACCTCATATTTTACTTTCCTTCTAATTATTTAAACGAAAACAATTTTTTTTTTATACATCCATTTACATTTTTATTTCTCTTATTATACATTTACTTTAATCCCAATGAAATGAGCTCTTAATGCAAATTCATTGAGTACTTAATTATTTTTCTTAAAATAAAAAAATGAATTATCTTGATTATATTGTACTTCACCTAATACTTTGTATTCTTTGACCTAAAAAAAATTGGAAGTATTTTTTATTGGAAAAAGTTATAGTGATTTATGCTTTTTTTCTTCCTTTCACTTTCCGGGATTAATGGCAAAGGCACTTGTTTTTCCGCATGGAATGGAGGCCGGTCTATTTCAGGAATTCAGGTTCAACTACTCCACTTTCCAAAAATTGTAGAATTTGTTTATTTATTTTATTTTTGTTCTTAAAGATCATATTCAAACTAAGAGTAAATTATACACCTACGGTTAGGTGTAAATTACATAAGCTACTCGTGTTGTTTGGAAAATTACTAAACATCCCATGTCGCTAAAGTCTAAATAACATCAAGAAAGCGTCTGAAAAAAATAATGTTATTGCCCGAATGTAAATTTTTATATTACTTTAGTGCTTATCTTATATTTCATATTATAAATACATGTTGAGTGTTTAAAAAAATATATTAAAATATGCATACATATATATAAAATCTAAAGAATTTGAAACAGTACATATATATATATATATGGATGAAATTAAAAAACATATATTGGAGGTAAAAAGTAGATAGAGGTAATTTTAATTTTTTTTTTAAAAAGGGAATAATATTTTAAAATTTAATAATTTTATACATAAAATTTACACTTATTTAAAATTTTTGTGGAGTTAAGTAGGGTGTACCACCGGCCCTAGCTCCAACTCTATTATTATATGTACATGATATTTATGTAGTAGAGGGGATGGTTTATTTCTTGATTTTTTTGTATTGTAAGGAAAATATCTTGATGTGATGTTTATACATCAGATGCACGTACACGAATGGTATTGATATAATGTATCATATTGAACTTATATATGATTAGTGGTTTGATTTGGATAATTTTTCTAATTAAATCTAAAGAAGTAATATAAATAATTTTTATTTCAGCGAGTTGTTTGGTTAAAATTTGAATTATTTATTATGAAAAGCAACTATTATTTGAAATTTAAAAAATTAAAAACAGGATTACAAATGGGAAGGAAAAGAAAAGCGAAATATTAACTAAATTCTATTGTGGAAAGTGAACATAGTGGAGGGCTTTTACGAAGCTAATCTTATCTCATCTTTCTTAAGTAATTATATGTTGAAGAATTAATTTGTTGAGTTTATAATCCAACAATATTCTAAAAAAAAACTGATTTTTAATATTAAGTTTTTAAAATAATTCAGAAAAATATTTTTAAGTAAAAATTATAAAAATAAATTTAAAAAACAAACTAATAATGTCGTAAATAATTCATCGAAAAACTATCTTGATTCGTCCTTGAAGGCTTTTTAAAAGTGATAATATATAAAAACACTTAAAAATATCACAGATTCTATTTGGAGAGCCAAATTCAAAGTATTCCAACGAAAAAAATATTGTATCAATATCCTTTCTGGTCCCCCAAAAAAAATATTTATCATTTCTCAACGGCTAAAGTTTCGTGCATGAAAAAGCGACATGAACTTTTATTCAATGAGGCAATGACAACTATAATTATATCATGCACAAAATTAAGGAAATTTAAAAAAATAAATTAATGCCCTAATAATTAAAGAATTAAATAAATCCACAAGCTTTTTTGATGTCTATGGTCGTGCGAGCAAAATCACTGCAAAAAAATGTTTGATGTGCTTTTAAACAAACCTTAGCAACGTCGAAATGAGTCCAGATCTACAAACATGTACTTTGCTTGTAATAATATGATTAGCAAGAATTAATGATGGGTTTGACTGTAGCAGCACAGTTTGTTAAGAATCTAATCATTGTAATTATTTATCAAGTATTATGGGCCATTGTCCCTCCATAACACAACATTAGTGCTAATGTAATCAGATTTTAAAGTTCAAGAGACCGCCAGGTTAGATTGGCTAACCACTTTTATGTTGTCGGGGACAAGTGCACCACTTTTGTGGTTTGGATAGAATTTTTTATTATAAATTTTATTATATTATTTATTATATTATATTAATTGTCTATATATTTTGTGATTAACAAAGATGATTGGTTCAAATGAATTTACAATAAAAAATTCTTGTGATCGTATTATATGTATTTATTATAACTTTAAAAATTCAAATTCAATCAAATCCTAATTTGTTATTATCCAGTAACTTTATACTTAATATGGTGAATTACTAGCTATTATATGTTAATTTATTTATATTTCATAGGAGTAGCTAAGCTAGAAAATAACTAAAATTATGTATTGCATAGAATATAGTGATAAATTTAAAAAAAAATAATAATAAAAAGATCTAGTCTAGAACACTTATATGGAAGGCATTTAAGAAATCCAAGACTCAATGAATCACAAAAGAAAAAAAATATGGATTTTCACAAACAAACCTAAAAAATTATGAAACTTGGCCCATATTTATATTATGGTTTAAATATATGAACAAATTCACATCCACTAGAAAAATTAAAATACTTGAAATTTGGGAAAATATTACATAAAAAATAAAAAAAAAAAGGAAAGTGCGGATAATAAAATGGGTGAATTTTGAATCAGAATTTCACCTGTATAGGGATAGTTGTGCAGTCACCACCATACAACTCAGAAAGACCTTGGCGTAAATGTGCTATTCCTCTTTTAACTCCTCATAGATTGAAAAATAATAATAAAAAATATGACTATTAATTTTAGTTCTGCTAGTCAAATCACCCCATTTTACTCTTTAATTAGATGCTTCAAAATCTTTAAAAACTGCATTCATCCCTTGTTCTACATCAAACAACACATCCTTGTGTACAACATTTTAGCATGCACATATAATATTTCAGTAAAAATAATGGGATAAATTATAAAAAAAATTCTTAAAATTTGACCTAAAAATAAGAAAATTCAACTAACTTTCAAAATTATAAATACTCTGTATATTTGTTTGTTGTCTGAAATTTACACTTATTGAATATGATTTTGTAAAATAAAGACAAATCTAAAAGGAGTATTGATAATGTAGGGAATTTGTAATTTTAAACTATAATGATTTCTTTTTTAAAATAGACCAAATCTTAAAAATAATTTCTGTAATTTATCCAAAACAGTGAATGCCACAATTCAACTAGGGAATCAAATTATGTAGTGAAACATAATGCATGAGCAAGTACAAGTGATGGCAACAAGTGCTTGTATTATTGAGTCTATATATGGCTAAACTTGAGGACCCATAATTCTATATATTGACTACATGAAATGGCACTTCTTGGTGTTGGTAGATGATGGGCTTTGATGCATACTCAATGCCTCAGATGTGTTTGTTGCCACAAGGACAAAAGCACAAGTTTCTGAGGACAAGTGCTGCTGTATGAGGTGACCTATCTATCAAGTACCACCCCCCACCCCACCCCACCCCCAACCCATGTTCATGAACCATTTCATTGTACTCTTAGAAAATATCACAATTTCTAGTTCTTCTTATCTCTTTGCACTTCCTTTTGTACTTTACCCCTCTTGTTTTTTTCCCCATTTCTAATCAATTCACACTGAAACTGCCAACTTAGAGGGGACTGGGGCAAAACATGCATAAAAAGATTGTTGGCTTTTGGGTACAGAATTTACAACAGTTTCACTTCCATCTCCCCATCTGCTGGCTTTTAGAAGGATGAAGATAAGGCATAATTGAGCCTTAAAAGGCATTAAAGAACCAAAAGGAGCTTAAACTGGCTGTACTATAAGACAGTTTGCTTTGTCCTTTTTTTTTTTTAAAAAAAAAAAAAAAAATTTACTAAACCCAATATACACATAATACAACAACTAAATTCAATTAGAATCTTAATCTTTTAGCCATTATTAGCTAATCGTCCATATTCTTGAAAAGCATTACTAGCCATGTTGCCCTAATTCTCCATCCATTGAGAATATGAAAGTGTGTACTATTCTTTATAAAGAGATATAAGTACTTTAAAAGTCTAAATTTAAATTTGAAGGAAAAAGTGGAGGGAATAAATACATATTTATATGTATTTAATATTAATGCACTTGACACGTGTATTAAAAAAATACATAAATTATTATTTATTTATTCTCTTTTTGAGATTTATTTCTTTTAATTAATTTTAAAATAATTGAAATGACTTGAAACTTTCTGGTGAAAACTAAAAAGGTTGCAGTTGCAATTTTTTTCTTCTGAAAACCTGTGTATCAATTCGTAATGATTGTCAGTTTAATTCAAAATATTGCAATGTTTGAAAAATAATCATTGATTGAAACATTGCAAGGATTCAAAAAAAGCGTGTAAATTCTTTATAAATTACACAAGACCCAAATCAAAAATTGATCTCATAATTTTATCTCTTGTACTCACATAACTTATAAAAAATTTCTTTTCGCTTCTTTCGAGAAATTTTTGAAATTGTTATTATCGAACTTTGATATCCTAAAGTGATTTGTCATATCCATTAACAAATTCATAGCGGGAATAATTATAACTTTAAAAAAAATATGATCAGGCCTCAAGTTTGCATCAAATTCATGTCTGATTAAAATTTATTTCATTTTTTTCCTAACAAAGACATGACAATATTTTTAAGCTATAATGCTTATATATTCACCCAAAAAGATTCAAATGGAGGGAGCATACAACGTGAATAAAAAATTATAGTTTTCTTTCCATTGTTCCATGGATGATCCTTACATGTAACTATGTAAGTTTAACTAACTTTCTGATCTTTTTGTGCCCTCATTGTTGGTTTTCTTATTTAGGTTATTTTCATAATTACGAAAGTGAAAAAAAAAAAAAAAACCCTACGAATTGAATATTTGCAGCCATCTACATGTATTTAATGCTATGATTACTTAGAGGACCTACAAAGGTGAAGCAAATTTTTCAGTAGAAGTAAAAAGCTAATTATTTGATTAAAAAATTATTTTATTTGAAAAAAAAAATTATTAAGAGGATGTTTGACTAAATTTATCATTTTTTTAAAAAGTCTTATGAAAGCTTATTAGATTTTTTAAAGTATTTGATAATTTTTTTAGAAAAAGAGCTTATAAGCTCTTAAAATAAGATGTTAAGATTTTATATATTATTTTTAAAATACTAAGGAGATTTTAATTTATTTTTAAAATAAAATTTTATTTAATAATTTTTTTTAATTTTGATATTTTTAATTATAAATTTATTATTATTAATATTTTAAAAGCTCGATATTTTTATTTTATTACTTTAATAATTTATTTTTAAAATCAAATCTAACAACTTATTAAATTTAAAAACATTTTATAATATATAAGAGGTTAATTTTTTTTTTAAATAAACTTCGCCAGACATTCTAAATTGGATAATCGTGATTGAAAATCAAAAAATTAATACAAAAATTCAAGTCCAATCACGTTAGGTGTCATAATTATACCTTGGCAATTAACTTCTTGGGGACCATATATAATCCATCAGTACAAATTTAGGTGCAAGTAGGCATATAGATGACTAAATGTATCTGTATGTGTATGTCCATATACATATTATATATATATATGTATATATGCACATAGTATAAAAATAGACCTAATTGCCAACTACCGTCCTTCAAAAAATTCATTCTCAATCTATCATTCTCTAAAAATATGTACAACTGTAGAAGGAAAAATACAAAGTCCTATATAGACAATTCAGTTTTTTAAATTAATACAAAGTACTAATTAAACAATTCAATTTTTTTAAATTACTATTATGCTGATAAATAAGGCCCATTAGAATGTGTAGAGAAAAGCACCAAATTTCAATGCAGACATACTGTTTCAATATATTTGTTGCTAATTTAATATTTATAAAAGGAAATTAAGTATTAGGTTAAATTCATCAAGAATTAGTGTAGTAATATGGATGATAATATAGTACGTTCGATATATAAAGCAACTACAGTCCAATTTATAACATTGAAGGGTACGTAACACATTCTTTTTTTTCCTAAGTTTTGTATTGGAATATAAATTATTTTTAAAAGAGAGATAAAGAGGGAATTAAATTTTTAGAGAGTATCTATTGTTTTAGAAATTTGGTCACGAGAAGAATGTTGCAGTGCCCCACTTTATTTCATTCCTTAATTAGATAAGGTAAGTTTGGCGGCCCTTTACTTGGAGTAGTAGTGGGCTAGTTAATTTTACTCTAAGCAAGAGGTGGTCCAGATTATTGAGCCTAGATACAAACTTTTTATTTTTGTGCATTGAAGTAATGTATTTTTTGTGAAAGTTTGGGCGTTATATTAGTTGCTATCATGAGTGTGCGATTTTAATTTGTCTTATGGTTAATATATAATATTTAGATCATTAGTGGCCGCAATAATTGTGTTATTAGTTTGTCTTTTCTTTCAAAATTCTGATTTTAATGTATCCATATTGAAAGATTTAAATTTAAAAAAATATTTGAGTTCTCTATTTGCATTATTCGAAAAGAAAATTAGTAATATTAAGCAATGTTTTCATAATCAAACCGATAATCAAACTAGTTTTATTGTAATTAGCGGTTCAATCGGTCGGACCGGTTCAATCGGCGGTCGGACCGGTTTAATAAAAATTATATATATATATATATTTTTTTTATTATGTAAAATGATAATATAATAGATTAATTATTATGTAATATATTTTAAATGTAAAAATAAATAAATAACTACATAACAAAACACAAAATACAAATAATTACATAAATATAACAAAATACCAAATTTAAACCTTTATAAAAATTTAAAATATTTTTTTAAAAAAAAATGATAAAAATCGGTTAAATCGGTTTTGGCCGATTTTGATTGATTTTTGACCAATCAAACGATTTTTTTGGCCTAATCGGACCGGACGACATCCGCTTCCCGGTTGAACCGATGGGTCCGGTCCAATTTTGAAAATATTGATGTTAAGGATATTTTTAAGAATTTTAAAATTTTAAATTTTTATTTCGTTACCTAACTTTATATCATTTTAAATAAAAGTAACATTTGTGCCAATTGCCTAGATTGCTCTCCAATACTCATTTCGTTCTACTATGATGTCCTAAAATATATGTCTCACACCTTAAAAAGAAAGCAATTTTCCTTTAAGTACTTATTACACTAATGATTTGATTCTTGATCAAAGCCTCTTTTTAGGGTGATGTTTTTATTCTCTCCAAAGTAACACTATATTTTCATATCCATATGCTTTAGTTTGGGAGTAAAATTTGTGCTCCTTTCAAATCTTTATTTACTAGATAAACATGTGAAGTTATTTGAATGGAAAGTCTTGTCGTATGATTTTAGATAACAAACTCATTTATTTTTTTTCTAAGGGCAATTTTAGAGCAAAGGATTAAAATCTTGACTCTTCCATAATTTTCTATAAGAAGTCAAAAGGGACATTCTTTGTGGGATGAAGGAAGTACATTTTCTCCTTCTTCTTCTTCACCTTTTCTTTTTCTTTTTCATGGATCATTCCTTTATTCAAGGAATTAAATGTCAATAATACTCCATGTCTTGGGAGTTCTCTTGTTGTGTTTGGATTGCTAAATTTGGGGTTAAGAATTTCATAATAATGAAATAAATTTTAAAATTTTAAACTTTTATTTTAAGTTATTTTTTAAATTATTGTGGTGGATTAATGAATCTAATATAAGGTCATTTGAAATCATTTCTCCACATTCTTCCCTTAAATCCAAAATTTTCTATCCAAACGTAATCTAAAATTAAAAGAAAAGTCATTTTGTGGGGAACCAAAAGGAACTTGTTGATCATTTTGCCAAAGGAGGATACTAGAATAAAAAACTTGTGTTTTGCAAAACTCTATGACCCCATTTAGATTTATGAACGAGTGATTGGTTAGAGTGGGATTATACTATTTATAGATAGTATAATTTATTTAAAAGAAGTATTTAGATTATAGGATTAAATTTTAAAAATCTGAGTAGAATAATGGTTTTTCATTTGGATTTAATGATTGGATAGGATAGTAAAATGCAAATGTCCAAATTCCCCTTGAAAAAAAAGAACAAAATAATCAAGCCAATTTTTTGTCCAATCTCAGGGCAAGATGTAAAATCTTTTGTTATTGTATCCAACCCCAAAAAATTGAATTGTATACCATGACTAGTAGTCCTTTATCTGTATGATAAATGATCGAGCTTAATATTTAACTTGGGCCGAAATCATCATTTCCATATTTTTGACATTACATGGTCGTGAAACAAACAAACGGGCCCTAAGAGGAAATATACACTTCAACTGCACTAAAGAAAGGATTCCGAATGTAGTTTAGATACACCAAACTCAAAATCATATCTCAAAAATCCATTACTAGGTAGAAATTTCCTTTCAAAAATTTCCAAAAACCTAAGTTTTCATCGCACGATTACAATTGAAAACCATAAAAACCTTAATTCCCAGTATCCTTTAAGAGACAAACCAAGTAAGAAAATTATTTAAAAAAACAAAAACAGAAATCGAAAAACAAGAAGCTCAAAACACAACATAAAGTCAAATCATCTTGAACAAAAAAAAAACAAAAAAAAAAAAAAGAAGAAAGAAAACCCTCAAGAACAAGAATCCCATAACTGCCTTTGTTAGCTCAATCATCATTCATCAATATCTACGTCACAGAAAACTCTCTCAAAACGCTTAGACGAAGGAAATGGCACTGTAAATGGGCCACAATGTACCTTAAGCGTTCTATGCCCCTTAAACAGCCCAACCTCAAACCTGATTTTGGCCCTGATTTTCACTTCCAAGTCCACATCCCCTGATGCCCTCTCCATTTTCAAATCCCTCGCCACGGCCCCGTAAAGCACCTTATCTTTCGCCACCATATTCACCTCCAAAGCGTCACATTTCTCCTCCGCATGTAAAACGGAGGAACATTGTCGACAGACAGATTCTGATCCTCGTACGACACCGTTACATCGATCCTGTCGTTGCAGAAAGAGACCCTTCTGTTGGGATTGTTTGCTCTGAGCACGAAATGGAAGTTGGCGTCGAGGTGGCCGTCGTTTGTTAAGTTATGGCCAGATGATTGAGCCGTGTTCCATAGAGTATTTAAGTCTCTTTGGCTGGACTGCCAGCCATATGATGATCACTATTAGGGCAGTGAGGGCAATGATGAGGGCTAGCACAACTGAGGCTACGCATCTCACCGCCGCTGAGTGCCGCGATTGCACCACCTTCCCTCGCCGTGGTGCTGCTGGTTGCGCCACGGTGGATGCAACAGATTAATATATGGTGTTGATAAATAAGTGGACTGTTTTATAATGTTGAAAAGTTGGATTCTGTTTGCATCGGTGAAGACCTAGGAATGCAACTAGGTTTTGCCAATTCTTTAAAGTGGTGATACTCTTTGATTTCTTGCAACAAACTCAAGAAATCTACGAGTAAGAATTTCAGGTTCCATGGACGGAGGGGGCAAAAAAGAAGATAGCTGAGCATGAATATTTCTGCAAAGTTCAAATTCAGAAGACGTGGAAGTTTTGGAATCTCATGCCCAATCATTTGGTGGTCTTGCTTAGCGCTCAAGATGTTCTAAAACCACATCTAAAATTGTTCTTTCTGTCGTGGATAAGAGTCAGTCAACTGATTAGGACTTGATATAGATGCATGATGGTTCATGTTTAATTATTTATCAAAAAATCTTGCTTTTTTTCTATGTTTTTTGAAGGCATTGGAGTTGGGAGTTCCGTTTTGAAGCAGAAATTCACCAAGTTGCTTTTTCCTCATAAATATGAAATAATTAATTAAGAAAATTACAAAATTGATCCTGTAACTCTATTCATTCGAATTTAAAATTTTCATTTAATCCTATAACTATTAAACACTGCTAAAATTCACCGGCAATAAGAAAAATCTCACAAGCCCCACATGTGATAGGAAAAATTTGAAGATTTTAGGATTTTCAGCCAATTTTATCCGGTTGTACCCGACCCACCTTGTGGCGCCAGCATAAACATAAGAGGAAAACTGATGTGGACTAAAAAATTCCACCTCATCTGTCAAAGTCGAAAAAAATGCCACATGCCACATGCCACATTTTGGAAGAAAAACAATGTTAATATCAATATTATATGATACATTTGGTATATAGATAAAGTCAAATATTTTATTTTATAAAAAATAAAATATTTAAATAATAAATTTATATTAAATATATATATATATATATATATATTATGTACAGCATCTACAACACTAAAAAACATGTTAACACTCTAACACCCTTCCCCTCATTTGTACTCTTATCCCAAAATCAAAAACTTTCAAAATCTAAGAAGCCCTAATACTCTCCAAAAATTGAAAAATCACATTTGCTTTCAAACTTAACATTCCAAATCTAACTCTATCAATCCACCAACACCTGAAATTCAAGATTCTTCAGAGCAAAACTGAAAGAAAATAGTGTTTATTCGAAGCAAAACCATTGGGATTTGCGTCATCCATTGTACTGTAAATTTTTATTTTCATTAAATAGTAATATATCAAATGTTTAGTTTAATAATTAACAAATAATGTTGTTAATACATTTTGGGATACAACAATTTTGTTGTTTAGTTCATTAATAGGAAAAAAACCCATTTTTTTTTTTTTTAATAAGTGTGGACCATAACCGACTTAATAAAGTAAAGAAATTATCCCCCATCAATTTTAAATCCATTTATTTGTATTTTTTATTTTCTGTTGTTTCTTCTTTTAAAATTTGTGAGGTTTTTGAGTTTAGATGTTAATAATTTTCTATATTAAGGGAGTGTTTGCAAAAAAATTTGCTTTTAAATAAGTGCTAAATTTTAAAAAAATAAAAATGTAATTGAGAAGCAAAAGTTGAGAGTATTTGCAAAGTGTTGCAGAAAAATATGAATAAGTTGAAAAATAATGTTTGTATAAATTGTAATGGTAGATCTGACTTGGAGTCTAAATCACCCTTTTAATTTGAAATAGTAATTTATTTTGTGGAGTCTGGTCAAATAAACTAAACTAAATTATTTGTAAGTATTATACATTAAAAATAACTACAATAATAAATAAAATATTTACATGTAATAATTCTTATATCTAAGAAAAATATTATTAGAAAATAAATTATAAATTAGATATACTTAGATATAAAAATTCATAGTAATATTTAATTACAAATGAATACATGAACAAACACTTATATGTGTACATAAGCATTTTATTGGGTACAATAACATTTTTTAATATATTTGAGTACAAAAAAAAATATGTATAATTATACATGTATATGCATTCTTAAATATAGCATTTTATATAAATAAATATATAGTTGTTATATAAATATATATTATGTATTTCAGTATATATGTTGATATACGTGTATGAACATTTACATGTCTTGTATAAATATATATATATATATTTATATATATGTATATTATGTCAGTTTCACATATGTATACACACAAAATAATATATTTATCGTTGCACAACATAAACACATTATTTTATGTACATATATAAAATAATAATAATTATGATAAGTATAATAAATATATTTATGTGCATAGAGATTATGTAGGTATAACAAGTATATTAGTTGTACAAATACGAAACATATAAAATATTTTAGTATATTTGAAAAAGATACATGTGTATTTATGTGTACAATATATATATATATATATATATATATTTATATATGTTCTGTATTCAAGTGTATTTATAAACATCAAAATGAATGTTTATATATATACACACACACATATACATTATATGTGCATATAAATACTCATATATATTTATAAATACTATTTTTTTAAAAATACAGATATATATTTTATTAATAATATATATAAAATATATAATCAACACAATTTTCTTCACACCTACCCCTGCCAAGTTACGTCCCTTTCATTTATTGTGATATTAATTGAAAGTAATCGTTTTTTTTCTATTTATTCCAAACCATCATATTTAACATTAATATATATCGGGTTTAAAACTAAGCCATTATTATTCCTTTCTCCATTCGCGCTTGCTGGAAATTGACCATGAATATTACTTCTTTCGTCGATTTTTTCTCCAGGTACGTAAATTTATCTTCTTTGAACACCCTAAGGTTTTCCATTTCATGTGTTGTGAAAATATGGTTGAAACCTGAAAGAATTGATACATTATTGTCAATCTATTTAAGAAAAATGTGTAGGAAAAGTGAAATAGTTTTTGAGAAATATTTTTGGAGTTTCAAAAAAGTGAAAACGTTGTTTAGGCAGTGTATTTCTAGATTTGTTCTTAACTATTTATTTTGTAAAACTTGTTTGGTTGGCATGTTCTTTTAAATTATTTTGATGAAAATCCATTTGGTTTGGTATCTTCCAAACAACATCCCTAAATGAAAATCCAACCCATTGCATTTCAAATTAGGTATACATAGGATAGAGTCAAAAAAGAATATCGAGAAGGGGAGATTTATTTTTTCTTAAATATAGTAAATAAAGAAGTTTTTTTTGTTTTTTAAGGGGATAGATTTTTAAAATTTAATAATATTTATGAATAAAATTATGTTAACTTTAAAAAATATTGGAGTTGAGGAAGGGCGCCGCCGCCCCCAGCTTCGTCCCTGAGTATACTCTAGGTCACATAAGTCGAAAGAGAGAGCGGGTGCGGGAGCAAAATTCAGAGTGTGAAAGCGACAAATTTAGAAGTTATTGAACGATAGCGTTTTAGAGCATATAGTGAAATAAACAATATAATGTTAATATATTGTTACTATTATTAGTTTATTTAATTAATTTTGTTAGTAAAAACAACTCACTCCCATTATATTTATTATATAGCGCAACTCATGCTCTATAGTTAAGTGGCCCATATTATGAAAAATAGCTTGGCCTTGTTTGTTCTTATTTTCATTTTTCATTTTTCATTTTCATTCTTTTCAAGTATATTTTTATTTTTGTATTAATTTTTTGTGTGAATTTTTTTGTTTGAATATAGTGTAAAAATTTTAACATTAGTAGATTTAAAATAATATTTTAATATAAGAATAATAATTAGTGGGTCCTGTTACTTTTTTATTTCTCTTCAATCAAATTATATTGGGTTGAAAAATAACTATTAATTTATTATATGATTAATAGACTATCATATCAAATATTAATAAGTGCAATTTTTTTGACTAAACAGGTATTTAGATTTGAAATTAATAATTATAACGATGAAAATAAAAATAAAGTAAAACAAACACGTTTTCGTGTTTTAAATAGTAGAAAAAGTGAAAATAGAAAATCAAAATGAATACAAGCAAGACCTCCTCTAGTGTTTCCCCTTCACTTCTGTCTTCTTTATCTATTTTTCTCAACTTCTCTTTGAATTTTTCAGTCACCTCCAACTTACTTTCTCCACTCTCTCTTCTCCTTTTGATATGTCATATTTTTTTTTCTAACAATCCATTTTCTTGGCCTCGACGTCACCTCTCTATCCTCGTCCTCCTACCTTTTTTACAATCTCCTTTCTTTCAAACCTCAAAAAAACCAAATTAATAAAACAATGTATTAAAGCCCTTTAAATTGATAATCCCACCCCAAAGTCGAGAGGACACACTCCAGCATAGGAATGGTAATGGGAAATGTTAAAATCCAAGCCTGTAATGAACTCTTTCTGTTCGAAGTGGGTTTAAACTTGATTAAATGGGTCCAAGACTGGATAATGAGTTTGATTTTGAAACTAATGAGTTTGATTTTTTAAACTTAGGTAGATTCGGAATGGATAATGTGTCCAGTTCCGAACTTGCTCTGTATATGTATAATATATATTTCTTTAAATATAATTAATCAAATTAATTCTTACTTATGGGACTGCCCTATTCTTACTTCTGCGGTCTAGTTCTTTACTTGTTTAGGGTTTCTATTTCTTCAAGCTCTCCACCGTTAGCTGCCCCCTTAATTCCTCCCACCCGTACAAATCTAAATTAGGGGTTTCCATGATTTGTCCGCTTCTTCAGTCTTCCTTTCTTTTAGAGCAGTCGCCATTTTCCTTAGTTGAGTCCTTTTCTTTCCTTCCTTTTTCTTATCCTTTTGTCTAAATCTTTCTTTTAATTCTCTTTACCGTTTTCTTTTTTCTTTTTTCTTTTATTTTCTTTATTCATTTCATAAGTTTTTGCCTCCACAACTCAAAAACTAGACAGTAAAATTTTCAAATCCCAAAATTTTAAAATTAAATAAATTTTCCTCTTCTATGGAACAACAGTCGCATACAGAGTAGTGAAAGAGAAGTATTACGGCCTGGTATCGACACTGAGAATCTTTCAAATTTGGCAGTAAGGTTGTTTGGTATTTTTGATAGGGAGAATAAAAAATCTGATTTCAATTACCTTGTTGGTTTGTGGAGTGAAAGTTAAATTTTTTGAATTTGTACAAACAAAACATTCACGGTTGGCTGGTCCAACGGATTGGACCCGTACAAGTTTAGGTTTGGTCAAATCCATCCAATTGCCATATCTACTCAAATACTGAATGGTTTTTGGCAAATTATGTGTTATAGGGTGGCTAAATACATGCTCCACCCGATAAAGTATGCACTGAATGAAGATCTGCCATTTATTCATACACACTCATATAAGTGTGTATGTTTTTATATATGGATGAAGGGTAGATGCTACATCCGATATACTTCACCGAGTATAGTATCAATGAGACCAATCTAAGGTATACGTGATCCTAACCTGTATAAATTAGGGGTTCAAGCTGCCACATTATCAAATTAAAACAAAAAGATAAAAGTAAATCCTAAAAAATCTACCCATGCATTCGAACACCTTTGATTTACATCCAGTTTCATCCCCAATCACTAGAGCAACACATATCCCTTGTCCTAACACTGGTTGGATCAGCTACCTCATCAAGATTCTATCATGTCAAATTCTAGTCGGTATACTGAGTTTGTGAATTTTTTATTCTTCCACTTTTTTACATGTATGCATCATAAATATTTTTTTCCATTTTTGTTAAAATACAAAGAAATTCACAATTTCAATGGTGTTTTGCATGCTCTATGAAATGTAGTGATGTAAAAAATTGTTGTTGGAAATTGGTATGAATTTTTTGTTAAATTTGGTATAGAATTTGGAATTTAAAACATGCTTTATTTAGTGTTTTTTTGTTAATTTTGGTATGAAAATATATTATACTAAACAACATATTGTAATAAATTTATTATTTTATTTTTTCGTTATTTGAGTGATGTTTGCATGCATCACATTCCAATTTACATTTGACTACCCCACCCAAATTTAGTGCCTTTATTCCATGGAGAATATTGGAATGCCAAACAAATTTTAATTTTCCTTTTTTTTTTACATACAATAAATTTGATAGTACTTTTAGTTTAAATATTTGAATTATAGATTAATGGAGTTTGCATTCATTATTTCTTTTCGTGCCTAATTGGTGCATATTTAGTGTTCGTGAATACGTTGGTTGATTTTGCTCTCTTATTGTTTACTAACGAGTTTGATTTTTTAGATCCAAACAGTTTTAGGGCAGGTAACAAGTGCTATTAGACTGTACTGGACGTGCCCCAAATGATATAATATATATATTTAAATATAATTAATCAGATTAATTTTTACTTGACTTAGGAGACTGCCCTACTCTTACTTTCGTGGTTCTTCCTTGTTCTTTACTTGTTTACGGTTTCTATTTCTTCAAGCTCTCCATCATCAACTCCTCTTTTAGTCCCTCCCGCCTACACAAATCTGAATTAGGGGTTTCCATGATTTGCCCACTTCTTCAGTATTCATTTCTTTCGTAGAGGAAGCTATTTTCCTTAGTTGAGTTTGTTTCTTTCTCTCTTTTTTCTTATCATTTTGTTTAAATCTTTCCTTTAATTCTCTTTCCCCTTTTCCTTTTTCTTATTTCTTTTCTTTATTCATTTCATAAGCCTTTGCCTTCCACAACTCAAAACTAAACAGAAAAAACTTTTAAATCCCAAAAGTTTAAAATTAAATAAATTTATCTTACAGAGCAACGGTAGAGAGGTATCGAGGTGGAGGGCCTGGAATCGATGCTTAGGATCTTTCAAATTTGGCAATGAAGTTACTTGGTATTTTTGATAGGTGAGGATCAAAATTTGATTTCAATTACCTTGAGAATCTAATTTCAATAACCTTGCTAATTTGTGAAATGAAAGTCAAATTTTAGAATTTGTACAAACAAAATCTTCATGGTTGGTGGGTCCAGGACTTATTGAGTTTAGTGTCCGGGCAAGGCACGGCAGTGTAGGTTCAGATTTGGCCAAATTTTTTCTAAACTCAGTCCATTGTCATCCCTACTCAAACATTAGAGGGTATTCAACAAATAATGTGATCTAAGATGGTTAAATACATGCTCCACCTGATAGAGTATGTATCGGGTAGAGGTCCACCTTTTATCCACAAACACCTACATGAGTGTGTATTTTTATGTATGGATGAAAGGTGAATGCTACACTATATATACTTTATTAGTAGTAATATCAAAAAGATCAATTTAAGTATACTGACTCTAACTTTTATAAATAGATATCATAAAATTAAAACAAAAGATAAAAATGAACCCCAAAATATCTACCCACATATTCGACACCCCTAATTCCCCTCTAGTTTCATCCCTAGTCCCCATAGCAGCACACATCACTTGTCCTAGCACTGGTTGGATCCACCAAGGTATACAGGTTCCAACAAGTCAGATTCTCGTCGACATGCATTGATTTTGTCAATTTTTTATTCCTTCCATTTTTCTCCATCTATGCATCCTAAACAATTTTTTCCACTTTTGTTAAAATACAACGAAACTCATGATTTGAATGGTGTTTTGCATGTTTTTCTTTAGTCTCAAGTGTGAAATTGTACTGATGCAAAAAATCGTTATTGGAATTTGGAATGGAATTTTCTTAAATTTGGAATGTAGAACATGCTTTAAGTGGTGTCTTTTTCTTAAATCTGGTGAGAATATATATTGTACTAAATAAAATATTGTAACAAAATTTACCATTTTATTTTGTCGTCATTTAAGTAGTGTTTGCATGTATCCCATTCCAGTTTGCATTTTAGTACCCCATCCAAATTTATTGTCTTTATTCCATGACGAATGTTGGAATGTCAAACAAGTTTTGATTTTTTTTTTTTTATTTTACCCAACAAATTTGACATTACCTCTAGTTTACATATTTGGATTATTGATTAATGGAGTTTGCATTCATTATTTATCTTCGTGCCTAGTTGGTGCATAATAAGTATGTTTTACATAAGATGCGATATTTGTAATGATATTATAAAAGTTGAAGAAATAGGAGTATTTCTCTGCTTATGTTCCAATTTATATTTAAAGTTTATTCATTTTTCTAATTATCGAAATTGGTTTATGTGTGAACTTATTGAGTATTTCACGAATCAACTAAAAAAAAAAACAAAAAAAAAAAAAACATAGAGAGAAAAGAGCATAGCTGAGAGGAAGGTGCTACTCTCCCCAAAGAGTGCAGCAAGGCCTCCTTAAATATTCGATTCACCCTAGTTTCGCTCTCTTTCCTATTTTTGTGATTTTGTTTTCGTTTTAGTCTCCTCTACTATTTCCCCATCGCTTCTTTCCCCTTCATCTATTTTTCCCCTATGCATATTTAATGCACGTGCATATATTGGTTGATTAAGCTCTCTAAATGATTGACTCATAATATTCATGTCATAAAATTAAAATCAAAAGATAAAAAGTAAACCATAAAATATCTACACTCGTTTTGGTGTCCCTAATCCGCTTCCTGTAAGACCTATAAACATTTTTCGTCCTAACACTAGCTAGATTCGCCACCAGTGCTATCAAGATTCTAGCATACTCATCGGTATATGCTAGTTTGTTTCTCCGTGTATGCACCCTAAACCAATTTTGTTGTCACTTTTGGTAAAATGTAGCCAAAATGAAACATGCCTTGAATTGTGTTTTGCATGTTTTTCTTTGCTTTCAACTATGAAAATGTATGGATGTAAAATTTGTTGTTATTTTTTTTTTTTTTAAATTTGGTATGGTATTTAGAATTTAGAACATGGCTTCAGTGGTATTTATACTTTAAATTATATATGAAAATATGTTATGCTCAATAATGTGTTGTAACAATTTTTTCATTTTATTTTATCGTGATTTTAGTGGTGTTTTGCATGTAACTCATTCCAATTTATTTGTTACTATCCCACCCAAGTTGTCTTTTTTTCATGACGGATCTTGGAATAACGATTAATTGTGGAATTAAAAGATCTAGCATCGCTATTGAAGATACATATTATACGAGAGTCGTGTCTAATAGGACTTTAAATCGATGTTTAAAAATATAGAATTATCATGGCTTTTTCCAAATACTTTTGTTTCTTAAACCCTAACCACAATTGTTATACTAATAATACTTCCATCTTCATAATCTCTGTCGTAATTCAATCTTGTCAATGTTGTGCTGACTGTCTTTTTTGCTGCGTGTGAACTTGACATTAAGTTTTCTTTCATTTGTACCGCTTACATTGTCTTCAATAGTAATTTTATTGGAATCTTAAAAAACAGTTATTGGACACACATCTTTTGAGGTACAATCATTCTTTCCTTATATAACACCAGTCAATTTTGACATGTTGACGTGGTTATATGCCGACATTTCGGAAAAGTACATTAATTAAGAAAAAATTATTTCCATCTTTTCAGTGTGTGCTAAAACGTAGTTTTGTTTCTTTAAATAATTTTGATTATAAATTGATGGCATAATTTTTTTTTATATTGAAACCGAATATACTTAATTAAATATATTTCTTGCCCGAAAGGGTTATTTAGATGGAAACACATTTTTAAAATAATTAGGATGTTGTGACTGAAACAAAGCAATTTGTTAGTCAACATTTAACATATATAAAAATAGATCTGTGTATTTATTTAATGTATGAAAATGGACGATTTATTTTTTCAAAGTTATAATGTGTACTTATGTAACTAGACCACAACTATATATGTAATTTGTGCATTATTAGGGATTATGCTACAAACATACTAACGGGTATATGCTAAAGAAATATTTAACAAATATTGAAGTTAAATTTAGTGAATCTTCATTTAGTATACCTACATAAAAATTATTTATCATCAAAGTATCTTTCAAAAAGTAACTATGAATCAGATGTTACATAATTTTTTTTCTTAGAACTACAAAACATGTGTTTTTTTTTTTTTACAGTGACTTCGACTGCTAGTCCGTGGAAGTTAGAATTAAAATGTCAAGGAAGATTGAGTTGAATAGGAATCTCACAAATTAAATGATCTTCTTGAGACAAGGTTACTTGAGGATCTATATGTATTATATGTTCATGGTTCAAAGATAAATTATTGATAACTAATGTACATTCAGGTTTTAATATGTGACTGATTATTCTGTCCTTTAAAATATTTTTAGGGAGTTATTCAGGAACTGGAATATTATGTTCATGTGACGAATGCAAGGAAGACAAGGTAAAAGCTGAGAACATCATTAATTACAAATTTGATTTGGGATCCTCTATTGTTTTCTAGCATAATTGCAAGTGTGAAATTTATACTAATCTAGTAATCTGTACCACACACTGCATGTTCTTTTGAAAGCCAAAAAGATGGTGCTGACAGAACAATGTTTCTTTTGATTCATATAATACGCCATTAGGAGCCTGATTCCAACTTGAATCCAATCAGTGATATTGAACACAAGTAATGAGATAACTTTGAGGATTAATTAATGATACTATGTTCTTTAGTGCTTAATTTATCTATATGTACTAGCACTGCACGTGCACTGCCCATTTCTGCACAATGCATGCATTGTTTTGTACTAATTCTTGGTTAGCATTTTTTTTTCAGCTCACATGTCTACGAATCTTGTTAATCCATTTTCTTAATTATAAGTAGCTTGTTTTGCCACCTTAGTTTCTCTTGCCGAATGTATAGGTCTTTCGTGTATTTGCCAAAGCTGGTATTGCAAATATTGCCAAAACAAGTTCCAAAGGGGAAACTTTGCGGAGCACAATGCAAATGCAATTTCTTCTATAAGGTTCACTGGTGTTGATCCTCTTGAAGAAATAATGCAATGGTGCATTCTTATTATTGGAATATTTGAATCTGACATGATTGGATGTGGCATTTGCAGGTTGTGTTTCTGTCGATTTGTCGATACTAGACTCCCATCGCATACATTAGGTTTGTTAATTTCATTTTTATCCATATATGCATCCTAAAGGATTTTTTCCCCACTTTCGTTAAGATATAACCAAATTGTAACATTCTTTGAATGGTGTTTTGCATGTATTTATTTAATTTCAAGTATAAAAAGGTATGGGTGTAAAATTTGTCATTGGATTTGGACTGAAACTTTTCTTAAATTTGGTATGGATTTTGAAATTTAAAACATGACTTGTGTGGTGTTCTTTTTCTAAAAAAATTATATATAAAAGTAGGTGGTACGCAATTATATGTTATAACAATTATTTTATTTTATTTTGTCATCATTTGAGTGGTGTTTTGCATGTATTCAATTTATTTGTTACGACCCCACCCAAATTTGTTGCCTTTATTATATGACAAATCTTGGAATAGCAAATAATCGTGAAACTAAAAGTTTTAACATTTTCTGTTGAAAATACACATCATATATACAAGAGTTGTGCTTAATAGGACATTAATTAATATTCAAGAATATAGAATTGTCATGGCTGGTTTTGTCCAAAGTCTTCTTGTTTTTTAAACCCTAACCACAATTTTTATCACTAATAATAATAATTCTATCTTCATAATCTTTGTTGTAATTCACTCTTGTCAATGTTGCGTGCAAGTCTGCTGATTGTCTTTTGTGCAATGTGCAAACTTGACATTAAGTTTTCTTCTTTTATTTCTTGATTTATATTTAATTTCTCTCATTTAATTATGTTATATCTCTCTTTCTCCAATTTCTCTCTAGTCAAGCGCTCAATAGATAGTCCTTTCACTTATGCCGCCCACATTGTCTTCCATTAATATTTTATTGGAATTTGAAAACATAATTATTGCATAATAATCTTTTGAATTATCCCATAATATTTTTCAGGTACAAGCATTCTTTCCTTAGAACATAAGTTTTATATGTTTTTGTGGTTGTATGTTGATATATTGGAAAAGTGCATTGATTCAGAAAGATTCATTCCCTTTTTTTTTTTAAGTGTGTGCTAAAAATAGTTCTTTTATTCTCTAAAGATTTTTTATTAAAATTGATGGCATAAAAATCCTTGTCTTGAAACCAATTATAATTAATTAAATAGATTTATTGCCTGAAAGAGTTAGTTGGGTGGAATTACATTTTTAAAACAGTTTAGGATGTTGTGACTGAAACAAAGCAATTTGTTGGTTGATATTTGGTATATATAGAAATAGTTATAATGTGTACGTATGTAATTATACCACAACTTTATATGTAATTTGTGCATTATTAGGGATTATGTTAAAAACATACTAACAGGTATATTTGCAATAGAAATATTGAACAAATATTGGATTTAAATTTTGTGAATCTTCATTTTATATACCTACATAAAAATTATTAATCATCAAAGTATCTTTCAAAAAAAGTAACTACGAATCAGATGTTACATAATTTTTTTTACAACTACAAAACATGTGTTTTTTCCTTTATAATGATTTCTACTACTAGTTCGTGGAAGTTATAATTAAAATGTCAAAGAAGATTGAGTTGAATAGGAATCTTCAAAAAGTAAATGATCTTCTTAAGACAAGGTTACTTGAGGATCTATATGTTCATGGTTCAAAGGTAAAATATTTGATAACTAACGTACATTTAGATTTTAATATGTGACTGACTATTCTGTTCTTTGATTATTTTTAGAAAGTTATTCAGGGAACTAGAATATTACGTTCATGTGATGAATGCAAGAAAGACAAGGTAAAGGCTGAGAACATCACTAATTACAAATTTGATTTGGGATCCTCTGTTGTTTCCTTACATAATTGCAAATGTGAAATTTATACTCATTTATACCATACAAATCATGTTTTTTTGAAAGCCAAAAAGATGGTGCTGACAGAATAATATTTCTTTTGATTCATATAATATGCCAGAGGAGCCTGATTCAAACTTGAATCAAATCAGTGAATATTGAACCCAAGTAATGAGGTAACTTTGAGGATTAATTAATGATACTATATATGTTCTTTAGTGCTTATTTTGTGTATATGTACTAGCACTGCACGTGCATTGCCCATTTATGCTCAATGCATGCATTGTCTTGTACTAATTATTGGTTAGCATGTTTTTTCGGCTTACATGTCTACGAATCTTGTTAATCCATTTTCTTAATTCTAAGTAGCTTGTTTTGCTACCTTAGTTTCTCTTGCACAATGTATAGGTCTTTCAAGTATTCGCCAAAGCACATGGTATTGCAAATATTTTCAAAACATGTTCCATAGGGAAAACTTTGCGGAGCACAATGCAAATGCAATCGCTTCTAGAAGGGTCACTGTTGTTGATCCTCTTGAAAAAATAACCAAATTGTTCATTCGTAGTCGAATTGTCGAAACTACCAAATTTTGTGGCTGCATCACGAGTATAACATACCAGACTCCCATTACATACACTAGGTTTGTTAATTTTATTTTCAATTCATTTTTATTCATATATGCATCCTAAGGGATTTTTTCCCACTTTTGTTGAGATATAACCAAATTGGAACATTCTTTTGCATGTATTTATTTAGTTTCAAGTATAAAAAAGTATGGGTGTAAAATTTGTCGTTGGGTTTGGACTAAAACTTTTCTTAAATTTGGTATGGATTTTGGAATTTAAAACATGGCTTGGGTGGTGTTCTTTTTTCAAAAAAAGATTGTATATAAAAGTATGTGGTACTCAATTATATGTTGTAACAATTTTTCATTTTATATAGACATCATTTGAGTGGTGTTTTGCATGTATCTCATTCCAATTTATTTGTTACCACCCCACCCATGTTTGTTGCCTTTATTCCATGACAAATCTTGCAATGACAAATAATCGTGGACCTAAAAGATCTAACATTTTTTATTGAAAATACACATCATACAAGAGACGTGCTTAATAAGACATTATATCAATGTTCAAGAATATAGAATTGTCATCGGCAGTTTTGTCCGAAGACTTTTGTTTTTTAAACCCTAACCATAGTTTTTATCACTAATCTCTTTGTTGTAAATCACTCTTGTCAATGTTGCGTGCAAGTTTGCTAATTGTCTTTTGTGCAACGTGCAAACTTGACATTAAGTTTTCTTCTCTTATTTCTTGATCCATATTTCATATCTCTCATTTAATTATGTTATATCTCTCTATTATGTTATTAGGGATTATGCTATAAACATACTAACATAGGTATTTGCTAGAGAAACATTTAACAAATATTGAAATTAAATTTAGTGAATCTTCATTTAGTATACCTACAGAAAAGTTATTTATCATCAAAGTATCTTTCAAAAGTAACTATGAATAAGATGTTACATAATTTTCTTTCTTTAGAACTAGAAAACTTGTGTTTTTTTCTTTGCAGTGACTTTGACTACTAGTACTTGGAGGTTAGAATTAAAATGTCAAAGAAGATTGAGTTGAATAGGAATCTCACAAATTAACTATTCCAAATGGACTTTTAGATATGAAAGTTCATTTGTAAAAAAATTATGTATTTTGTAGTTATTTTTGAATGAACTTTTAAAATAAATCACTTTTTCAAAAGTCCATTTTGGAGAAGTGAAAAATTCTGATTTTTGAATGTGTTTTGTTGCACTTCTACTAAATGGATGTTAAAATAGATTTCTACAAAATACTTAACAATACTTATGAGCACTTTTTAAAAAAATTCATATTAAAAAATTTATTTTATAGATGGACTTTCATTTCAAAAGTACTCTCAAACATGCAGTAAATGATCTTACTGAGACAAGGTTACTTGGGGACCTATGTGTATTATATGTTCATGGTTCAAAGGTAAAGTATTGATAACTAATGTACATTCGGGTTTTAATATGTGACTGATTATTCTGTCCTTTGAATATTTTGAGGTAGTTATTGAGGGAACTGGAATATTATATTCATGTGATGAATGCGAGGAAGACAAGGTGAAGGCTAAGAACACTATTTGATTTGGGATCCTCTGCTATTTTCTATAATAATTGCAAATGTGAAATTTATACTCACCTGTACCATACACTGCATGTTTTTTTGAAAGCCAAAAAGATGGTGCTGACAGAACAATGTTTCTTTTGATTCATATAATGTGCCAGACGAGCCTGATTCCAACTTGAATCAAATCAGTGATATTGAACCCAAGTAATGAACGAACTTTGAGGATTAATTAATGATACTACATTCTTTTGTGCTTATTTTGTGTATATGTACTAGTACTGCACGTGCATTGCCCATTTCTGCATTGCATTGTTTTGTACTAATTCTTGGTTAGCATTTTTTTTTTTCAGGTTACATGTCTATGAATCTTGTTAATCCATTTTCTTAATTAAAGTAGCTTGTTTTGCTACCTTGGTTCCTCTTGCAGAATGTATAGGTCTTTCGAGTATTCGCCAAAGCACATGGCATTGCAAATATTGCCAAAACATGTTCCAAAGGGAAAACTTTGCGGAGCACAATGCAAATGCAATTGCTTCTAGAAGAGTCACTGGTGTTGATCCTTTTGAAGAAATAACACTACTGTGCATTCGTATTATTGGAACATTTAAATCTGACACAATTAAATGTGGCATTTGCAGGTAAATTTTGTGGCTGCATCACGAGTCTAGCATACCAGACTCCCATCGCATACACTAGGTTTGTTAATTTTATTTTCAATTAATTTTTATCCAAATATGCATCCTAAAGGATTTTTTTTCCACTTTGGTTGAGATATAGCCAAATTGGAACATTCTTTGAATGATTTTTTGCATGTATTTATTTAGTTTCAAGTATAAAAAGGTGTGGGTGTAAAATTTATTGTTGGATTTGAACTGAAACTTTTCTTAAATTTGGTATGGATTTTGGAAATTAAAACATGGCTTGGGTGGTGTTCTTTTTTTTATATATATAAAAAAAATCATATATAAAAGTATGTGGTACTCAATTATATGTTGTAACAATTTTTCATTTTATCTTGTCATCATTTGAGTAGTGTTTTGTATGTATCTCATTCCAATTTATTTGTTACGACCCCCACCCAAGTTTGTTGCCTTTATTCCTTGACAAATCTTGCAATAACAAATAATCATGGAACTAAAAGATCTAGCATTCTCTGTTGAAGATACATACCTTACAAGAGTCGTGCTTAAGGTAAGGTCTTTCTCTTGTAAATGAGGGGTGTTGAGGTCTTAAGGTCTTAAGGTTTGGATATTGTAACTTTGTTTAAGATATCTCATATTTCAAAACTGAGAAATGGACTTAAGGTCTTTCTCTTGTAAATGAGGGGTATTATACACACTTTGTACATGCATTGTCGGATGATGAATAGTTCTATTGCACACAGTGCAACAATATCAACTCTTCTTTTGAAATTGATTAGGGATGGGGAACAGAGGCTTTCGAAATCTCTTTCAAACATTGTGAAGAAGAAATGTCAGAAACAAAATGTTCACAATAGAATAGATGAAAAATACTCAATGGGATAACAACCTTAGATGATGCCGGGGTGTGGCTTTTTTTGTGTTGTCTCCATATTTCATGTGAATACATGTTGATTGTTGCTTCGTTGGGTAATTTTGCATGTTAATTTCCTACATTTTTGAATTTTTTTTAGTTCAGATTTGCTTCATTATTTATAATTTGGATCTTCTATTGTAATTATGCATTAAATATATTATATACACGCAATGTGTATATGATTAATTTCAAGTGTATATTTAAAAAAATATTTTATATACATGACGTGAATGTTATATGTAATACCAGATGTAATATATAAATGCAACAGAAGATCCAGAGTGTATTATTGAGGCTATAATTTTATATGTTTATCTAATCTTCAAACTTTTTATAGGACTATTTTACTCTAATAGTCCGACCAAATTTACAGTAGGACTGATTTAATCCTATAGAAATTCTAGCAGTAGTCGCCTTGATCTTATTCCACACATGGTTTGTGCGCATGTTGTTTGTTGTACTTTAATTTCTTGCATGCCTTATTTATGTCTCCCTTTTACCATTGCACCTCAAGTCAACATTTATGATGATTGCAGGAGCCAGTTCACATACCCAGAATTTTGTGGCATGTACAATTCCTTTTAACAGTTGAGTAAGAACTATTTTGATTTCCTATTGCACTAATGGTTTCCGAAATTTTCTCTTGTTCTGATTCTATTTAATTATTTCTACGGTTGAGTGTTGGCGTTAGCTGGAATTGCTTAGATTTTTGGGGAAGAAGTGGCAAAGGTTCCCCTGGTCGCGATAAAAAGTGATTGTCAAGGAAAGAACTGTATAGGAATCTAACAGGACCTTTATCATTTTTGGAATTCCTTCTATTTTCCTCGATCATAAAAGGCATTTAGGATGCAAAATTCATATTTTCTAGCTAAACTGAGTACTTGTGGTAAAATAGGTTTGCAATTGAAAATTACATGTCAGTTGTGCGAGCTTTGTGCAAACCTTAAGTCAGCCTTGTGCAAACCTTGGGCAATTTATTGTGTGAATCTACTTTTTACTTTGCATCTAAATCATTACCAAAAAAATGCTACCAAGTGATTATATTTTAAGGAACATCAATTCTACATAAGTCAATCTTCATGTCCTAAACCATTTCTTATATAGGAGTTGAAGTCTTTTTGCTTCTTTCTAGCAAAGGTTGTAACATTTTCTAGTTGGATTTACTTATTTGGTAGAGGTGACATCTTAAGTTCATAGGTATACATCCAGGCTGCAAGTTCAATTGTTAATTATAGGAAGTTTGAGTTGTTAAAATCTCAAACCTAATGTACAACAAGATAGCCCAATGTAATTGGATCTATTTTGTCTCTGTCTAGGGAATATTTTCTTTTCTTTTTGAACTAGAATTATAGTTCTTCTGTAATAGCTAAGAGCATGAGATTTTTGATTTACAATCTTCTCCTTCTGTTTCATAATTCTTGTATCAAGATTGTTGCAAGGCTAAGCATATTTGTAAGTTCTTTATGATGCATTTACCAACTCTAATGCTAATTGAATTGTACAAAATAAATGTTGATTTGCTAATGTGTACATGAATGAGAAACACATTATGGCATTTTATGCACGTAAATTGGTGAATTTCTTAACACCATTGTAATTGAAACCAAGTTGGTCTTAGTTGGAGTTTATTGGTGATGAACCCAATTGTGAATAATCTATTACCAAATGGAAAAAAAATAGATTTTTGAACTATATACAATGCTACAAGAATAGGTTTGTAGAAAAGAATATACAGACCTTGGAATAGGTTAAGAAATTAAGCCAGAATTGTAACTTTAGTAACTTTACCCGTATTTTTGCTTATTTGATGAGTAATATAAACTTGTTAGTCCATTTTCTTAGTTCTAAGTAACTTGTTTTGTTACCTTGGTTTCTCTTACCGAATGGGTCGGTCTTTCCAGTATTCCCTAAATCACATGGTATTGCAAATATTGCCAAAACATGTTCCATAGGGAAAAGTTTGTGGAGCACAATGCAAGTGCAATGGCTGCCAAATGAGTCATTGTGGTTGATCCTCTTGAAGAAATAACCCAACAATGCATTCGTATTGTTGGAACATTTGAATCTGACATAGGTGGATGTGCGTGCAGGTTGTGTTTTTATGGCTTTTCTTTTTCTATTTTGTGTACCAATAATATCAACACTTATTTTTCTTTATCGTATTTTCATTTCTCTACTTTCCTTTAATATTGATGATTTAATTGTTTAGATAATGTAACTATATTTAAGATTTTCTCATATTCCAAAATTGAGAAATGCATTTCTCTTTTTCTTATAAAAAGTACCATGCACACTACATGTATTATCTAAAGATGATGATTTTGTTGCAGATAGTGCAACAATATCAATTATTCTTTAAAAATTGGTTAGGGATGGGAAACAAAAGATTCCATAAGCTCTTCCAAACATTTTGAAGAAGAAATGTGAGAAACGAAGTTAACAATAGAATCCAAGGTTGATATTAGATGCAAGCTACTCACTGTGATAATGGCCTTAGACGATACCAAGGAATGGCTTTCTAATGTTGTCTCTATTTTTCATGTATATATATACATGTTGATTGCTTTTTCCCTGGGTCATTTTATATGTTAATTTCCTCTCCTTTGATAATTTGCCCTATACTTTTCTATGTTTATCTAAACTTCATGTTTAGGGATTATGTGATTGACTTACAAGGAATTAGCTATGACCTAGTGAGAAAAGTTTAACTTCCCTTCCCAAAATTATCACCTTAATTTTAAAATAAAATATTTATAGTAAAATATTGAAGATAAATATTTGTTGTTAAGTATGTAATAAGTTCCCATGCAAGCATTCAAGGTTGATTCATCATCCACTCTTATTTCTTCCAAAGGTAACACAGGCGGTAACCTTATTCTATCACTTAACGACACACCCTGAGCAAACAATCTGCTGTATACTTTGAGTTAATAATTATTTGCACCTATATGTACAGATTTATAATGCCCACCCAAATTTTGCTACCTTGTTTGGGCAAACATGCTTATTTGGATAGTACTATTTTACTCTAATAGTCTGATACTTGATTTTTATATACCAAATTTACTATAGGACCGATCTAATTCTATAGCTAATTCTAGCACTAGTTGTCTTGATCTATTCCACACATGGTTTATGGGCAAGTTGTCTGTTGTATTTTAATTTCTTCCATGCCTTATTTATGTCCTTTTTGCTATTTGACCTCAAGTCATCTATTTCTGATGATCGCAGGAGCTAGTTCATATAGCAGGATTCTTTTCTGGCTACGACTTTCTATATTTTTTTAAACTTCATATTAGGGATTTTATGGATTGAATTATAAGGAATTGGCGAAGACCTAGTGAGAAAAGTTAGCTCCCCTTCACAAAATCGTCACCTTAATTTTTTTTTAAAAAAATATTCATAGTGAAACATTGGAGATCAATATTTGTTTTCAAGTATCTATTAAGTTCCCATACAAGCATTCAAGGTTGATTATAAGTAACACTAGCAATAACCGTATCCTATTACTTAACGAGGCACCCTAAGCAAACAATCTGCTATATACTATGAGTTAAGAATTGTTTGCAACTATATGAACAAATATATATTGCCCACACAATTTTGCTACCTTGTTTGGGAAACATGCCATTTTTGGATAATACTAGTGAGGCTTGATCTTTATCTACCAAATTTATTGTAGGATTGCTATGATCCTATAACTAGTTCTTTCACTAGTTGTCTTGATCTTATTCCACACATGGTTTATGGGCAAGTTGTCTTGTTGTAATTTAATTTCTTGCATTTCTTATTTATATCTCACTTTTGCCATCTGACCTCAAGTCATCTATTTCTGATGATCGCATGAGCTAGTTCTTATAGCAAGATATTTGTGGCTTGCCATTCTAATAATTGAGTAAGAATTGTTATGATTTTCTATTAAAATATTGGTTTTCATAATTTGCTCTATTTCTTATTCAATTTTTTTATTTGTACGGCTCAATTTTGGTATTTGCTGGAATTGTTTGGATTTTTGGGGAGGAAGTGGCAGAGCTTTCCCGAGTTGCAACAAGGAGTAATTGTCAAGGAAAGAACTTGATAGGAAGCTAATAGGACCCCTATCATTATCTCTCATTTTGCATGGATACTTTTTGTCACTCTTTTTTTGTATTGAGAATCCTCTTGCATCCTCAATGTTAAAGATTTGGTGTGTTTTTTGCTGCTTATAAAGGTGAATCCTTGTGGGAAAATAGGTTTGCATTTGATAATTTTGGCCAAGAACAGGTTGGTCAATTTAAATTTTTTTGCACTTTATATAAGTGAGTTGTGCGAGCTTTGTGCAGACCTTAGGCCAAACTTGTGCAAGCCTTGGGCAACTAGCATCTGGAATTCTTTTTGTTGTGGGTATGTACTTGTTTCTTTGTAGCTAAATCATTATTAACAAAGCTTCCAAATGATGATATTTTAAGGAATATCCATTCTAGTTGGATTTATTGATTTATGTCATTTATAGGTGTGTACATGAACGAGAAGTAAGTACGACTTTTCATGTAGGTTAATTAGTGAGTTAACATTGTTGGGATGCACCCAATATTGTGAATAATCTTTTCTCAAATGGATTTTTGAACTATATTCATTGCTACAGGAATAGGTTTGTAGAAAGAAAAACGATTACCTTGGAATCGGTTGAGAAATTTAGTCAGGATTAAAGTAAATTGTAACTTTAGTAGAATTACTCGTATTTGGCTTACTTCTAAGTAGCTGGTTTGGCTATCTTGATGTCTCTGGCGGAATCGGTCGGTCTTTAGATATTCCCTAAAGTACTTGTTATTGCAAATATTACCAAAACATGTTCCAAAGGGAAAAGTTTGCAGAGCATAATGCAAATGCAATTGCTGCTAGAAGGGTCCCTGGTGTTGACCCTCTTGCAGAAATAACGCATTGGTGCATTCGTATTGTTGGAACATTTAAATCTGACTTAGGTGGATGTGGCATTTGCAAGTTGTGTTTCTCTACCTTTTCTTTTTCTGTTTTTTGTACCATTATTATCAACAGTTATCAATTTTTTCTTTATGGTATTTTCCTTTCTCTTCTTTCCTTTAATATTGATGATTTAAAGGTTTGGATATTTTAACCATGTTTAAATATTTCTCATATTTCAAAATTGATAAATGCACTTAAGGTCTTTCTATTGTACATAAAGTGTACCATGCACACTACATGCACTATCGGACAATAAATGATAATGTTGCAGAGAGTGTAAGAATATCAACTATTCTATTGAAATTGATTAGGGATTGGGAAGAAAGGCTTCCAAAAGCTCTTTCAAATATTGTGAAGAAGAAATGTGATAAACAAAGTTCACAATAGAATCCCAAGGTTGATATTATATGGAAGCTACTCAGTGGAATAACGGCCTTAGACGATACTAGATTGTGGCTTTCTCGTGTTCTCTCTATTTTTCATGTTTATATAATTTGATTGACATTTCTCTGGGTCATTTTGTATGTTAATTTTATCTCCTTTGAAGTTTTTGTAGTGCTTGCCTCATAATTTAGGCTATGACTTTCTATGTTTGTAATATTTTCATAATTTCGATAGTACAATTTTACTCCAATAGTATGAGACTTGATTTTTATACACCAAAATTACCATTAGACTGATGTTCCTATAGCAAATTCTAGTACCAGTCGTATTAATCTTATTACACACGCAGCTAATTCTAGCACCAGTCATCTTAACCTTATTCCACACATACTAATTCTAGCACCAATCATCTCAATTTATTCCACACGTAGTTCATGGGTAATAACTCTGTTGTACTTTAATTTCTTCGTATGCCTTTATTTATATATGTCTTCTTTTTGCATTAAACTCAAGTCAACTATTTTTTATGATCGCATATACCAGTTCACATACGAGAATTTTATGGCATGTATAATGCCATAAAAACTGTTCTGATTTCCTATGGAACTAATAGTTTCTAGAATAATTGCTCTTGTTCTGATTCGGCTTATTTTTTTCTACAGCTCAGTGTTGGCGTTTGTTGGGAAGAAGTTGCAAAGCTTCCCCCAGTCGCAACAAGGAGTGATTGTCAAGGAAAGAACTTTACAAGAAGCAAATTGGACCTCCATCATTTATGAAATTCCTTCTATTTTCCTCAATCATAAAAGGTAGCTGCCATATATTTTACTTCTCTCCTTTTGCAGGGATATTTTCAGTCGCTCTTCTTTTGTATTGATTGCATTCTTGGGGAAAAATAGGTCTGGATTTGAAAATTTTGGCCAAAAATATGTTGGTCAATCTTTATTTTTTAGGGTGGGTCCTTGAATATGTTCATTGTGTGAGATTTGTGCAGGCCAGTCTTGTGCATGCCTTGAGCAACTAGCAACTGGGAATCCTTAAACAAAAAAAGCTACCAAATAATGATATTTCAAGAGACATCAGTTTTACATATGTCAATCTCCAAGTCCTAAATTATTTCAAGATTATGGTTCATACAGGAGTTGAATCTTATTGATTTGGTAAAGTGTGAAATCTTAAGTGCATAGGTATACATCCAGGCTACAGGTCCAGTTGTTAATTGTAGTAAATTTGAGTTGTTAAAATCTCAAATCAAATATACAACAAGATAACCCAATGTAATTGGATCTATTTTTATCTCTGTCTAGAGAAAACTTTCTTTTCTTTTTGGACAAGAATTTAATTCTTTTGTAATATCTAAAAGCCTGAGATTTTTGTTTAAAGATCTTTTGATAAATTCAGTCAAGAACTAAAGAAAAATTGTAAAATTAGTAACATTACTCGTATTTGGCTTATTTGATGAATAATACAAACCACCTATATGTTAATACGTCAATATCTATGCTACACCAGGTGTATATTAATATAACACTTGAATGGTGAATCTATATCGAATGTATGTACACCAGGTGTAACATCTATAAAATCGGTCAATAATATGTGATGTATTTCCTTATTAAAGTTTGCATTCTGCATTTGGTGTTCTTTTTCTTGTCTACCAAACTAAAATTTCTTTGCTAAATAATAAGGGGTTATTTACTTCGTTTGATCAGGTTGGGTATACTAAGATATCTAATATAGTACAATATTTACTTTTGCATATGAGGTCCTGTGACTTCAACCTAGCCCGATTTTAAATCCTTGTTTTATTATGATAAAGCATCTTACTTATGAGGAGGTATGGACTAATTTTAGTTGGACTCCAAGATATCTATTAAATTAATTGACCAAAATAATAACAAAATTCAATTAACTTACAAATAATTCGATTGATGTCGTCGATGTATTGAAGAATGAACTCTCATTCTGACACGTAACACTTTGTTATATGGCAGAAATACAAACAATCCAGTTGATGCCAACGATTGAGGTGTTGGCAACGGCGATGGAGGTGTTGTGTATCTATTGTTCTATAATAAAACGAATTAGAAAAAAATTAAATAAATATATACAGTACTAAAAAACAAAAGAAAACCATAAACAAAGATAAAAAAAAGGTGGCATTACTTCAGCGACGGTGCATGCCCCCGCACCAATAACTAAACAAATTAGAAAAGACAAAATGGAGAAAAGAAAAAAATATGGGGAAAAATAAAATATAAAGAAAATGAAGAAAGAAGAAAGAAGAAATGTCAATTATGGTAATTGGCGATGGTGACAGAAAAGAAAAAAAATGGAGAAATAAAATGAAAATAAAATAAAATAGGCAATGGTGGTACTTGACCATGGTGCCAATAGCGACATGTCAATCACGGATAAGATGATGAGAAATAAAAAGAAGAGAAAAATGAGAGGGAGAAGAAAAAGGGGCGTTGCGCATCCACTATCCTTTGACAAAGAAATAGAAAAAAATGTAAAAAGAGAGAGAGAGAGACAGAGAGATGGAGGAATGGTATTAAAGAACAAAAAGAAAAATGATGTGATCTCACCTAGAAACTCCTCGAATTTTCGAGATTCTTCTCCTCATGGTTTCTTCTCTAAAGCGTTGAGATACCCCTCCAATGCTTAAGTCACTAATATAACGAGAGAATATGAACGTCTTAATATAAAATGATGTACCTCAAAATGATGAAGAATGAGGGTATATATAGGCGATTGTCGGAAGGTGTATTTCTGTATGATATGGTGCATATACCAATATGGTTTCATGAGCCTGTAGGCTAAAGATATCTTTATTGGGCCTCGTAGACTTAGTCTTTAGGCCTTTGTTGGATTGTTCCTTTTTGGGCCTTATGAAGTTAACCTTTGTATCTCTGTTGGATTATATCACATCAGAAAATATATAAACAAAAAGATAAAAATAAAAGAAAGGTGGCACTACAACAATAGCGATGTGCGCTGCCTGTGCCAATGGGCAAACAAATTAAAAAAGATGAAGAAAATGAAGAAATAAGAATAAGAGAGAGTGGTGGTAATTGCAGATGGTGAATAAAAAGGAAATATGTGTAAAAAATGAATATAGAAAGAAAATAAAGTGGCGGCGGTGGTACTTGACAATGGTGTCGATAGAGATGGGCCAACAACTAAGAAGATGATGAGAAATAAGAATAAGAGAAAAATGGAGAGAGAAAAAAAAAATTGTGTTACGCATCCACTGTCCAGTAACAAAGAAAAAACAAAAAAAGGTAAAAATGTGTAGAAAAAATATAAAGAAAGTGAAGAAAAAGGAAAAAAGAAAGAGCGTCTGTGGTAATTAGAGATGGAGATGAAAAAGGAAAAAAAAAATAAAGTGGATAGTGATGGTATTAGACCTAGTGGTGATAGAAAGAAAAATAAAAGAAAGAAAAGAAAAATAGGTATTGTGCATATAACGTCCAATAATCGAAAAAAGAAAGGAAAAAAGAGAACAACAGAGAAATGGTATTAAAGAACAAAAAGAAAACTAAAAAATTAAAAAAATATGGCATTGCAATAGTGGCGGTGCGTGCCATGTGCACCAATAGGTAAACAAATTAAAAAAAAATGAAAATAGATAAAAAGGGGAAATATGGAAAAAAGAAAATAAAGAAAATAAAGAAAATGGAAAGAAGAGAGGACAGTGGTGGTAATCGCAGATGGTGATAGAAAAGAAAAAAATGAGAAAAAAAAATGGAAAGAAAATAAAGTGGGTGGTGGTGGTACTCAACCGCGATGTTAGGGCTGGTAATGGCGTGGTTTTTGTACAAGTTTGGCCAAATCCGAGACCCCCCGCTAAGAAAATGTTGGACCTGAGACTTGCCCCACCTCAGACTCAACACTCGATGATTGTTTGTAAAAATTTCATTTAGATTATAACAAAAATGCCAAGCAAGATAAGCTCAATTCACACCATTCAAATTGAAAAGTGGAATTTTATAGTAGGGATCTCTGTATTACTTCTAAAAATTAAATCTGAAAATATATATACAAATAAATTAGTAAATGAAGAAAAGAAATGTAGAAGAAGCTCCACTTGCCTGGTATATGAATAGAACCCACCGAAAGTGTTACCATATCTTATCTTTAATAAAATTACACTGTAATGGGCACCCATTGAAAATTAACAAGGGAAAGCGGCTGCCCTAAGTAACCCAAGGTGCTTAATTAGCCAGCTAGATCTAATAGAAAAATTAATAGCAGAACAGAGGTTTTGCCACCGCGTGGTAAGGAGTCTGAGCACGGAGTGTTCTACAAGGTGGCCCGGTTAGAGGGAAGGAGTAGCTGACAGGTGACGGCTAAGAAATTGAGAAAGAAACCCTAGAAAAAATGGTGGGGAATGAGAAATGAGAACTGGGTTGATATTATATGGAAGCTCTTTCAAATATTGTAAAGAAGAAATGTGATAAACAAAGTTCACAATAGAATCCCAAGGTTGATATTATATGGCCAAAAATATGTTGGTCAATCTTTATTTTTTGGGACGGGTCATTTAATATGTTCATTGTGCGAGATTTGTGCAGGCCAGCCTTGTGCAAGCCTTGAGCAACTAGCAACTGGGAATCTTTAAACAAAAAAAGCTACCAAATAATGATATTTCAAGGGACATCAGTTTTACACAAGTCAATCTCCAAGTCCTAAACTCTTTCAAGATTATAGTCCATACAGGAGTTGAATCTTATTGATTTGGTAGTGTGAAATTTAAGTGTATAGGTATGCATCCAGGCTACAAGTCCAGTTGCTAATTGTAGGAAATTTGAGTTGTTAAAATCTCAAATCAAATATACAACAAGATGACCTAATGTAATTGGATTTATTTTTATCTTTGTCTACAGAAAACTTTTTTCTCTTTTTGGATAAGAATTATAATTCTTTTGTAATATCTAAAAGCCTAAGATTTTTGTTTAAAGATCTTTTGATAAATTCAGCCAAGGACTAAAGAAAATTGTAAATTTAGTAACATTACTCGTATTTGGCTTATTTGATGAATAATACAAACCACCTATGTGTTAATACGGTAATATCTATACTACATCAGGTGTATGTTAATAGGACACTTGAATGACGGATCTATATTTAGTGTGTGTACACCAAGCATACCATCTATAAAACAGGTCAATACTATGTGAGTCATTTCCTTATTAAAGTCTGCATTTTGCCTTTGGTGTTCTTTTTCTTTTCTACCAAACTAAAATTTCATTGCTAAATAATAAGGGGTTATTTACTTTGTTTGACTAGATTGGGTCTACTAAGATATCTAATCTAGTACAATATTTACTTTTGCACATGAGGGCCTGTGACTTCAACCTAGCCCGATTTTAAATCCTTGTTTTATTAGGATGAAACATCTTACCTATGAGGAGGTATGGATTAATTTTAGTTGGACTCCAAGATATCAATAAAATTAATTGACCAAAATAACAATGAAATTCAATTAACTTACAAACAATTCGGATGACGTCGTCGGTGTACTGAAGAATGGACTCTCATTCTGGCATGTAACACTTTGTTATATGGCAGAAATACAAACAATCCAGTTGATGCCAGCGATGGAGGTGTTGGCAGCGGCGACAAGGGTGTTGTGTATCTATTGTTCTATAATAAAAGGAATTAGAAAAAATCAAATAAATATATAAAGTACTGAAAAACAAAAAAAACCATAAACAAAGACAAAATAAAAAATAAAAAAAAGTGGCATTACTTCAGCAACGGTGCGTGCCGCCTGCACTAATAACTAAATAAATTAGAAAAGACAAAAATGGAGAAAAGGGAAAAATATGGAGAAAAATAAAATATAAAGAAAATGAAGAAATAAGAAAGAAGAGATGGCGATTATGGTAACTGGCGATGGTGATAGAAAAGGCAAAAAATAGAGAGAAAAAAATCAGCAATGGTGGTACTTGACCACGGTGCCAATAGCGACATGACAATCACAAATAAGACGATGAGAAATAAAAAGAAGAGAAAAATGAGAGGGAGAATAAAAATGGGTGATGCACATCCACTATCATATAACAAAGAAAGAGAGAAAAAAAATATAAAAAGAGAGAGAGATGGGGGAATGGTATTAAAGAACAAAAGAAAAATAATGTGATCTCACCTAAAACTCATTGAATTTTTTAGGTTCTTCTCATCATGGTTTCTTCTATGAAGAACTAATAGCTGAAGGGGTTCATAGGATTAGTTCGGGAATACCCCACCAACGCTCAAGTCACTAATATAACAAGAGAATATGAATGTCTTAATATAAAATAACGTACATCAAAATGATGGAGAATGAGAGTAAGTATAGGCGTGTATTTCTGTATGATATGGCGCATATTCCAATATGGTTTCATGAGTCTGTAGGCTAAAGATATCTTCATTGAGCCTCGTGGACTTAGTTTTCAGGCCTCTGTTGGATTGTTCCTTTTTGAGTCTCAAGTTAACCTTTGGATCTCTGTTGGATTATTCCTCTTTGGGCCTCATGAAGTTAACCTTTGGATCTCTGTTGGATTATATCACATTAGAAAATATTTAAACAAAAAGATAAAAATAAAAGAAGGGTGGTACTGCAACAACAACGATGCACGCTACCTGTGCCAATGGGCAAACAAATTTAAAAAGATGAAGAAAATGAAGAAAAAAGAAGTAAGTTATTCTTATGTAATTGTTAATGTGCATAGTTAGGGTTTAGTTTTTTTTTTTAATTTCTATTAATTCAGTGACGTGTTTTTGTTCGGTCAATTGGAACGGATTAGGGTTTTTATTGTTTTCATTGACATTGTGAATTTGATGACTGAGAAATTATGGGCACTGGTATCGCCGAGCAGTGTTGCTCTATTAGAAACAATTTTTGTGCTATGGTTGATTAAATGTGAATGGTGGAAATCATCTGTGGTGCTTCTGAAGAATCTGTTCAATTAACGATTCAATTATTTTTTTAGAAATTCCGTGGTATTTGGTTTTGCAAATAACAAACGACTTCTATAGAGTTTTAATGATCATTCTTATCGTGTTTTGGCTTTGCACTGTGGTCCCATTTTATTGGAAATTATTCTGATTTTGGAGTTGGTTCTTGTATAGTGTGGATTTATCTTAATTTTTATAGATGTTATTGCAATTTATGGTGGTTTATTTGTTTGTAGAATGAATGGCGTTCTATTGGGGTTCAGCAGAGCCGTGGGTGGGTCCACTATGCAATCCACTGCCCAGAGCCAGACATCATGCTCTTTAGGAGGCCACTGAACTATCAGCAGCAGCAGGACAACCAAGTTCAGCAAAACATTCTTGCCAAGTGAAGTTCAGCTGCTGGATTTCCAATTTTCTGTGCTTTAGCTGGAAAAGGTTTACTTTCATTTCCTCTGGAAATGTACTTAGTATATACTATGCTATTAAGGGATTTGGTCTTATCAAAGTGTTAATGAACTGTTGGAGAATTTCAATGTTGAAATTTCTTTTTCAACGGATTGGATTTGGCTAGCTCCGGATATGTATTACTAATACTCCAGATGCTTAATTAAATGTTCTAATATTTAGTGGTGCTGCTAGATATGCATTCTGTTGCTTTATCATGTTTTGGCATCTTGTGTATTCGGCTTACAGGTGTTAAAATGTTCCAGGGACCAGTTTTGTGAATGCTTGTCATATTCAGTTTCTTTATTTATACGGTTCAGTGAATTGCACGGATTTTTGGGGAAGAATTGGCAAAGCTTGCCCTAGTTGCGACTAGGAGTGATTGTTAAGGAAAGAACTACATAGAAAGTTAACAGGGTCTCTATCATTTCTTGTATTCCTTCTATTTTCCTCAATCATAAAAGGGAATTAGGATGCAAAAGCAATATTTTCTAGTTGCCATATATTTTACTTCTCTCCTTTTGCAGGATACTTTCAGCCACTCTTCTTCTGTATTGAGAATCCTCTAACATCCCTCAAAGTTAAAGATTGGGTGCTTCCTGCTACTGAGGAAGTTGAATCCTCGTGGAAAAATAGGTTTGCAATTAAAATCTTGGCCAAGAATAGGTTGGGTTTTTTTTTTTTTCTTTGCGCCTTGTATATGTCCGTTGTGTGAGCTTTGTGCAAAATCCCAGGTCATCCTTCTACAAGCCTCGGGCAACAACATCTGGAATTTGTTTTATTGTGTGTATGTACTTGTTGCTTTGAAGCTAAATTAATACAAAAAAAGCTACCAAACGATGATATTTGAAGGAACATTAGTTCTGCATAAGTCAATCTCCAAGTCCTAAACCCTTCCTAAATGGTGGTGTATATAGGAGTTGAAGTTTTTTCACTTCTTTCTTGCAAAGCTTGTAACATTTTCTAGTTTGATTTATGTGAGATCTTAAGTGCATAGGTATACATCCAGGCTGCAGATCCAATTGTTAATTGTAGAAAGTTTGAGTTGTTAAAATCTGAAACCAAATATATAAATAGATAGCCCAATGTAAATGGATTGATTTTGCCTCCGTCTAGAGAAAATTTTCTTTTTTTTTTGAACTAGAATTATAGTTCTTTTTTAATACGTAAGAGCATGATATTTTTATTTATAGTCTTCTCCATCACTATTTATTTGTGTCAAAAGTTTTGTATCAAGAGTGTTGCATGGCTAGGCATACTTGTAAGGCCTTTTGCAAATGCATTTGCCGACTCTAAAGCTCATTGAATCGTACAAATTTTTTTTTTTTTTTATTTACTAGTGTGTTCATGAACGAGAAGTACGTTATGACTTTTTATGTAGGTTAATTGATGAGTTTCTTAATACGATTGTGACTGAAACCAAGTTGGTGTCAGATGGAGTTTATTTGTGATGCACCCGATATTGAGCATAATCTGTTCTCAAATGAAAAAAAAAAAAAAAAGGATCCTTAGTTATATTCAATGCTACAGGAATAGGTTTGTAGAAAAGAATACGATGACCTTATAATCGGTTGAGAAATTTAGCTAGGACTAAAGTAAATTGTAAATTTAGTAGCATTCTTCATATTTGGCTTATTTGATGAGTAATACAAAGTTGTTAATTCATTTTCTTACTTCTTAGTAGCTTGTTTTGCTACCTTTGTTTCTTTTGCGGAATCGATCTGTCTTTAGAGTATTCCCTAAAGCACATGGTATTGTAAATATTGCCAAAACATGTTCCCAAGGAAAAAGTTTGTGGAGCACACTGTAAGTGCAATGGCTGCCAGATGAGGCACTTGTGTTGATCCTCTTGAAGAAATAACCCAACAGTGCATTCGTATTGTTGGAATATTTGAAACTGACATAGGTGGATATGCATGCAATTTGTGTTTTCGTGCCGTTTCTTTTTCTATTTTGTGTACCACTATTATCAATACTTAGTTAATTTTTCTTTATTATATTTTCCTTTCTCTTCTTTCCTTTAATTTTGACGATTTATTGGTTTGGATATTGTAACAATGTTTAGGACTTTCTCATATTTCAATATTGAGAAATGCACTTCAGGTCATTTTCTTGTAAAAGAAGGGTACCATGACAAGGAATGGTTTTGTTGCAAATAGTGCAACCATATCAAATATTCATTAGAAATTGGTTTGGGATGGGGAACAATGGCTGCCAAAGCTCTTCCAGACATCGTGATGAAGAAATATGAGTGACAAAGTACACAACAGACTCCTGAGGTTGATATTTAGGATAACAGCCTTAGACGATACTAGGGAATGGCATTCTAGTGTTGTCGCTGTTTTTCATGTAAATACAAATTGATTGTTGTTTTCCTGGGTCATTTTATATGTTAATTTTGTCTCCTTTGAAATATTTTTAGTTCAGATTTGCCTTCTTTTCCGGCTACAACTTTTTATGTTTTTCTAAACTTCACATTAGGGATTTTGTGGATTGATTTATGAGGAATTGGCGATGACCTAGTGAGAAAAGTTATCTTCCCTTCACAAATTGTCACCTTAATTTAAAAAAAAAAAACATGTTTATTGTGAAACATTGGAGATAAATATTTGTTGTCAAGTATGTAATAAGTTCTCATGCAAGCATTCAAGATTAATTCATCATCTAGTGTTATTTCTTTCGAAGGTAACGCGGGCAGTAACCGTATTCTATCACTTAATGAGGCACCCTGAGCAAACAATCTGCTATATACTATAGTTAAGAATTATTTGCACCTGTATGTACAAATTTATAAAGCCACCAACATTTCACTACCTTGTTTAAGCAGACTTGCCTTTTTTGGATAGTACTAGTGAGGCTTGATCTTTATCTACCAAATTTACTGTAAGACTGATCTGATCCTATAGCTAATTCTGGCACTAGTTGTCTTGATCTTATTCCACACATGGTTTATGGGCATGTTGTCCTGTTGTATTTTAATTTCTTGCATACCTTATTTATACCTCATTTTTTGCTATTTGGCCTCAATTCATATATTTTTAATGATCGCAGCAGCTAGTTCAGATAGTAAGATTTTTGTGGCCTGCCATTTTAACAATTAAGATTTATTATGTTGTAAGTATTATTATGATTTTCTATTAAACTATTGGTTTTCAGAATTTGCTCTATTTCTTAGTCGGTTTATTTATTTGTACGGCTCAGTGTTGGCGTTTGCTGGAATTGTTTGGATTTTTGGGAAGGAGGTGACAAAGCTTCCCCTAGTTGCAATAAGGGGCGATTGAAAATGAAAGAACTTGATAGGAAGCTAATAGGGCCCCCATCATTATCTCTCATTTTGCATGGATACTTTTTGTCACTCTTCTTTTGTATTGAGAAATCCTCTTGCATCCTCAATGTTAAAGATTAGGTGCTTTCTTCTACTTACAAAGGTGAATCCTTGTGGAAAAAAAGGGTTGGATTTGAAAATTTTGGCCAATAATAGGTCGGTTAATTGTTTGTTTTTTGCGCCTTGTACATGTCCATTGTGCGAGCTTTGTGCAAACCCTAGGCCAACCTTGTGCAAGCCTTGGGCAAGTAGCATCTGGAATTCTTTTTATTGTGTGTATGTACTTGTTGCTTTGCAGCTAAATCATTACCAAAAAAAGCTACCAAATTATTATATTTTATGGAACATCAGTTCTAGTTGGATATATTAATTTGGTAAAGTGTGAAATTTTAAGTGCGTAGATATAAATCCAGGCTCAAAGTCCGATTGTTAATTGTAGGAAGTTTGAGTTCTTAAGATCTGAAATCAAATATATAACAAGATAGCCCAATGTAATTAGAACTATTTTGTCTTTGTCTATAGAAAATTTCTTTTCTTTTTGAACTAGCATTGTAGTTCTTTTGTAATACCTAAGAGAATGATATTTTTGTTTATAGTCTTCTCCTTCACTATTTACTTGTATCAAATTTTTTGACCAAGATTGTTGCATGGTTAAGCATACTTGTAAGGCTTTTATACAGATGCATTTACCAACTCTAAAGCTAATTGAATTGTACAAAAGTAATTTTTATTATTTTATTTACTGGTGTGTACATGAATGAGAAGCACGTTGTGACTTTTTCGATAGGTTAATTGGTGAATTTCTTAAAGCGATTGTGACTGAAACTAAGTTGGTCTTAGCTGGAGTTTACTTCTGATGCACCTGATATTTCGAATGATTTGTTCTCAAAAACAAAAAAATGGATTTTTGAACAGTATTCAGTGCAATAGGATTAGGTTTGTAGAAAAGAATACAGTGACCTTGGAATCGATTGAGAAATTTTGCCAAGACTAAAGTAAATTGTAGCTTTAGTAGCATTACTCGTATTTGGCTTATTTGATGAGTAATACAAACTTGTTAATCCATTTTCTTACTTCTGAGGAGTTTGTTTTGCTACTATCCTTGGTTTCTCTTGCGGAATGGATCGTTTTTTAGAGTATTCCCTAAAGCACATGGTATTGCAAATATTGCCAAAACATGTTCCAAAGGGAACAATTTGCGGATCACAATGCAAATGCAATTGCTGCCAGAAGGGTCCCTGGTGTTGATCCTCTTGCAGAAATAACGCATCAGTTCGTATTGTTGGAACATTTGAATCTGACTTAGGTGAATGTGGCATTTGCAAGTTGTGTTTCTCTACCTTTTCTTTTTCTGTTTTGTGTACCATTATTATCAACACTTATCATCAATTTCTCTTTGTGGTATTTTCCTTTCTCTTCTTCCTTTAATATTGACGATTTGTGGTATTTTCCTTTCTCTTCTTTCCTTTAATATTGACGATTTAAAGGTTTGGATATTGTAACCATGATTAAGATTTCTCATATTTCAATATTGAGAAATGCAGGTCTTTCTATTGTACATGAAGTGTACCATACACACTACATGCACTATCGGACGATAAATGATTATGTTGCAGAGAGTGCAAGAATGCCAAGAATGTCAACTATTCTATTGAAATTGATTAGGGATTGGGAAGAAAGGCTTCCAAAAGCTCTTTCAAGTATTGTGAAGAAGAAATGTGATAAACAAAGTTGACAATAGAATCCCAAGGTTGATATTATATAGAAGCTACTCAAGTGGGATAATGGCCTTAAAAGATACTAGATTATGGCTTTCTTGTGTTCTCTCTATTTTTGTGTGAATATAATTTGATTGACATTTCCCTGTGTCATTGTGTATGTTAACTTTTTCTCTTTTGAAGTTTTTGTAGTCCTTGCCTCATAATTTAGGCTATGACTTTCTATGTTTGTCATATTTTCATAATGTCGACAGTACTATTTTACTCCAATAGTCTGAGACTTGATTTTTATATACCAAATTTACCGTTAGGCTGATGTTCCTATAGCAAATTCTAGGACCAGTCGTCTTAATCTTATTCCACATGCAGCTAATTCTAGCACCAGTCGTCTTAACCTTATTCCACACATACTAATTCTAGCACCAGTTATCTTAATCTTATTAACTCTTTTGTACTTTAATTTCTTGTATGCCTTTATTTATTGCATTGAGCTCAAGTCAACTATTTTTTATGATCACAGATACCAGTTCACATACGAGAATTTTATGGCATGTATAACGCCATTTTAACAGTTGAGTAAAAACTATTCTGATTTCCTATGGAACTAATAGTTTCCAGATTTTGCTCTTGTTCTGATTTGGCTTATTTTTTTCTACGGCTCAGTGTTGGCGTTTGTTGGGAAGAAGTTGCAAAGCTTCCCCCAGTCGCAACAAGGAGTGATTGTCAAGGAAAGAACTTTACAAGAAGCAAATTGGACCTCCATCATTTATGAAATTCCTTCTATTTTCCTCAATCATAAAAGGGATTTAGAATGCAAAACACGTATTTTGTAGCTGCCATATATTTTACTTCTCTCCTTTTGCAGGGATACTTTCAGTCGCTCTTCTTTTGTATTGAGAATCCTTTTGCATCCTTGTGGAAAAATAGGTCTGGATTTGAAAATTTTGGCCAAAAATATGTTGGTCAAATTTTTTTATTTTTTTATTTTTTTGAAGGGTTTGGTTGGGGGGGGGGGGGGGGGGCCTTGTATATGTTCATTTTGCGAGATTTGTGCAAACCTTGGGCCAGCCTTGTGCAAACCTTGGGCAACTAGCGACTGGGAATGTTTCTAATGTGTGTATTTGCTTCTTATTTGTAGCTAAACGAAAAAAGCTTCCAAATGATGATATTTCAAGGAACATCAGTTTTACATAAGTCAATCGCCAAGTCCTAAACTCTTTCAAGATTATGGTGCACACAAGAGTTGAAGTCGTATTGATTTGGTAGAGTGAAATCTTAAGTGAATAGGTATGCATCCAAGCTGCAGGTCCAGTTGTTAATTGTAGGAAATTTTAGTTGTTAAAATCTCAAATCAAATATACAACTACCCAATGTAATTGGATCTATTTTTATCTCTGTCTGGAGAAAATTTTCTTTTTTTTTTTTTTAACGAGAATTATAGTTCTTTTGTAATATCTAAGAGACTGAGATTTTTGTTTAAAGATCTTTTGAAATATTCAGTCAAGGACTGAAGAAAATTTGTAAATTTAGTAACATTTTTCATATTTGGCTTATTTGATAAGTAATTCAAACCATCTACATATCTTATATACCTCTATAATGCATAAAGTTAAAATGTCAATATCTATAATACACGAGGTGTATGGTACACCTGATGTATAATAAAAGTCAAGTGTCCTATTTTATAAAAAATGAGATACTTAAATAATGTATATATATCGAGTGTATGTATTGTACGTGTAGCATATGCAAAATTGATCAATACTATGCTGAGTCATTTCCTTATTAATGTCTGTATTCTGCCATATAACATATTTGCTAGCATCTCAATGGGCAAGTTGAATAGATAATAGGCTACTTGCCTTTGGTGTTCTTTTTCTTGTCTACCAAACTAAAATTTCATTGTTAAACAATGAGGGGCTATTTACTTTGTTTGGCTAGATTGGGTATACTAAGATATCCAATCTAGTATAATATTTACTTTTTCACTTAAGGGCCTAGAAATTCAACCTAGCCCGATTTCAAATCCTTGATTTATTGGGATGAAGCATCCTACTTTTGAGGTGTTATGGATTAATTTTAGTTGGACTCCAAGATATTCATAAAATATATTGATAGAATAATAATGAAATTTAGTTAACTTACAAACAATTTGGTTGATGTCGTCGGTGTACTAAAGAATGGACTCTTTAGCATGTAACACTTTGTTATATGACAGAAATACAAACAATCCAGTTGATGCCGGGGATGGAGGTGTTAGCGGGGGCCACGGAGATGTTGTGTATCCATTGTTCTATAACAAAAAGAATTAGAAAAAAATTAAAAAATATATAATAATGGTATTAAAGAATAAAAGAACATCATAAACAAAGATGAAAAGAAAAATAAAAAGAATGGTGGCATTACTTCAGCTACGGCACATGCCGCCTGCGACAATGACTAAACAAATTAAAAAAGACAAAAATGGTGAAAAAGAAAAAATATGGAGAAAAATAAAATATAAAGAAAATTAAGAAATAAGAAAAAAGATAGGGCATTTGTGGTAATTCGTGATAGTGATAGAAAAGGCAAAAAGTGGAGAAAAAAATGGAAAGAAAATAAAATAGGCAATAGTGGTACTTGACCACAGTGCCAATAGCGACATGCCATTCACGGATAAGATAATGAGAAATAATAAAAATAAGAGAAATGAGAGGGAGAAGAAAAAGGGGTGTTGCACATTCGCTATCCTATAACAAAAAAAGAGAGACAAACAGTAAAAAAAAAAATAGAGAGGGGATGTTATTAAAGAACAAAAGAAAAACAATATGGTCTCACCTCACCTCAAACCTCCGCGAAGTTTCTAGATTTTTCTCCTCATGGAACTGATAGCTGAAGAGGTCTTACCTGTGACATGAATAAACAGTTGGGGGTCTCAAGATTAGTCCAAGATACCCCTCAATAATACAACGAGAGAATATGAATGCCTTAATATAAAATGGCATACCTCAAAATGATAGAGAATGAGATTATATACGGATGATTGTCGAAACATGTATTTTTTGTGTGGTATGGTGCGTATACCAATATAGTTTCATGAGCCCATAGGCTAAAGATATCGTGTACTTAGTCTTTGAGTTTCTATTAGATTGATCCTCTTTGGACCTTATGAAGTTAACCTTTGACCTCTGTTGAATTATATCACATTGGAAAATATATAAATAAAATAAGGGTAGCACTGCAATAGCGACAGTGTGCGTTGTCTATGCTAATGGGCAAACAAATTAAAAAAGAAGAAATGGGGAGAAAGGAAAATTTTGGAGAAAAAAAAATAGAAAATGAAGAAAAAAAGAAGAGAGAGTGGTGGTGGTAATCCAGATGATGATGAAAAAGAAAAAATGTGTAAAAAAAAAGAATATAGAAAGAAAATAAAGTGGGCAATAGTGATACTCAACTATGGTGTCGATAGAGATGAGCCAATCACTAAGAAGATGATAGGAAATAAGAACAAGAGAAAGAAAGAAAAGAAAGAAAAAAAAATGTGTTACGCATCCACTGTCCAATAACAAAGAAAAAAAAAGTAAAAACAAATCAGGAAAACTATTTTAAAGAACAATAGAAAAACATAAAATAAAAAATAAAAAGAAATATGGCACTGCAACAGCAGCGTTGCACGCCGCCTAAGCTAATGGGTAAACAAATAAAAAAGACGATAATTTAAAAAAGGCAAAAATATAGAGAAAAATATATAAAAAATAAAGAAAAATGAAAAAAGAAAGAGAGAGAGAGGTGGTGGTAATTAGCGATGAAGATGGAAAAGGAAAGAAAATAAAGTGGCTGGTGATGGTACTAGACCTAGTAGCGATAGTCATGGGTCAATCACAGAGAAGAGGATGAAAAATAAAAAGAAGAGAAAAATAGCGAGAGAAAGAAGAAAAAGAGGTATTGCGCATACATCGTCCAATAACAAAAAAAAAAAGAGGAAAATGGAAAAAAAAGTAGAGAAAATGGTATTAAAGAAGAAAAAAACTAAAGAAATAAAAAAAAATGTGGCAATGCAATAGTGGCGGTGTGTGCCACCTAAGCCAATAAACAAATTAAAAAAGCTAAAAATAGAGAAAATGGAGAAATGTGGAGAAAAAAAATGTAAAGAAAATTAAAAAGAAAAGAAAAGAAGAGAGGACAGTGGTGGTAATCGATGATGGTAACAGAAAAGAAAAAAAAATTGAGAAAAAAAATGGAAAGAAAATAAAGTGGGTGGTGGTGGTACTCAACCGCAGTGTTGGGGCTAGCAATTGGGTGGTTTTGGTATGATACTCAAGACCTACCACGCCAAAAAAAAAATAGAGCTGAGACCTGCCCTACCTCACCCTACCTCGAACTTCACACTCGACGATTGTTTGTAGAAATTTCATTCAAATTTTTACCAAAATGCCAAACAAGATAAGCTCAATTCATACCATTCAAATTGAAAAGTGGAATTTTATAGTAGGGATCTATGTATTACTTTTAAAAATTAAATTTCAAAGAACATATATAAATAAATTAGTAAATAAAGAAAAGAAAAATAGAAGAAGGCCCACTTGCTTGGTATATGAATAGAACCCAGTTGCATTACGATCGAAAGTATTACCATCTCTTATCTTTAATAAAATTACACTGTAAGGGGCGCCCATTGAAAACTTACAGAGGGAAGTGACTACCCAAGGTGCTTAATTAGCCGGCTAGATCTACTAGAAAATTAATAGCAGAACAGAGATTTCATCGCCGTGTGGTAAGGAGTCCGAGCACAAAGTCTTCTACAAGGTGGCCCAATTAGAGGGGAGGAGTAGCTGATGGGCAACAACAAAGAGATTGAGAAAGAAACCCTAGAGAAAACGGTGGGGAGCGAGAAATGAGAATAGGGCAATTCGGTCTCCAAGTCGAAGTAAATTAAAATGAGAAATTATATATAAATACTATTATATATATATATATATGCAGGCGAGTTAAATAGGACTCGTTACCAACCTGGGTTTAAAAAATTCAATCCGGTCCAAGACCTGTTTAATCAAGTTTGGATTCATCCCAAATAGGATAGGTTCATTATTAGTCCAGATTTGAATCTACTTTATTATCATCTCTACGCGGTGTAGATAGTAAAAAAATAATAAATAAAGAGAGAAAGAAAAAAAAGAGGTTTTGTGCCATCCTATGTCCAATAATAAAGAAAAAGTAAAAAAATGCAACCAAAAAGCCAAAGAAATAGTATTAAAGAACAAAAAAAAACATAAATAAATAAAAATAAGGGTGGCATTACTTGCGTCAATAGGTAAACAAATTAAAAAAGACAAAAATGGAGAAAAGGGGAAAATATGGAGAAAAATAAAAGAAAACATGAAGAAAAAGGAAAGGAAGAGAGAGTGTTGGTAGTGGTAATCGGCGACAGAGACGAAAAAGGAAGAAAGTGTAGAAAAATAACTTGAAAATAATAAAGTCAGTGGTGGTGGTACTCGGCGGTACTGCCGATAGCCATGGGCCAACCACAAAGAAGAGGATGAGAGATAAAAAGAAGAGAAAATTAGAGAGAGAAATAAAGAGAAATAAGAAAAAGAGCTATTGTCCATCCATTATTTATATCAAAGAAAAAAAAAGTAAAAAATAAAAAAAATACCAAAATGTTATTAGAGAACAAAAGGAAAACATTAAAAAGAAAAAGAAAGATGGCACTACAACAGTGGGGAAAAAAATTAAAAATGATGAAAATAAAGAAAAAGAAAAAAGATTATTATAAGAAAATAAAGAAAAAAGGAAAGGAGAGGGTAATTGTGGTAATTGGTGATGATGATGATGGAGAAAAAGAAAATAGAAAGAAAATAAAGTGGGCGATAGTGGTACTAGACAGTGATACCAATGGTGAGGGGTCAATCATGGAGAAGAGAATGGGGAAAAAGATGAAGAGAAAAATAGAGAAAGAAATAAAAGAAAGTAGAAATCTAAATAAAAAAAAAACGGCACAAAAATGAGAAAATGAAAGCAAGAAAGAGAAGGCCTAAATACATAGAACAAACCTGAAAAAGATGAGAAGTTTGTGGAATAAACGAGTATATATATAAAAAAAATTGAAGAAAAAGAAAAAAGAACAACAACAAAAAATGAAAGCAAAGATTGTGACAAAGGATATTTTTGGCAACATAATTCTAATCACATAATTCGGCTCATACAATCTTATTGAAGTACATATGATATTAATTCGATAATTTAGTATCTACATCACATCTCATTACATTTTTATCTAAAATCTCTCATTCAAATAAGAAAGTAAATAACCCCTAAAAGTTTATAGCACGTTTATGAGCACTTTTGTAATGAAATGGTAGATAGTAAACTAGTTGAAAAGTGTAAATTTGATATATATTTAACAAAATTGCCCCTACTTCTATCAAAAATGTCTTCATTGGCAAAGAATTCTCAAATTGGCTATATTTTTTTAACAATAATCCAGTAAGCTATAATTTTATATCTTTTAATAGTTATTATTTTAATTGTTTTATTGTAGAATAGTTTGAAATAAAAAAAAAAATCCAAATCTTTTTATCTACACCTGTGAAATTTTTAAGAAGAATGAACATACTTGTAAAGGAGTGCTCAATATAAAGAGAATTATAATGAGGTTAATATTAGTAATGTGGATATAAAGAGGGGATAAAATTAAAAAATACTAATTTTTAGTATTCTCTAGGATGAAAGTTTGAATTTAAGAAGCTATCAATTTTCACTTCTCTATAATGAACTTTTAAAGTTTTGACTTATTCAAAAAATTCATTTAATATAAACACCCAAAAACCTAATAATTTTGCAAATGGAATTTTACATCTAAAGTTCATTTGGAATGTGTTTCTTAGGGATAGTAAGGAGACGAATTCAAATCAAGTATGCCCCTCTTGGGGCATGTTTTTACCATTACAATATAGGTTCGGGTGGTTCATAGATTTTTATTTTCAAACCCCCCCTCCCCCCCCCCCCTCCAGTCGTTTAATTTCTTTATTTTTTCTAAATTTTATTATATCTTTGTGTATTTTTAAAAATATATTTTTAAAAAAAAATTAATATATTATCTTAAAAAATTATATATTTTTTAATATTTTCAAAATTATAAAATAGGACCAATGAATTTAATCCGATTTCAAATCCTAAAAATTCTTGATAGAAAATCTCAATTTTGATCAAAATCACCCAATTGTGGTCTCTATTATTTTCAAATTAGCTCTTAGTTATTTGAGATTACTGCACCCTCCAAAGTTTGGTCCTATTACAAAAAGTACCACTTCACACTCCAAAATCAAACTTTAGTGGAGCGCAATGTAATTATCTCTTACTTGATTAGTTAAAACGAACTTTGCAACCTATTATGTTTTTTTTAAATATTCAAGAATTTGGTTTTAACATAAATGTCAACATATCAATATCTCAAAATTTTAAATATGTTTTGATTCTACATTGAAAATTTTACCATGAACCATTAAATCAAACTAGAAAATATGGCGAGCGTGCAATGCAATACATACTAATGCATGATTTTTAAGCTTGTTGTACAACTTAGTCTGCACTTGTAGGCAACTCTACAAGTTTATGGAAATGTACAAGAATTTTTACTTTTCATACGCCTTCATAAATGTGATTCTATAACAACCATAATTTATACTATACATAAATTAATGTCTAAAGTTGCTAATGTTTTGCCTTTTGATATTTGGAGTATTTTTTATTTTTTTTTGTATATAAAACGTATCAAATATAAAAAATAGTAAATTTTTTAGTTTGGAGTGATATGTCAACTTGGTTGATTGTAACAACTTAAATCATTTAACTAATTTTTTAGCTTTATATACAAATGGAGAATTATACAATAATTCTCCATTTTTGCTACAGTTTTCTCAATGCACCATACTTGAGATTGCCCTTGTAGTCGGCTAATTTATGGGGTTTAGATTTTTAAATTAATTTTTATACTACAAAATATGCTTCTAATATTTAAAAACTTTGAAGTTTATATGATATTAGCTACTTTACAATTTCTATAAATATAAATAGATAATAATCAAGAAAGAATCTTAGACTAGACATGATAATTACTTGTAAGATAATCATTGGTCTCTTCTCTCCAATGTACAGTAAAAATGTTTGACTAAAATTATTTTATAAGTTTCTATAATATTTTTGTAGCTTATTATATATTAGATCTTAAAAATTAAATTATTAAATATATTAAGATTAATTAGTTCATACATGCTACACCTAAATAACAAAAGAAAAATAACAAATAAGCAGAAGATAATTTAATGAATCTACTAAATCATGCTTATTAATTATTAAAGCGGGAATTTTTTAAATTTCAAACTCAAACGAGGGTTCCCCATTTAATATATTTCCAAAAACAACCTTCTAAAGAACACAAAGCAATCGGTTTCCTCTAAAATACATTTATTTTTCCTTTTTCCCCACCCATTTGTTTTCTCCTGCCCCGACCCTCCGATTTTCTCTCTAAGGTATATTTCACACGCTCAAAAACACACACAACTAAAATGGGTCACTTTTTTGATCTATAACTCTCTCTTTTTTGGGGGGGATTTCTTGATTTTATTTTTGCAGACTGATTCAAGAATCCAACCAGCGTTTATATTCCTGTGTGAAAAGTTGTGTTTGAAGTAAATTAAGAATGGGTCAGATCCAGTACTCAGAGAAGTACTTTGATGATACCTACGAGTACAGGTGCTTTTTGTTTATTCCGATTCTTCATATTTTATTTGAAAATATGAAAAAATTCTTTGTTGATGAAAACTTTCAAGTATAATTTCTTGTGGGATTTTATGATTTTCTTCAGACATGTGGTTCTTCCACCAGAGGTGGCCAAACTGCTTCCCAAGAATCGCCTTCTCTCAGAAGTAAGTTATTGTTATGTAATTGTTAATATGCATAGTTAGGGTTAGGGGTTTTTAAAGTTTTTATTAATTCAGTGACGTGTTTTGTTCGGTCAATTGGAACGGATTAGGGTTTTTATTGTTTTCATTGACATTGGTGAATTTGGTGACTGAGATATTATGGGCGGTGGGTATCTCCGAGCAGTGTGGCTTTATTAGAAATGAATTTTATGCTATGGTTGATTAAATGTGAATGGCAGAAATGATCTGTGGTGTTTCTGAAGAATCTGTTCAATTAACGGTTCAGTTGGTGTATCAGAAAATCCGTGATACTTGGTTTTTGAAAATACCAAAGGACTTCTATAGAATTTAAATGGTCATTTTTATCGTGTTTTAACTTTGCACTGTGGTCCCATTTTATTGGAAATTCTTAAAATATTTTTCTTAAAAGTTTCCTTTATTCTGATTTTGGAGTTGGTTCTTGTATCTCTGTGGATTTATCTTAAATTTTTATAGATGTTATTGCAATTTATGGTGGTTTATTTGTTGGTAGAATGAATGGCGTGCCATTGGGGTTCAGCAGAGCCGTGGGTGGGTCCACTATGCAATCCATCGCCCAGAGCCACACATCATGCTCTTTAGGAGGCCACTGAACTATCAGCAGCAGCAGGACAACCAAGCTCAGCAAAACATTCTTGCCAAGTGAAGATCAGCTGCTGGATTTCCAATTTTCTGCTTTAGCTGGAAAAGGTTTACTATCATTTCCTCTGGAAATGTACTTAGTATATACTATGCTATTAAGGGATTTGGTCTTATCAAAGTGAATGTTGAAACTCTGGGTAATGAACTGGTGGAGAATTTCAATGTTGAAAAATCTTTTTCAACAGATTGAATGTGGCTAGCTCCGAAATGTATTTCTAATACTCCAGATTCTTAATTAAATGTTCTCATATTCAGTGTGCTGCCAGATATACATTCTGTTGCTTTATAATGTTTTGGCATCTTCTGTAGCCGGTTTGCAGCTGTTAAAATGTTCCAGGTACCAGTTTTGTGAATGCTTGTCTCTTTTTGTTTATTGATTTCTGTATTATCTTGTGACGTTGAAAAACTTTATAGGGCTGGTCTAAGAATAACTACCAAATATTCTTTTTAAGTGGCCAGTTCTTTTCTGTTGGAATCTGGCTTTGAAAAGAACTATTGATATCTCAATGACATTAGCCAAGATATTTGTAATTGTACGTTCTGTATTGCAGCTAATGTTTGTGGTCCTTTTGTGAATCTTGCATATCTAAGTGCCTGATTGAATATAGATAAGGAGAAATGCGATGATGAAGCAGGAGCTGCACTTCTTTAGGAGTGGTTCATAGCACTTCTATGTCATAGGATTTGGATGATCTGTGGGTCTAGAATCTAGCTTGATGTCAATGATTAGTCAATAGGACTATGAAAATATCATTTTTTTTTATTCAATATTGAATTGGTTAAACTGATCATGACAAAAATTATGCATTTAGTGATGTTTATTAGTTTGCCAGATAATTTTTGGTTTAATAACTGCAAATGATACATTTTCTAATCCCTGTGCATTAATAAAAGTAAGATCCACCAACAGTTCAATTGAAACTGATCATGGCAAAATTTCTGCATTCAGTGATGTTTACCAGATAATTTTTGGTTTTTGCACGACCTGCATGACAATTTCTGCATTTAGTGATGTTTACCAGATAATTTTTGGTTTTTGCATGACCTGCATGTAACTCATAAATTGAACTGTTGGTGGATCTTACTTTTATTAATGCACAGGGATTAGAAAATGTATCATTTGCACTTATTAAAACTTTTTGCTCAAAGAATTCCCACCACAAATTGAACCCACGTCTACTGCAAAGTGAGCACATTTTTTTCTCAGTTTTTGTTAATACTGTCATTAATGCATGCCAGTTTCTCTTACTTTTTCTTATAAAGCTAGATTGCTCCTATCTATGCTGAAGAAAGTCGCTGTTAAATCCATCTTGATGTATGTTTACATCCCTTCTCTTATTCAGAAAGCCGCTCTATCCTAATTTCTGTTTTTCGGTCATTTTTAGGAGGTCATGGGACTCTGGCTCCCACAATAATTAATGTGGAACTCATGTGGTGAGCTCCATATGGATTATACAATGGTTACTGATTGTTTGAGACTGCAAATTCCAGGAACCCCTAAGAATTACTCCTATTTTTCTTCTAAAATTCAATTGCCTGTTTGGCTGTTTCTTCTTACAACAATTGCAACCAATGGTAAGGCTTAGGCAAGTAGGCGCGTTCTTTTGGTCTTTTGGAGTCAATGAGAGGGCTTAAAAGTTTGAGATGACGGAGTTCAATGAAATCTAGGTTCCAATAGAATTTTATACTAGGAAGTTGAAGAAAAGTGAAATACTACCACTTTCTGGAAATATTTCAATTTTGTTCATTGATAGCATATAAAACCCTTTGTCGATAATCTGCATGTAATTTGTATTTTTGGCTACTTTTAAGCTTATTAATTGGAGAAAAAAATCTTTTTGTGTCATTAGTGAAAAAAAAATCACATTTCATTTTATTATGTTGGCGGGACTTAAAATTTCAAGTTGTCTCTGTTCTTCCTCTTTGAAAGCCTGAGAATTGGAGTCTAAAAGAGGATGCCAAGGCTCTATTATTGTGTCAGTCAATCCAAGGAAACTCATGAACTTAAAATTGGACCATAACTTTTATTTTTTCTTTAGAAAACTTAAAGCATTGTGAGCATTCGCCTCCCAAGTTGAAGCTTCTGCATTAATTACTATTCAAATGTAAGAGAACTTTAAGAATGGTGAAGAAACCTACGTATAAGTGGCAACCTGGCTTTATCGCGACTCAGTAATGAAAGATGAGGTACAGAGGCCCCTAAGCAGAGAAGCAAAGAAAAACAACTTGGCCATTATCTCTAATACACTTCCAAAATTAAATAATAAAACAGACTTTAACAACCAAACTATGATAATTTTTTATGTTCTATATCGAGTTTTGTTAGCATTAATGAGACTATATTATATTAATGTGGCCTGATATTCATCGGTTGGGTATCCAGCATAAACAAGTGTTTTTCGTTTAATATTTACTAATTATGCATTATTAGTTTGTTACATAATTCATCAGTATCTATTTGTTTTTTCCTCTAATGTGCATCAAGGTTTGCCCTGCCGCACATTAGCTAGTTCAGGTTAGAAGTGAATAAGCTTTGAGCCAAATTGCACTTATACTTGGGATTACATTCGAAGTGAAGAGGAATATCACACATAGTAAATTGCCGCATGTTGCAATGGTTCGAACTCTAAGCCCTAACATCATTTTGCTCGATTATATTTTTCTCCAAGCTTAGAGGTTAAAAAAAGACATCTTTCCTATTTTTGTAGAGATTTGAAGAAAAATATGGTGATTGTAGTGTAGTTTTTAAAATGTTCCACACCAATTTAGAAACTTTTAAACAATGTTAGATGACTCAAGGAGTAGACTTCATTAAATGTTCTGTAGTATTCGAGCGTATTGTAAAGTATACTAGAAATGTATAGAAGTATATGAAGAAATATACATAATTATAGAATACCATAGAATTTTCTATAAATGTGAGAAATATTATGGATGAGAAGGTTTTAAAAAGCGTTGATCTAAATATATAGTAAGATATATTTGATTATTTTTGGGCCTCTTATATTTTCAATATTTGTCGTTTATCTAAATATGTAATTATTATAAATAAATTTTAAAACCTTCGATAATTATTAATAGGACATGTGAGAATATGATTGATCGACCAATAATGTAATTTGTATGTACATGAAAATATACGATAACAAAATTAGAAATGAAAATTATTTGAAGCTAAACTCAAGATTACTTGAGCATAATAGCTAAGTTTGAATTTTTTATTTCTAATTTAATATAATTTAAAATTTGACTCGATGAAAAATAATATTGTACTTTATAGACATAGTTTGAAGAAAAAAAGAAACCCAAGTACAAATCAAGAGTATTAGTATTAAAAGCTTCATATTAAGTTGTTCTTGCCAAAACTTTGATCATCAAAAAAATGTGAAATACTTCATTTATCATTTCTCCTTCATTGCTTGTGTCGATTAGGCAATCTTGTTTTTTCCTTTCCCCATTCTTTATGGAAACTTGTACCTAGTAATCTTGTTGGTACATGATGGCGTTGTGGGCATTGATTGATTGGAAATAGTGGCAAAAATTATAAAGTAATATTGTCTGTACATAGTAATACTATGTACATAACCAGATCACCAATTGGAAATTTTATCTATTTTTTTAATCTTCACTTGTGTAACGGTCCTTGAATTTGAATTGTTATGTAAAAAATATTTTCTTTATTTAATTTTTGCAGAAAAATTTGAAATAAGTATTTTATAATTATAGGAGATATTTAATAATCTAACTATTATTTTTCGTTTATTTCAACATAATACTGAATTCTATTTACAAACAAATAAAAAAGAATTATTATTTTGTCCAAAAGGAAACTATGACAACTTAAATTTCTTTTTTTTCTTCACTTTTCTTTTTCTGAATAAAATCATAAATTTAGGCTTATTTTATTTTAGAATATCAATTTTTAGTGAGTAAAATATTAAGAAAAATATTTTTCTCACTCTAAATAGTGTGGTTATGGATTTATATTTTATTTTATTTTTCCTTTTATTCAATAAAATTCATAATACAAACATATTGTTAAATATGTGAAAAATGAATTCAACTTTGCATTTTTTTCTACCATAATTGGACAGAGTAATTAAACTGTGCTTAGGAATGCCATAGTTATGGACTCTTTCGATTGTACAACTATTGGGCCCACAGAGAATTATTAGCTTAACTCCAATTGTAGTTGCCGAAATTCTAGAGGCCCAATACAATTTCTTTTTTGGATACATGGACGCCCAATTCTATAATTCTAATTCATTGCTCATACTTCCCAGAACCCGCTTTTCACAGCTCCACCACGGCGGCGGCAGCGGCGGCGAGAACGTCGGTGACGACGAACATTCAAGCTGTGAGTTTCTTCTTTCTGATTTTATTTTCGGCATGGAATTGAGGGCAAAATATCTTGTTGAATGTACTTAATATTCATGTTTCTTGTTACTTTAATTACCTTAAATGGTTTCTCATAGCAATGGATTCACGTATGCGCTGTTTCTTACCGTTGTTTTTGTCACCCAAGTTATTCAATTTTTGCAGATTTTGTGTTTGGTCAGTGAATTTTTATTTGCATGGATTTTTTTTGTATTATACAGCATGTATATCGTTGGAATGTATTGAATCATTGGTGAAATTAAATTTGTGAGTTTTTTGTGTTTTATGTTTAGTACTTGGATAGTGCTTTCTGCATATTATTCTTGTTCTTTACAAATAAATCTTCTTCCTTTGTTCATTGTTCGTGTGATTTGTGGTTTATGGTAATTTATTATTTGGTGATTTAGGGCAGTTATGTGACTTGGTTACTATCAAATTGAGTGAGTGTCAGGTGGATATTTTGTCTTTTTGTTGACTTTTAGGTTTTTAACAAACATTTTTTGTGTTTCTTTTCCCCTTCAATTCTTCTGACAACTAAAAAAAGAAACTATGATACAACTGAAATCTTGAACAAAGAATGTTTACGATATCGTGTACAGTACCCGAGCATTTCTAGCTCAGCCTTTGTGTCTTAACACTTTTTGCCTTCTTACATTTTTTTTCATAATCATCTCTAAAGTGCCCCCGAGGCTAAAAATGTATTTCTTATATTTTATTACAATTCTGCTTTTAAACAATGCAATTCAAAGTGCATAAAACTAAATTTTAATAGTGCGGTGGAATCTTTCCTAGTTTTGTCTGCTTCAATGTCTGCATGTCAAATTTGTTGTGCTTCAGTTGATATACAAATTGCAACTTGTATGCGATTTTTGAGGTGATTTATTTGGACTTCTAGAAAACTTGTGCAGCTAAAATAGGAGACTTTGTAATACAAGTGATGATCGTCCGATCTTCATGGTATTCCATTTTCCTTTTTGGAGTTTCTTCAAGACTCTATTAATTGTACTTTTGGGGGCTGCTTCTTCACAATTGCTTTTATTAATTTGCTATTATTTTTATTGCTCTCTGGAGTACTTACTACTCATTCGCTAATAAAACATATACCCTACCATTTGTGGGCGAAGAGGCTAGCAATACTGTTCTTGATAATAGACATAGGAAATTCGGGAAGTTATGGAGATAGAAAGGGGTGCAGAATGAGGAAAAGGAACAATGTGCAGAAGGAAAAATGTAGACAGAAAGAAAGAAGATGAATGACAGAAAATTGGGAGCCTTCTAGGAGAAATAAGAGGAAGAAAGAAGAAGAAAGATGGGAAAAAACAATCTGCAAAAGAAGAAAAAGTTCAACATGAGAGAATACAAGAGTTAGAGGATCCACCATATGAATAAAAGGGCATTGGAATCTTCGTTCTTTACATCAACAAGTCCCAAAACCACTACTATGCACTGTTTTGTTTTGTTTCTCAGGCTTTTTGTTCTCTCCGCTTACACTCTCACTCGGAGTGTAGGAAAGACCTAAGTGTGTTTGATTTCACAGTACAAAAGTGCTCAAGACGTAGAAGAAGAGCCACTGACTCTTTCTACACCTAGAAATCTCATTCTCCTATTGGCCTTTATGTTTACCCTCCCCATCATTACGCTTCTCACATCCATCACCATCACCATCACAATCTTAATCATCATAGCCTAGTTCATTATTTTCCCCACCATCATGATCCTCAACATGTTCACACAGTGATCACTCTTCTATCATCATGCTCATACACGGAATGGCTTATGATTTATGAAAGCCTGTTAGTTGTGCAGAAAATGAAAAAATTTTAACTTCTCGGCATTGCAATCACTTCTTGTTTTTAAAGACAGCATTTTGATTTACTTGATGGCTTGGCAAGTTATTGTAATTGCAGCATCCAAGATTCCTTTATAATATTTGTTTATAAGGTCAGTTATATCTAGAGCTGAATCTGAACTAATATTTTATTCTTCAGAATTATCGATAACTCATTTACCCGCTGGCAAATGCATGACTTCCATCCTTTGTTGCTCAAAAAATTGCACATCATCATGAATGTGGATCATATACTTGTAAGATAATGCAACTTATTTTAAATGAGTTTTTTCAGTTCATTTGATAAATAATGGTATAGTTGGATGTTGTCTAAGTTGCTCCTGAAAGTGTCTTGTTTACTCTGGTTTGAGAGTTAGTTTATATTATAAATGATCAGGAATGTGGCTAAAACATGGTGGTTCTTTTGTATTCTACGTTCTCTCCAGTTGCATATGCTCTGGTTCGTTTTTGAGGTGGCTGGTTCAACTGCTTTGTAAATTCTCCACAATGCATCTATTCTTTTGATTTCAGTGTTACTGCTTCAGAATGCTATTTCATTTTGAAACATGTCAGTAAGTGAATTATGATGCCTTGCCTTTTGATTTTAATTCTCATTTTATTCTTCTGTTTCAGATTATCTGTTGATCCGTTTAATCCATCTTGATGTCCCGCAAGCGCAATGCCATTGTTGCCGCAGGCTTACTAGCTTTTGCATCAGCAGGGTTGGCATTTCCATTTTACATGGCGTAGGTGAACTTGTCAATGAGTAAATTTCATGAGCTTGTTAACAGCACATAATTGATTTGTTAGGTGTCAATTGTTTAATGCTCTGTTGTATCCAGTTCCAGGTCATCATCAAGGACTCCTGTCATAGATGCATCAAAGCCACTGCCCCCTCAAGCTACTTTCCGAGGACCTTACATTAATACTGGTTCACGCGATATTGGACCTGATGATCAAACTTATCCCAAGAAATAAATTGTTTGTCTAGGTGCAAACTATTTGTGGGTGTAGCAGAAGTGCTGACCTACTCTGGTGCATTTGTATGAAATCAAGAAATGCTTTGACTACCCTCATGGTGGATAGTACCTGTGTATTTACCGAATGTACAAGTTAACTTCAACATTTGAGAAAAGTTTCAGGTTTTTGCTGGATCACTTTTCAAGGAGGAATTGATGTTCTGAAAAGAGAGGAAATAGAAACCAAATTCTGGGTTGAATATTTGCTAGTTCATTTCCTTTTTATGGTTCTTTTGAATGATATTAGCTGTTATTTATGTATTTTCTTAGTTCTCGAGGTTTTAGATTTAGTCAGTTAGATTAAGTCATCTGTTATTGAGAATATTGTGTTTATTTCTGTCCAAATTAAAATATCAAATTGGAATAAAGATCTGTGTTCAAATTTTCTTGTATGCTCCATGATTCCATGGTTTCATGAGGAGCAAGAAAGAGTAAAATAGATTTCTTCTATATTTCTTAGGGTAAATTATGAAAACTAATATATTTGTAAATTACAAATACCATTTAAAGTTTGTCTTTTTTTTATAAGTACTCCATCTCAAGGAGGTGTACTACATCTGAATAAGTGTAGGTGTAATTTGCAAAATAGGGGCTTGTAATTTATAAAATAGAATTAGGTGTAATTTATAAAATAGAATTAAATATTAAAGAGGTATTTGTAATTATAAATTTAATTGAGTAATTTATATAAATAAGTCAAATCTTAGAAATAGTTTTTATAATTAATCCTATTCCTTAATTACTCAGTTAAAATATTGACTGCCTCTCACACTCCTTTCTTTTTTGTTCCATCATAATTTGAAACTGGCGAAGTGCAATGAAATATCATATAAAGTTCCTGATAACAAAGATAAATTTTTAATTCTTATTTTACATTTCTTTTATTCTAACATATAAACATATATTATGTTATCCTCGTATAATCATGTCTGATATTGGTTCACCAGACAAGAAAAACTAGTGTATTTGCACCTCTTTTCCATGGTCGAAAAATTAAATTTCAAAATTTTCAGACAAATAGTTAATATCATATTAGTCTTTCGGTGGATTTCTTACTAAAGAGGCCTATTCTTGTTTATTACTAATGGATTCGGGACTTAAATACATACAGCATTCAATGGCATGTCATTAAATTTAATCATGAATATGTTCGGATTCTCCCAAAGTCAAAATGTTAAAACATTAAATTCTTTTAATTATTTTATGCTGTCAAGGAAATATTGATTAAATGCATAATCTCAATTTTATTTCCAAAAATCATGCATTCACAATATACAAAAGGGTTTTATAGTTCTCATTATTTGCATCACAAGAACTTTAAAAATGTCTAAGGTCTACTCTTTTTTGTTGGTATTAGGGCTCTTGGTTCTTACCATCCCGTCTCTCACTCAAAGTGTAGAGGAAGATTCATCATCTTTCGACTTCACTCAAAGTGAAAATGACAAAATCTTAGAAGAAGAGGAGGAGATGTGGACTCTTGTTTCATCCAAACACCACCACAACCAAGCTCTGCCACCTCATAGCCACCACGCACATGCTCCGCACCACCATGGACACCACCACCACCATGGCGGCCACCACCATCACCACGGACACCATGCTCATCCTCCTAAACAAGGCCATCACCATGCTCAGCCTCCTAAACACGGTTGGCAATGATCAAAAGATTTAAGACAGCATATTGGTTGCTGGGATAAGGAAACTTTTTTGTTTCTTTAAGGTTAATTCTCATGTAATGATGAATTCTCTTAATTGAAAGCAGTTTATTTACTGAGTTGTTCTTGATGTGGCATGACTAACACTTTTTATTGCTGTGTTCTAAATTATGTTGTTCATACTATCTTATTAACGTATTAACTTACTTAAAATCTTTATTACTTCTCATGAGAGTAATATCTAATCCATCAAATAATAATCTTATCATATTTAGAGAGTTGGATATTTTAATTGTTTATGCCGTGTAATCACTTTGTCAACTATACATAGAACTAGATCTAGAAATGTTGTCCTACTTGTGATTGTTTCATAAATTTAATTAAAAATTAATTAATTGTATTTGTCAATGAAATGAAACCATATGTTAAGACTAAACTAAGGCACATTGAAGTCGTCCTAGTGAATATTCGGCTGTAATCGGCTTTCAAATCTTTGGCTATTGGGATTTGGTTGTAATTGGCTTTCAAATCTTTGGCTATTGGGAGGAGAAATCGCTCTTTCAGCCTTGGTGAGGGATTAAGGTCGCCCTCGTCCAAGAGAATATTGATTGCTCGCCTTACATCAACCTCTCCACCCATTGAGATGTTACGAATGACTTTTTCTTTAGCCTTTCAGCTTTCAAGTCATTGCCGTCTCTTGTTCAACCTCATTGCCTTCTCATGTTCAACCTTCCTGTACTCCAGGAACCTGCTACGTACAAATTCTGTATCAATAATTTTCGGTCTTTCTTATTCCTAAAATGTTTCGGAACGAGTTTTTGCCACCAAAACGTAAACATCTAGCACAAAACTACACACTGCAGATTAACTGAGAGGGACTTCATTTACTTCATATGTTTTGTTATACTCGTTCACCTTTTTTTTTTTTCTTTCTTCTTTCTTTCTTTCTTTCTTTCTTTCTATATATATATATATATATATATATATTTTAAGAAACATTGCAATAGACTCAATTCACTTGTACACCTCTTAATATATATTTTTTTTCTTTTGGTAGCTTTTTTCCGATAACAGCACTCTTCCAATCCATTGGAATCCTGCCTCAAGGATTAAAAAAGGGGTTTTTTAAATAATAAAAAAGATAAGAGATGATAATGAATACTACAACTTATATGGAGTACTCATTATACATGCTTATTTATGGGCTTTTTTTATGACAAGATCACAAGGAGAACAATCAACAATCACTAACCCAGCCATTTGTAAATGGTAATTGTTCAATTACTTGGTGGGGCTCAGGACTTTGAAATGAGATCAGCACATGCAAACTGTAATTCTGTGGCTCAGTAGTTCAGCATGAAGGCAGATTTAGAGGCTACTTCATTTTAGCCTTCTTGCTCTCCCACAAGACCAGCCTCTGCGGCAAACAGCAAAGAGCAGTGACATCTATAGGCCTTCCAGAAACACTTTTCTGTCATGGTCTCTAACATGACCTGTAAGTTCCCATACCATTCTTTTCATATTATTCACATCACATTTTATATACAATCATATTCTACTGGTAGTGGTGTGTGCGGATTGGAGCGCTGAGGGGCCCAAGTGCGTCCCTACTAGACTCATTCCTTCTCATTCTCAACAGCAAGTGTTTAGGTCCATTCTGGTTGGACCTTTGGAAAACCAGTTTGTTTCCCCCATATCGGATGAATCAACATATGCAAATCAAAAGAGTTTGCTATAAAAATTCTGCTCTTTCTGGTGCGTAAATTACCTTTCCTGTATCACCATATCATGCATTAACGAACTTCATTGAATTTCTATCACTACTCAATTCAAGCTCATAGGCCCACATCTTAATCCAGGGTTATAGCTAGAATAAGTGCTCCATAGTCTCACCTCTTGGCCAAGAATGTGATGCACAAACCATTGCATCACTTAATGTCATAACAACCACAAAGAAACTCATTAGTCGGGAGTAAATGCATAAAGATTCAACAATTCTCAATGTGTATCCCAAGTGGATAAGTTTCTTGGAACCTGACCTAGCAAGTTATTGGTCCTTCTATTCATCAAGCAAAACTTTCATAGAGAGAGGATTTTACCATTCTGCAAGCCCTTGTTACAATCTACTCTCTTTGAAAAACCCAACTTATCATGATATAGCTTCAAGAGATCAGGAAATTCCTCCTCATAGATTTTCACATACTTCTTTAAAAACATTTTCTCTGAGCATATCAGCATTTTTGTCAAGCCAACATTCTTCTTCATCAAACCTTTTGACAGCAAAACTTGATAAACCGCACACCTCGGAACAATAGTTTTCTCAATGCTAAGCGAAATAATGGGTGGTGCTCTCATCACAATTGAAGAACTGTGACTCATCTCATTTACGAAGAATTCAAACACTCTCCTTATTTTATCTGCCGATGTTATCATACACCAAGGATACTTCCTAAAAGTAGCCAAAACATCGTCCTCGGACAAACCCCATCTCTTGTATTCTTCCATCTTCACCTTCCAACTCAATTTAGAATTCCTCAATGCCCAAACCCCTTTCACAAAACTGGTGCTACGAGGGTTAAACCCAATTTTTTCAACCTCAGCCACAGCCTCTCTAAAAGTACGAAGCTGCACCAGCATCGCCCTAGGATTGCGTCTCACCATATAAGCAATATTCCGTTCAGGCAAGCCTACCTGGCGCAGAGCCTCAATGTTGGCAGCCAATATAGGTTGGGAACGGCTTGCCAAGATAATAGGATGTGACTTAATGCAGTACAGCAAATCTTTGTTCGAAGCAAATAAGTTCTTAAGGAAATTGTAAGATGGGATGATTTTTGTTTTCAAGCTTGTACCCAGCACATCTCCAGCAGCTAAAATCTTGGGAATGTCAGAACTACAGAATCCCAATGATTGGAGAAACTCAATCTTTTGCAAAAGATTCTCCTTTCTGAATTGAAGAAGCATAGGGCGTTTTCTGAAGATACTTGAGATTTGAGAATCATTTAGACCAAAACTCTTGAAGAGGGCAATAACTGCATCCGGTTTCTCTGATGATTTGAAATATAAAACCTTAGAAGCTTTGAGAGCAAACGCCCGAGAAAACCCAAGTATGTTAATGAGGTAAGTGACAGCAAACGAGTCTTCATTTGCATTCTTGGAGCTGGGTTTCAGTGCATTTGCCGATGCTGATGAAAATAAATTGAGCCCAAGAAATGGGATTCTATGTACATGGGAATAGTAATTATGGGCAAAACAATTCGCACAATGCATTGTTCTTTTGCATAAAAATCCAGGCATGATCAACATATGAAGAGAGAAAGGAATGACTGACCTATTTCTTGCAAAGCAAAGAAAAATTTTCTGGCCGTATTGTCGCTGTAATTTTAGCCCTAACCACCTTTCTTTCCCTCTGTTCTTGCTCTTTCGTGCATTAGTACGGTGGAGATTTTGAATAGTATGGAATGGCTGGCCCAATGCATTTGGGCCTGAATGTTAGAAATCTTAGAATCACTATTTCAATATTGGCCCAGCGGATTTAGGATTTAAAAATCGCTTTTTGAACCTCTATTTTGATTTATAAAAGTGTTTTAGACCTAAATGTGGAATAAAACCCCACAGTTTATTGGTTTGAAATTTCTACATTCCTCTCTCAAAATTTTGATTTTCATTCTTAAAAAAAACAACATAAGCTCTTAAATTAAACCTATAAATTTCAGACAATTAATCACTCATTTTTTCTTTAGATGACGAATCACAGCTTCCAATATAGCCCACAGGCTGCCTCCCATCGCACCACCACCGGCAATGGCGCGCACCTCTCTGTCTCTCCCACATCCAAAATGGCGGAGATAGTTGCAAATGGAGTTGGTGGCGGATCTAGGGCATGACTTTGGTGATGGAAAATGGACAGAGTGTTTGAAATTAAAATGAATTTGACATGTTAAAGAGAAAAGAAGAAAAAGAAAATTGTCAAAAAGAGAAGAAAAGAGGCAAGGGGAAAGTAAAGAAAAATTAAAAAAAAATAGACAAAAGGAAAAAGAAAATCTAGAAAAAGTGAAAAAAAAAAAAAAATTGATAGAAATCAAGGAAAGAGTATGTCTACTGTCTAGAGAGGGGACTGAAAAAGTTGACGGCGGTAACGAGGCAGAAGTGAGTGGCCAAGGCTCTTAAAGTAAAAATTAATGATTTACTATATTTAAAAAAAAAATTATATATACATGGGATCACGACAGATTTAATAAAATCGGTTACCTGTGCTCCGAATTCGCTCAAATTTTAAAAATTAAAATTATTACCGACCTCAAAACTTATTTAATTAAATTTAAATTCATTCCAAAATGTGGTTGATTTATTATGCATTTAGATTTTAACTCATCTTATTATCACATCTAAATATAAATAAATATATATATTAAAATTTATAATAATTAAGAGATATATAGACTTGGGAAAAAGAATAATGTCTTTTGAGGAATAAAACCCCAATTTCTTTTAAAAATATTTAATTTTATTCATAGATATCCGTATTGTGCAACTTGCATTATATATTGGAAATAAGAATGTGAAATCTTTCTAGTAACATGAAAAAATAAAAGATATTTTGTTATGTAATAAAACGCACAAAAAAAATATATATTTTTTGTATGTATTTCTATAATATTTTGTTGCGTGCACTTGTAGTCCCATGATTTAAAGAATATATTATACTAAGGTATATTATGTTTTAACACACAAAAATACTACACAAATAAAGAGAAAGTTGATGAACATTATGGAAATTTTGCCGTATAAGAAAATGCATCTCACAATTATTTGTAATGAACACAAGTCCATTGGCATTGACACCTTGGTTTTCATTAGTAACCAACCTAGCTTACCCAATTTAACTTGTAACGTCAAATAACAAAAAGTATATTATATTTTTTATTATATTATATTGATTATTAATATAAATAAAATATTGACGTCAATCTTCTTTTATCTGTTAGTTAATTTAGAAGGAATAAAAAATATAATAATATAATAAAAAATCGGGTATGTATTATTTTGCCATTTTGTTGCAGGGCTTTCAAGACTTTTCTAATCAAATTGAAACATGTAAAACTATTATTATTATTTCGTGGCCTAGATTTTCTTCTAAACAAGACGAAAAACTCTCTCCCGTCACTTTTTAATCACTTCCAATTTCCAGGCTCAATTTTCGTTTTTGACCCCTCCATAGTCCAGCATGAATGACGGTAGATAGTTCCAGAAAAAACATTTGCAGCCTTGCACGCAAAGCCTTCTTCCTCAACTCCACACTCATCTTCTCAAACCCAAAATACAGATGCTTTTCCATCCCCATTACACATAGTCAATTCAAATACAAAGCATAAACGAATAAATCTCTCTAGCAATACCTTATAAACCAAAAAAATTCTGTATCCAAGTGTAGTATATGAAATAAATAACGAGACTTATAGTGGGAGTACTGTTTCTTGGATTACCCAAAAATATGGTTGTTTCATTAGCTACAGCTACACCTGTATTCACCTCCACTACCAGTAGCAGTAGTCTACCCCACGTTTCTCTTTCCCCTCGCTTCATTTGCAGAGTTCCTTCACAAAAAAGGAGACAACTTTTCAAAAATCCGCTGTTTGTAGCTGCTCCACCATCCACTCCTAGTACCGCCATTTCTGAAGAAGATCAAGAAAAAGTAGACCCTTTTATCGCGACTGAAGATTCTGAAGAAATCTCGTCGTCGAAGTTTTCTTGGAGAGATCATTGGTACCCAGTTTCGCTTGTAGAAGACCTTGACCCTCGTTATCCCACTTCATTTCAGCTGCTGAATCGGGATCTTGTTCTCTGGTTCGATAATTCTGCTTCAGAATGGGTTGCTTTTGATGATAAATGCCCCCACAGGCTGGCTCCCTTATCAGTAATTCTCGTTTCTTTTCACAATTCTTCTTTTTCCGTACAATATGTTGCAAGCTTCTTTGAGCCCTCAATTTATATGTCCAAATCTAACAATTCTTGATATTGATTCCTCAATTTTCTGTTTCTTAATTGAATTTATGAAATTTGATGGATCTTTGATGTTCATATGATTGTGTTGTAGGAAGGAAGGATAGATGAGAATGGGCACTTGCAGTGTTCGTATCATGGGTGGTCTTTTGATGGATGCGGGTCATGTACTCGGATCCCTCAGGCAGCATCAGAAGGACCTGAGGCTCGTGCTGTTAAGTCTCCGAGGGCGTGTGCTACGAGGTTTCCAACCATGGTTTCTCAAGGCCTTCTCTTTGTTTGGCCAGATGAGAATGGCTGGGAAAGAGCTCAAGCCACCATGCCCCCCATGTAAAAGCTCATGCACTCTTTGCTTTTTAGTACCCTATTTAGTATTCCAAGTGCATCCTTACAGGATTATTTTATTGAGAAAACAATGGGAGATCTGTGATAGGGATGTTGGTTGGTGTAGTTAAATAAGACTTTTGGATGGTATCAGAATATTTAACTGTTTTTTCTTTATGGGAAATTGTTTAGGTTGCCTGATGATTTTGATAAGCCTGAGTTTTCATCCGTGACAATTCAGCGTGATTTGTACTACGGTTATGATACTCTAATGGAGAATGTGTCTGATCCTTCCCACATTGACTTTGCACACCACAAGGTAAATTGTGAAAAACTAGAAAGAATTAACTTATAAATATTCTTAACTTCTAATCTTATTCATACTTTGTAGTGTATTATTATGTTGGTCCAATTAAGTAGATAGCTGTAGCTTGGCAAATGTACAAAGTCATACTACTTTGATTTTGTTGTAATAGGGATACATGGCACCCTAATAATCAGCCTTGTAATAAATGCTACCTGCCCTCTAAGCATCATACTAGAGTCAAGTAAATTTTCATGTGATGTCTTTTAGCTTCTAAGATTAGAAAATCACTTAATGTTATCCAAAGTAAGAGATGGTTGATGCAAGACTAATGGATCAAAAGCTGGAAGGAAATTTTCAATTTTTAAGACAGACTTCTAAGTCCGTTGGGGAATATGTTGCAAGCAATGCACTTTAGAGTGCTTGTGAAACTTGTTTACAGTTAGATGTAATCCTTTTCAGTAGTTGATAAGTAAATTTAGAATTTTCTGGAAACTAATCTCCTAACAAACAAGTGAAACTGTTGAGAAACACTGTTATTCAACTGTGACAGAAAAATAAAAAGTGTCTGATCTTAGCAATGACTGCAATTTGTAGATTTTGCATAATTTCACTCATTCCTGCAGTTCTATATACAAATATCTTTGGCTAGTGTAATCATAAGAAAACATATTTTGAGGCTTCATGAGGTGAGTAACTGGTCGAAAGGTGACTCAGTAAGCCTACCAGTGTCCCCAGTTTTCAGACAATTTTAATGGCACTTTCTTACCATTTTGTCCTCAGCTCATCTGTCTTGTGTTAGATGAGGCATTTTGACTGTTTCTTAACTCATGGAAAAACTAACAGGTTACTGGTAGAAGAGATAGAGCAAAGCCCTTACCATTCAAGATGGAATCAACTGGACATTGGGGTTTTGCTGGTGCAAATGATGGCAATCCAAAAATCAGTGCTAAATTTGTCGCACCGTGCTACTACATAAATAAGTAAGTTTATCAGTGACAAATGGTACTTGAGGTTGCATGTTAGTCTATTTGACTTGCTTGTTCTTAGTTTTAGGAAGTATATTTTGCATTCAGCCACATGGAATAGTTTGCAGCATGATTCCAAGTTATCATTATTTGTGGAATTGCTATGTCTTGGGTTATATCCAAATATATATGGTAAGTCAACAAGCAAATTTGAATGTTGAAGGTTTATGAATCATGTAAACAACAGGCATGGGCTGGTTTCTAGAAATCTTCATGTGAAGTACTCATGGCAATTTACCCTGTCCAAACTTAAGTACATAAATTTTATGCCCAAGGTTGTAATTTCCGTCAATTGTCTGTCAGATGTCCTCTTGTTTCCTAGGTTGCAAATTTCATATTGAATCTTTTTACTGCAATTTTCTGAAGTGTATATATTTCTGTAATACTGCATTGTGGTTTCCGTTGCTGATGGTGTTCCTCTCTCTTGTTTTATGTGCTTTGGGAATGACTGAGTGTAAGTTGACTAGATATAAATTTCATCGCTTGTTCTTCCTGTTGTTCTTCCTTTTCTGTTCTCTCATCAATTTTCCTTTTTTCTTTTTTGGTTTAAACCTTCTATATGTTAATGCTTATAGTGTTCCTAGTTTGTGAATTTTATATGTAAATCTTTTCCACAATGTAATTTTTGGCATTGTTGTGTATCAGGCACTGAAGCGTTTTGTCAAAGTTATATAGTGTAATTTTAATGACCGCTCATTCATTCATCATAGAGACATGAATCTGGCTTTTATTATTTTGTTGCTTTGGTAATTTCAGGATTGAGATTGACACAAAGCTTCCAGTTGTGGGCGACCAAAAATGGGTCATATGGATTTGTTCCTTTAATGTTCCAATGGCACCTGGAAAGACGCGCTCAATAGTTTGTAGTGCCCGAAACTTCTTCCAGTTCAGTATGCCAGGGGCTGCATGGTGGCAGGTAATGTTTATTTCTTTTCCCAGGGGTGATTGTTGAAGTCTACTAGTGACAGAGCTGATCATAAAGCATGTGATATTCTCTGCTCAGTTGATCCATATTCATTTGCTCATTTTCTATGATCAACACCAATTGCATCTCAGTATGTACGATGTGTCTATAAAAAGTAATAAATGCAGGTTGCGGAGGAGAGGAATGATGATGTCCAGAGCAACAATAAGAACAAATTCTATTTTGGTTCTGATCATTCTTGCTTGCTGAGTAATTGAGTATGTCAAAATGAACTATATTAAAAACGAGACGTCTACACTGTTATAGTGTATCAGCCTTGTCCTCAGTACTATAAAAGAACAAATGAGAGGTTTTTATAGATGTGGAATGGGTAATTACATTGGGCAAATCATATCATATGTATCCTGTATTTGCAATGTGCATAGGAGTGGAGGGATGAGAAGGGGAAAAAATAGAACTATTGGTGTCTGGGTATATCTGTGTTTTTTATGATGAGAAGGAGTTTACATATGGAAATGAACAAAATATCAATGATATACAATAAATGCTAGGACTTCTTTGCATCATGCTGTAAACAATGTCAGATGGCATGACCATGCCAGTGTTTTTTTATGGATTAATTTCATTATAAGGAATCTTATATTTTTTGCCACCTAAAGCATGTTTACCATGTTAAAAAGTCGACATTTGAGAGTTTTGGGTACATAACTATCTAATATTCTAAAAACAGTGCTCGAGTGTTGCTGTTTCTCATTCAATCAACTTTTTAGTTTTCCACGGGGGGCGTGTACCATGCATCTTAGTCTCATTCAAGCTTCAGACATAGTCATTGAGGAAATTAATTAGAGCTGTGGTCCTTCTACTATGACATATAGTGTCTCAGTACAATTTTTGGATAGTGCCATTCTTCTATGCATACAGTAGGTTAGTAACATAATTTTATTGAAAAGAAAAAAACTTTTTTGGAGTTAACAAAGAAATTGAACCAAGTCAAACTAGGATACTCAGTTAGACATCAAGTGCTGGTAATCAAAATATGAGCTTAACATGAAAATTGAGGTCAGGTCTGGAGTTAATGGTCAAAATCAATCAGCAAACAAGTAAAACTAAAACAACAGCTTCATTATCTTTTACAAATGTTACTAGCTGAAAAAAGTGTTAAACAACAGATTAGCCACTGCAGCCATCCTTTATTCTCTAGGTTATACTACTAAACTAGATATATTGCTCTAGTCATACAACTATTTTGTTATATTTTACGTCAGTGCTCAAAACCTTTGCTCTCCTATTCCTAGGGTCTCAAAATTGTTGCTCTTTACCAGAAGACCAGGGTTTCACTGGTATTTGGCTTGCCTTTGTAAAGGCACTTCCAGAAGATCACATTAGATCTTTGCTACACAGACTGGAGTGCATGTTAACGGCCATGCTAAAATCATTGAAGTTATTTGGATATGTAGAACATGGACTGGAAGAATGATAGCACCTGCCAATCTGACTTTTTGAGTAGAGATGATATAAATGTTTGGCATCAAGCAAAGAGCACCTAGATGTCTGAATTAGATAATAATTAAAGCAGTCCTTACATACGTGGTTTATGATGTTCCTTGGGGTCTACACGTGATTCTATCATGGTTGTCAACTTTTTTGGAACTTCTTGGAAATATGACGTTTAGCCTAATTGTTTTATAATTTTGCAAGTATAGCATGTGGATTTAACTTTCTCGTAGCAGCTGAAACTACGATCTGCGTCTTTGCTGGACACTTTGACATACTACCTGCATTTCCTTTTGCTTTTGATTGATTTGGCAATAGGTGGTTCCTCGATGGCATGAGCATTGGACTTCAAACAAGGTATATGATGGAGATATGATAGTGCTTCAAGGTCAAGAGAAGATCTTTCTTTCGCAATTGAAGGATGGTTCTGGTGATGTCAACAAGCAGTATACAAAAATAACCTTTACGCCCACACAAGCTGACCGTTTTGTCTTGGCATTCAGGAACTGGCTGAGGTTACATGGCAACAGCCAGCCTGAGTGGTTTGGTAGCACTGACCAACAGCCATTGCCATCTACCATATTGTCCAAACGCCAGGTACTAATTTCTCTATTACAAGCATTCAGGAGTTCTCAGTAACTGGTTGAGTATTTAATCTCCAATTTCCTTATACAAGTGATAAGCATGGAACAATAAAGGCAACAGTTCACTGAGTTTCTCTAGTGAAATTAAAAGTAATAAAAAGTTGGTGAAATTATTTTGTACAAAGGAAGTAAGCTTCTTGAAGCGATACTTTACATCATATCTGCTATTAATACATATGTGTGTGTGTGTGTGATGGTAAAGCAGCAGCAGCATAACTGCACAATAAAATCAAGTGGGTATTTTTCTTCCAACAACCCCCAACCAAATAATATGCTTTCATTCACTAAATAGTTCGGTAAGGCTAACATGGAGCCCTATGCTCACCAAATTTTGTGCAATACAAATTTTACTTGTAACTAACTTCTCTTTTGGTAATTTTGCTTTTTGCTTCTTAGATGTTGGATAGATTTGAGCAGCACACACTGAAATGTTCATCATGTAGAAGTGCATATACCACATTCCAGACATTGCAGAAGTTTTTGATTGGTGCAGCTGTTGTTTGCACTGCTACAGCAGGGATTCCTCCCGACATGCAAATACGGATTGTTCTTGGGGCAGTAGCAATTCTGTGTGCTAGCTTGGCTTATGCTCTTAATGAGCTCCAGAAGAACTTTGTATTTGTTGATTACGTACATGCTGACATTGATTGATTATATAACTGTACAAGAGTCCTGAGGCCTCTAGTGGCAAGGAAGTTTGTGTTTCATCAAGGTAGGATCTGAAACCAAACTATCGCTGTATATAGAATTAAATTATCTTTCCAATTTTTGAAAGGTGAATACTAGTAAACGATCTAAAGTTAAACTGAGAACGTTGAGATATGTAGTCAGGTTAAGCAACGGTGCTAGGATCAAACAAACTGTGGAGGCGTGTTCTACTCGAAATCTGCATCTTTTCTTCGTTATTGGTTATGAGATCCTTAGGGCAGAAGAATACATATTTGTGAATTGAACCTAAGTTTGAAAAGAACATGGAGTGTGAAACGATTTCAAGGTGCTTTTTGTGGTGAACTTGCTTCTCCTTTATATGTATTGCTATGCTCCATAGAAGCCCATTCCTCTACACCAGTGGGGGGTTAGGGATTTTGGAGTACATTCCACTACACCAGAGGGAGAAAGGGGAAGAACTGTTATCGTCAGAGAACTACTAAAATTCCACTACAAGGTGGTTTCAAGCTCAACAATTCTTGGTAAAGCTTCATTAATTTCAAACCTTAGGAAATGCACCATTAGAGTTCAGAGTCAGACAGTACGACTAGAACCAAGCACAATGCGCGCCCTACGGATACTGAAAATTACAAGGAAAAACAAGCAAACAAATTACAGGCAAGCTGCAATGCCAATTTTTCATTTTGCATAGTTACCTTTCTTCACAAATCCCTGATAGAGACCCAAAAAGCAAAAATGGTCAACAAAACCAACTACAATCAGATGAAAAATGGAAGACAAGGCATTAAATTTGAAAATAAAAACCAGTAATTATATAACAAGAAAAAAAAAAAAACAGATCTTTAGTAAAACACCATTAACCGTCAATTCATTCAAGCACTTTTCAGTAAAAGCCCATTACAATATTTCATGAATCTATGTAGAAGAAGGCCATAAAATTTCAGAAAAACAACCAACTTTACATATAAGCCACCCGTACCCATATTCCCACAAAACGAAACCCATATTCCAACAACACGAAACGGACCAAACCTAAATCTAAGAACTAGTAAACTTAGTCACAGCCTTAGTCCCCTCCGAAACAGCATGCTTTGCAAGCTCTCCAGGCAACACCAGTCTCACAGCTGTCTGGATTTCCCTCGAAGTAATTGTTGGCTTCTTGTTGTACCTCGCCAACCTCGAAGATTCCTGAGCAAGCTTCTCAAAAATGTCGTTGATGAAGCTGTTCATGATCCCCATGGCTTTGCTGGAGATTCCAATGTCCGGGTGCACCTGCTTCAGAACCTTGAAGATGTAGATTTTGTAAGTCTCGACGCTCTTCTTGGCCTTCTTCCTTTTCTTCTCTCCGGCGGCGGCGCCACCGTCCTTGGGAAGCTTCTTGCCGGCTTTGGGCTTCTTCTCAGCCGCCGGGGCCTTTTCAGCCACCGTTGTTTTTTTCTCCTCCGCTGGCTTTTTCTCGGCGGGCTTCTTGTCTGCCTTTGGTGCCATTATAGTAACAGGGATTTGCTCTAAAAGAAAGGCGAATAGGAATCTCTAACTTTTTTCGCTTTAGAAATGCAGAGCGGATAAAAGATGGAGGGAAGGTCAGGAGATAGTGTGGGAATAAATAGAGGGAAAGGTGCGATGTGATTGGTCGAAACAGACTGACGCGGATTTTGCATTTAGATCGTAGATTAAGAAATGAACTAATAGTGGAGCATTTGGACGGTGCGATTTATGGCATCTGCTGCATGTTTTGATTGGTTAGGTTTTACGGGCGCGAACTTTTAATTCGGTCCGTTGATATAGGTGCTAATCAACGGAGTAGATTCCGTTATAGGAAAAGCGGGGAATATTGCTTGGATAAATTTTGGGCATAAGTTAAATTTTCTCATTTACCGCGCGAAGCGGCGACGGTTCGACTTGCAACAATTTTCAATTAGGTGCGATTGCCTATAGAAGTTTTTGAAAAATAGATATTTCAATTCAATTTTTTTTATAAATCTATGTTTGTTGGTGACTGTTTTTTATAAATTCAAATTTAATTATCTTTTCACAAAAAAATATGTTACATCAATTGTAATTATTATATTTTTATTTTTTATCTATTTATTTTTTAAAAAATATATATCTACATCTCAATATATTTTTAAAATAATATATCACATCAATTATAATTATTATACTTTCATCTCATATCATAACACACTCTTAAAATTTATTTCTTTTTATTCAAAATTATTTTTTCTCACTATTATCTCATAAATAAATATATCAAGAATGAAAGGGCAAACAACCAACCCTTAAAACTCATAAAAAAACTAGCAAAATTTGATTTTCTTTTTTAAAATGTATTACTATTCAGGATATTTGGATTCAAGTTAAAATCCAATTATTTGTGTGTCACTATAATAAATCCATACTAAAAAGATCAAAAACCAAAACAAAAAAAGGGTTGATTCAGATAACAAAATTAAGGATTTAAAACTATAAGATCTTGGGTCCGAATCCCACCATAATATAAATATTTATCATAAATGATGTTGTTTGTCTGTGAGGCGTAGCTTTAAAAACAAATGATCCTAAGTTGAGTTACAATCCCATGAAAAATGTACATTTTTAATCTTAAAAATTAAAATTTAAGTCTAGTATAAAATAACTTATACGTTCGAACTAAAGTATAAGATTTTAAAGATATTAAGTGAGTTATTTTCAAGACGCATGTAAAAAATTTAAGATAATATTAAAGTTATGAGGTCTTGTTTCAATAATACATAGAATATAGACTATATATGTGCGCGCGCGCGCACACACACACACACATATATATATATATATCAAAAATAACTCTCATTTCATTTTTAAAAAATATGCATTTGGAAAATGAGAGCTATACATAACTGTGAAAATTATGATTGTATTTCGACTCTTAATATTAGAGTATATAATTTATGTCATTCAAGAGATTTTAGGACTTAAAATTAATTCTTACTTATTTCTCTTTTTATAATAAAAATTATGCTTTATGAAATAAATACAATTTCCTTTGAATGCCATGCATTTCATTTTTATAAGAACAGAGATACGAGTATTTCAGTCTTCCAAATAAGATTTTATTATAATTTTTAATCAAAAAGTGCTTAATGAGATATATTTATTAAAAATTCAAATAAATGAGACGGGGATGTCAAAAGACTAAATCATGAATGAAAATTACCAATGGATTAGCATTGCGTACTTAGCCGAAACCATAAAATTGATTATTTTTCGAATCTAATATTTCTATGACAAAAACCATGTATGAATTGTAGTAGTACGCGCGGATCGATGCTCATTAGGTTACTTCTCATAGATTTATTGCCTTATTGCATATTGATGAAACTTTTTATTTTGTTTTGTTTTTTTTAAATTCATGAAAGTGATTTGAAACAAAGATTGTACAATATTGCCAAAGGGAAACTAGATTGATAATATCCAAACACCAAAAAGTAAACATTTACGGTAGACATGGAAAATTAACCTCTTAACAAGCGGTTATCCTCTATTTTATTTTGACGTTATTTTTTTTATTTTTTGATATGATAATGAAGTGATATAAATTCAAATTCGTACTATATTTATTTTATTTGAAGTGGGTTTTAAAATTATAAATGAGTTTAGAATGGACTTGATTTTCTATTTTCAAACTCGTGCCATTCAAACTGGCCTTGTTTATTTTTTGATTATTTTTTATTTTAATATATATATATATATATATATTTAAGTAATATTATTTTTTAAAAAATATACTTTTTAGAAAATTTTAATGGTATTTTTTAAAAAATATGTTTTAATATTTTTATATTTATAAAATGAGTATAACGGATATAGGTCTAACCCGATTTCAACGGGTCAAAATTTTTAAAATTTTTGAAGAGACGGGTTTCAGAATTTAACAAATTCGTCATGTTATCATATTTACGTATTTCATGTTATAAATATATGTCAAATGAATATAATATATATTTAAATATGCACTATGAATTAATTGATCCTGTATAAATAAAGTAAAATTTAAAATAAAATAACATATTCAAACATAATATATATATATATACACACACACAACACACACCAAGATATGTTACCTTTGTCATCAAATTTTCATTTCAGCGCACCAATGAGCTAGCTAGCTCCAATATTCCCCGATCTTGGTCGACGAATTAATTAATAGCCGGCGTGTGGCCAACGAACAAGGCAACATGCTCCCATGAGCTTGTCCTTGCGCGAATACGTGTTGCCGCACGAGCACAGCCACTTGACATCCCCGCAGTGCTTCTCGTGAGTCCGCAAATCGGACAAAACCGAGAACTGCTTCCTGTTGCATCTCTTGCATACACATTTTCGGGCAGTGGCTCCTCTTGTAGTGATATTTGGCGTGCTTCCTGTTCCACCGGCAGCTTACGTGCGGGCACTAGTATTTTCTGGGTAACTTACCCACGCCGCCGCCGCCGCTGTTTTCTCCATTTTCACTTTTCATGGGGTTGCTCAGGGCAGCACTGGACTTGTACTCATCCCCGTGAGCCCTCATGTGCATTCGCAAATTCGCGTCGCCGCTTGAACCCTTTCCCACAAACTTGGCAATAGTGCGTGTACATGGCTAGTATATCAGCAGCATCCAATTCAATAACATCATCATTCTTGGGAGAAAATCCTTGAGATTCCTCATTGGTTTCTGTTTTCTGAGGAAACTCCCTTGCAGAACCTTCATTATTAATGTTGATGCTAATAGTACTCCCAGTATTGTTATTGTTATCATCAGTTGAGTTGCAATTGTTGTAACTGTCACCATACCATTGATCAAGTGTACTGTAATGATGATTGGAGTAGAAGTTGGCTAGCCTTCTGTCCTCCACCGTGTGATCGCCACCGGATAGGACTAGTGGGCCTGCCCCATCGGCTGTTTTATCCGCCCGGTGGTGGTGTAATTCGACAGTGGTGTTGCATGCAGACGGCGGCGTGCCAAGGGCCATGTGTTGGCAAACAAACATCATGGACGATGCTGTAACAATAATTTCTTGAATTAAGGTGCCCATAGTTGGTGTGGCTATGGCCGTTGACTCTGGCTGCTGGCCGTGATCAGGGGACCAAAAAATATTAGCTAGTGACTGTACCTGGTGGACTTTATCTTTAATAACTGATAGATTGTAAAGAAAGGAGCTAGGATGTGTGGCTGGATTTGCAGAATTTGCTTCAAGAGATGAAGAAATCACTTCCTCAGAATTGTCATATATTGGTATCCCTTGTGGCCCAATAGGGTAACATGGAGTGGCCTCCGTGATCATCATGTAGAAAAACGAAAAAAAAAAAAAAAAGAAGCTTCTTTGTTATTCAATCCCATCTTCCTCCAAGAAGTGCCTCCCCAGATTTTGTAATGCTACATTTGTTTCAAATCATATTTTTCCCTAAAAAACCCTTACAGTTTATACTTATGCTGGAGAGGGATAGATACAGAGGAAGAAGTAAAACGTAAGAGTTGAGAGGGGCTGCTTTTCGCCTTCTAGTTGACATGCACACGAGAGGAGGGGAATAGGGAGAGACAATTCCATCGTGTCCTCGTACAATAAGTCATTAAATAAATTCATAACACGCGTGTATTAAATACGTATGTATAAATAAGTTATTATTTGTATTTATCTTTTGATATACAAATATTATTTATCAGGAGATCGACTTCTTGGGACGGGCAAGTCAACCCTTGAGCTTCAACTCATCACCATCTGAGACCCTTTAATTTTATTATGTATTATCTCTCAAGTTGGAGATCAATAAAATTTAATTTAATATGTTATTCAAACTTGCTTTCTTTCCTGTGATTGTGGCGTCACGTCAACCACCACGCATGACGTGGGATGTGGAAGTTTTCAAATTTCATGAGGGTCATCTTGACATAAAACTATCGACCTTCTCATGAGTTGTGTTGACATTTTGGTCCAATATCCAAATAGTTTTTAAGATAATAATTAATTTGAATTTACTAATGTTTGAACCAAATGTTATGTGTTTGATCTGTGTAAATAGAAGCTGTTGGGCCGTATTTTCTTGCCCACATTTTCGGGCACAATAATAAGCCGACTTGTTGATTAAAACATGTCACATGTTGAATTGATCTTTCCTTTGCTAAAAAGATTCATCATATTTGGAAAGTTGTAAATTGATTGATTCCATATTAACACTGATATCAAGACTAGTTTGATCTTTAAGAATTTTCTTGAGTGCATGTAAACTGCAGCAGTGACGTGGAATTAGTGTTAGCTCTTTGTACTCTGTAAATTGTACTATGGGAGTAAGAGGAATTTCTCTAAAAACGTATGTATCCACATTGAAAATATAGTAACTTTCAGAATTGATGGTTCAAAATCTTAATTGATAGTTTAGATAGTGTAGTATTCTTATTTATAAGTCGAAGGATTATAAAATCAGTGCGTCTCTTTTATTGCTGGATGTTCTTCGTTTCTATTAAGCTTGACATATGCATTTTTACTGAAACTAATAATTTCCAAACATTATTGAGGCAACTTACTTTATTATTTGGCTTTAAATTGTTATCTATATAAAATTGCAGGCGGTTTCAAAAGTTTTAAAAGCCTAATTCAACTCTCTTAGGCACTATTTCACTCACATTTGGTCTTGGGGTGTGCTATAGGGGACCGTGTCTTAGGGAAGTATAGCCCTCCTATCTCCAAACCTAAGCATTAGATTGATCACCGTTTGTTGTTATGTCATCCTTGTAATGCCCTTGAGCTTATTATTCAAGTATAATCTCATATGTAGTTCCCAAATATAACACGAACGCAATGACATTTGCAATATAGAGCTGTCGGCATTCTACCGACGCTTATATAGAGTAGGTCATCATTATCTAATTCGCAATTCAACCACTGCCAATTATAACTTGTTTCTATAGATCTTGAACTTGACAGGAGGCGAAGTGACTACTCATTCGACTTAACAACGAACCTGTTCATATCTCAAGAGTTTACAGATATAGTTAGATTTATTGAGATGATCTCATTTATAATTTTTCGCTGTTAAAGTCAAATCATTTTAAAGAAAATAAATATTCTCACTTTTTAGGAAAGAAGGATAATATATAAAGTATAATAAATGAAATTCATCTGTAAAAATATATATATATATATATAATAAACACCTGGCAAAATTAAAGCCATATAATATGGTTAAGTTATGTGGTGCTGACAAACAAACTGTATCATGACACGAGTAATTCTAGCATCGTACGATACCAACACCAATCATTCACTAGAACACAAATCTAGTTTGCAAAAGAACATGCTCCAAGAGGGTTACAAATTATAACAGGCTGTATATTGGAATTTTGCCTTTGTGGGCTTAAAATGCATGGACTGACACAACGCATTTGGCCCAATATGTTGACCACCTTAGTAGCTTCACTTTCTCAGCCTAACTACGGTCTGGAGACTACACGGATAAGATTATTTGAAGTGGTATTTTAGTGCACAGAGAAACTATCCACTGAGCAATCTGCATATTCAAAACTTTGAGTGTGACGAGGAGAAATACTGTGGCAATGTCTTCCACGAGTCTTTCATGGACTTCATCTTCATGGCTTCAAAATCATAGCTTGTCAAAGAACATGAGCACAGACTCCACGAAAGTTACTGACAGAGGCTCAGTTTTGACAGTTGTGGCTCAAAAGAAAGCCAAGAAAACACGCAAGGTAGGCAAATTTCTTCTTGACATGAAATGGGCTCTTTTGTTTTTTCCCTTGAGTCCTAAACTGGGTTTTATGTTTTCCATTTCCTTTGTGGCTATTCCATTTCAGATTATATTGAAGGAGGATGTGACAAAATTGGGGAAAAAAGGGCAGCTGATGGATGTGAAAGCTGGATATTTTAGGAATTATCTGCTGCCGATGGGCATGGCACAAATTGTGACACCCGGACTTCTTAAGTAATTATTTGGCATTCATTCATGATTAGCACTAACATACTTTGAAGTGCGTTCTTTTGGTTATTTTTTGTATTCTTATAATGTTTTTTAAAATGTCTTTCTTGCTTCGGGTTGATTTTTTATTTTTTTTCTCTCATGCAACTTTGTGTGTGCACCTGCAATTAACTGCCTTTAGTTGCAAATTTGTTCGTAGATTGTTTTTGTATGTATATGCTAATCTTATGAAAAAAGTAAAAGATATGGGAGAAAATAATGTGGCTGTTGGAACAAGTATTTCATACCGATTTAAATTCTATTGTTCTGCAATTTTCTAACGACAATGGAAATGGAATTATGGCCATCTAACTTATGAATGATTTAACTTATGGAAAATAAAGAGATTTTATAGTCAACACAAACTTAAGGTTTTACACTCATTTTACAACTTGATAAACTGATGCAACAGATCCAAATGCTGATATAGGTCCACCTTCATGATTCCTGCATTTTACAATTTTATTTTAGATGGGTCAATCACGATTGCCATTCTCTTATACTGATTTGTAAGGGCCATCCTAAGAATTCACTCTAGTTAAATAACTAACCCAGCATTCTATCAATAGCAGAGATCATAGTTGTTTTGAAAGTAATATAAGAAGAAGACACATTTTTACTTGATGATGGCATAGTTCAGGTGTATCACTCAGGGTGAGTGATTGTCACCTATTTCCGAACACAAGATGAGGCTTTGATAGTATGACTCTCGACATTTAGAATTCATCCTGTTTGATGTTTTCTGATTCTTCATCAGGGAAATGAAGATGGAAGAGGAGAGAATTGAGGCCGAGAAAAAACGAGTAATGAGTTCTGCACATTTTTAAATTACACCATAGATGTATATAAAAATCAGACATGATAACTTGCTGTTTAGGTAAATTTTGATACATATCTACCTGTGCATCTTTCTTTGAAAGAAAATTTACATATCCTTCTGGACTCCAATGTATTGCACGCTGCTGACAAGTGGTTGTCATAGGTAGTTCTTGTCAGAAGATGCCTTGTTATTATCATGTCTTCAGCTTGTTCCATGTTTCCTTCTACTTCCATGGGCTATATCTATATTAACTTCTTTACAACGCTGTTACATAATTATTTATAAATAAGTCTGAATATCTGAAAAAGAATATTTTAGTGTTTTACCTTTTAAAAGTGGATAAAAGTGGTTTTGTGATTTTGAAGAAGCACATTTTGCTGGTAAATGGACTAATTACAGTTGAAAAGTGGATCAAAGTGGCTTCTTCAAAATATTACCACCACATAATGTTTCACTAGGTCCCAGGTGTTGTGATTGTTGGCTTCTTCACCTATGATCTGTGCATGACTTCCAAAACGCCGCATTGATTTTGTTGATTCTCCCACCAGAATTTCAGAATGTAACTATATTATTGCTAGCTGACATGATTCATGGAAATATAAAAACAACAATAGATTTTGTAGGTTCCTCTTTGGAAGAAGCATTTCCTCATAATATGTCCATTTTCTTTATCTCAACAGTTCTCATAGTCAATACTTGAAGCAACTATTCAAATATCTAAAAGAATTTAATAATTGTGATTTCACTCACTCAATTTTGGTGGAGTAATACTCTCTTGAAAATTTTATGCGGTGGATATCATTTTAGCATAGTTATTTTCTGTCATAATCTGGTCTTTAGGTAAAAGAAGAGGCACAGCAACTAGCTCTAATTTTTGAGACAGTTGGAGCTTTCAAGGTGAAGCGGAAGGGTGGGAAGGGAAAACAAATTTTTGGAAGGTAAGTCAGGTCAATGTTTTATTAAGCATGCAACAAATGTATTCTCCTGCACCCGACAGCTGATGTATACTCATAATGATAGTGTCACCGCTCAAGATCTTGTTGACATAATCAAGGCCCAGCTTCAGAGGTACTATTTAACCAATTCATGCTTATGCTTTGTACATGCCACTGTCAAGTGTCCTGTGACTAAATCTCCAAACTGTTCAGAAGTTGTTGAGCACTAAGTGATTTGTATAGTTTATAGTGCCTTTTAACATTTGTATTATCTTATATTGCTGACCATAAACTCATTCTGTCACCCTTTTAGTTCACAGAGAGCATGTTATAAATCTTCAAACTATCTTGTCATTATTATTGATATCATAGACCTTTTATGATATTTCCAGCACATACGATTCTGGCTACAAATTGTCAGTGATCCAAATACAAAAAGTAATAGGTGATCAAATTCACCGTCTGTATGAAAGTGGTCATGGATTACTTAGTGTCAACCTATTGCATTTCGATGCTATAAGAAAATCATTAAGAAGGAAATGTGTAAATCTTTTAGTGTCGTACAGCTTTTGGAATAGATGATCAAAACAAGCTTTTGAAAGGATTTGTTTGGCAGAGGAAATTGTGTTTGAAAATGTTAAACAAAAGCCTTCTTTTTCATATGTGGTTCCTTTGTTTTCCAGATGCTAAAATTCGGAATATAAACTCTTTTATACTATTGCAACTTCGTTGTCTGGAACACAATGACATTTATGATAGTGGGCTGCTGAAATTTAAATATAGCACTTCTCAGTTCTCAACTCAACTCAACAAAGCCTTATCCCATACTTATTGTTCAACTATGCTGGTGCTTTAGTGACTTCACATAAAATATACATGGAGTGCAAAACCCTTTTCCTTGAATGCTGTTTAGTGAAACACAGATCAAATTATAGACTATGTTTTGCAAGGAATTTTTCAATATGAAACATTTGGATGTTCGTGTTCACTTCAAAGCTCAACAAAGCCTTATCCCATACTTTAGGTCACCTACGCCTGTGCTTTAGTGACTTCACATAAAAGAGCTTTACTGTTAGGCTGACAACATCCTCGAACATCTGGATAATTCATGGTCGGGAGAAGAGCTTTTGCCCATCTTTTCTTTGCTTTGCTTCTCTCTTTCTTTCTTTGTTTATTTTTTTCTTTTTTTTTTTTGGGTGGGGTGGGGTGTCATTGCTGAAGCTACCCAGCCTTGTTGCAGGGGGGAAACAGGGAAGAGAAGCAACCTTTTCTGCTATGTACAACATTTTTGCCTGTCATGGAGGGAAGCATAAAGACACATTACTTTAAATGCCAGAAAAGAAATTTGAGTAATAAAATGTTGGTGTATGAAAAGACTTAACTTGAAATGCGTCATTGTGTTCCAAGATTATATAAACAATTCACCTTACCTTTCAAGCTGATGACATAGATGAAATTCGCTTGGCTTTAATGGCATAAAAGTCTTTTGTTTATTTGAGCATAAAAAAGGAGTAATGGCCTTCTTCTTTGTACATTATCTAGAGCCTTTTTGTCCTTTCACCGACATTTTGTCCAATCACTCCAGCTTTGCATGGATTATGTAGTTGACCAAGCAGGCATGAGGCTCGCTGCCTCTCAATATTGCCCAAAAACACACCTGGAAACGACTTACCCACTTTCAATTAAGTGAACTCTATATTTACCCACACAATCCTTTTGCATCAGTTGTCAAAATGCTTTTTATGGTTTGAGTTCACAAATCATGAATTACCTATTTTCATGGTTGCTATTCAGCTGACAATTCTTGTTTGGTCAATTTTAATTGTCAACAATGGTGCAATTTAGCTCTTTTGAGAGTTCAGACACTGTATTTACAAGTGAAATATTGACGTAAACTCTTTTAATAGAACCTGTAGAATACACTTTCATTTTCATGTTTAATTTTATAGGGATGTGGACAAAAGAATTGTCTCTCTTCCAGAGATTAGAGAAACTGGAGAATATATTGCAGAGCTAAAGCTCCATCCCGAAGTTACAGCTCGAGTAAGGTTGAATGTGTATGCTAACTGAGGACATGCACTTTCTAAAGCAACTCAGAAAAGGCCCCAAGTTTCTATATTGTGGTGATTTTTTCCAGGTGTGTGGTTAATTGGTCGTTGGAATCATTATTTGAGAAAGTACAAAATTGAGCCATTTTCTTGTATTTAATCAGTGTGTTTCAAAATTAGTTGGCAAAGAAGCATATAAATGTTCTGTTTCAGTGTCTCATTCTTGCTTTTGCTCAAATTCATTTCCTATATGTTCTCCGGAAAAGAAATAATGGGAAAAGAATAATTAGTATTCCTTTGCATCAATTCTTTATCAATATAATCTGATTTCCATGTACTACGAGTCTGATAGAGTCCAAAAGGTTAATGTACACCTAAATATTCCCTCAGGAATGCCCGCTTTTATTTTCTTAATTCCAGTTCCTAGATATGGGTTAGACTAGATTTTGAGTTGGGCTGTCAATTGACCAAGCCAACTGGAGGAATACTTGCTTAGTCCTCTCATTTTGCCACCCAGCTAAGATTAGTATGAGCTGGTTTTTCTTTCGGCTGCATATCCCTGGAAAAAATTTCGCCAAGCCTGAAACTGATAGACTTGCGCTGAACCAGGCTCAGCCTTACTGAAGTGAACCAATATATCAACGAAAATAAAGTTCTAATTTAGAAGAACTCAGAAAATTAGTCATATGATAGTATTTGATTCTCCATTTAAACTTTACTGCATTTGATTACAAAAGGTTGATATTTATCTCTTTAAATATTATAAGTGTAACAAATTAGAGATGTAGGAGCAACTAATCCTTGTGCTTATACACTTGAAGGTTCATTGTTGTTTATAAGTGATGAGAATGATTGACAAGCAACAACTAAAAATTCCTTGTAATATGATTGGCGATATATTTATATTATTTTCACAATTGAAGCTTGCTTTCTGTTAATTTTGAAATTTGGAATGGAAAATCACTCTTACATTTCATGACCTCCATAGAAGATTAATAACTGATATTTTTTCTGGAACTCAGTAAAATTAGAGATCGAGTGTAAACCTGAATGATGAAGCTTATATTGAATTAAGAAGAGAATTTAGATATGTCAAGCCTATAGTATTATGAGCTTGCGCCACCCCAACGCCAATTGACAGAACAATTCGCAGCCCTTAGTTTTATTTCCTGCAATTTGCTTTCCTCAAATCCCAGGTTTTGGTTTTATATTGACTAAAGCCATAGTGAGGCTTGTTATATTCACTCAAGATTTGTCTGTGTGCGTTTTTTTTTTTTTTTGTAGGATTTCGTCAAACAAATGTTGATTTTACATCTGCAAGAGGGTTCTATATCTGTAAGATTTTTATTTTATGCACTTAGTTATGAAATGAGAATTGCTTATCCTAGGCCTTGGCTTATTTTATTGTATTTTAGTAATTGTAATAGTGTTTTGAGAGTTGTTATCAACTGGGAATATTTAATGTACTTGCATCTTCTATTGCAACGTCTTCCTACTAAATGATTTGTGTTAGTGGCAGCAACTTCCATGAAATGAATTTATCTAGTGAACCATGTTTCTTTTTGTGTTTGTGAACTTAAAATCTATGTGAATCAATCAGATGGAGTTTTTGAGATATCTGTTTCTTCTTTTTAGTATCTCTAAGAGATATTCAAGCTATTACCTTTTCTTTTGTTTTCTTATCTTTCTTATTACTATACTTTGTTGGATGCCTTGTAAATGATTGCCATGAAGATATACATACAGGCTGGCCAAAGTTTAGCATCTAAAATAGCTATATTACTGTTGTATAACGAAACACGTATACTATATCCTTCAGACAGTGACAGATATCTTGTTGAACAACAAATTGTTTCTTGAGTGCGGATCATTTTCCTTGTCATTCCATCTGTAACTCGGTTTTGATTCTGGCCCCCCTTTTCGATTATGAACTAGTAGCTCTCAGCAGTCCTATACATGCTTTTGTTAGACAAATGCATGTATAAATCTTCTCAAATTTGATGATGGATGAAGAGTGGATAAAAGAGTACTAGACTCTGATATGTATCAACAGAGAAGGGTAAAAGAAGAAAGGAAGTTAGAATCATGGATGAAGGGTATTATTCACTTTAGAATGCTCTTCCACAAAGTTCACTTAGTAAGGGTTACGGGAAGTCATGACTCAATGCCAAGTTGTCCCGTTTGGTGCCAAATTGACACACTTGGCAATAGATGCATACATCCAATGAATGTACACTGGGTGCATCATCTACAACATCGTCTTTCATATTTGCTAGTCTATGATTGCTTGCACTTATTATTGAGATGACTTTATTAAGTAAGAGATATTTCCTGAAGAATAGCATTTGTTGTCTGGAATCTATCATTGAGACGACTTTCTCAATGGAGTTCGGTACTAAGTTTTTATCTTTACAAACCATGGTTTCTTACTAAGTGACAGCAGTGCTTTGAATTTTGTTCTAAAATTGACTTTAAATAGAAAACATAAAGGAAAAACACAACAAGAAAAGGTGCCAAACATAGAATATAGATAAGGATAGCAAAACATAGGATGGTGTCTATAAATAGTGTTTTTCCAAAAATTTGTAGAAATTTGAAGCTAAGTTTGACAGTTACAATCCCTTTTTGTTTAATTGTGGTTGGATTTTTCTAAATTGCATTATTCCTTAGATTTTATTGAAAACTTACAATAGTTGGCAAGTATATTCAAGTACTCCCATGGCATAGCAAGGAAATAGAGACACTAAAAAAATAAAAATAAAAATAGAAGGCCTGGCTCTATGCTTGACTTTGTATTTTCACATGCTTTTGTTTAAGCAAATGTAAAACTGTGGTTGGTGGTGAAGGCAATAATCTCCACAAATAATTATGTAGATCAGTTATATATATGCATGTACAAATGTTGAATTAGCAAATATTACAGTCAATTATTGTGTACTTTGGATATGATTATAGACTTACCTAATATATTCTGATGTTCCCACTCTACCAGCTCAATATTCACTATTCCCTTCTTTTTTTATTTTTGTTGGGTTGGGATTCCATTGACATATATATATATATTCTATAATATAACTCTTATAATTTTGGATAACTACTACACTAATAATTTATATATATGTAAATATATAATTATAAATACTATGAAAATTGCTGGTCTTATTTTTTGGCTTATTGCAGATTATTTGCACACCCATGTTAAAAGGGTTGTTTGGCCCACCATGATTGGTTTGGCAATAGTACAACCTACAACTTTTTGACAGGTTTAATGTTATAAGTCAACTGAAAACACTTAGGTCCTTTAATTTTTATTTATTTCATCCATATCTTAGAGTATCTACTACTAATTCCTCTAAGCATTAAAAAAAAAAAGATAACCAAAAAATAAAAATAAAAAACTTCAGTTTTCCAAAACTAACGTCATTATTGATTAGAATATATCGATGCCACAACTGTAGCTGCAATATTTTGCTATGACTATTTTAGCGTAAAAATCGCGATTTTTTCCCAAAAAATAAAAATAAAAATAATTATTACTCTTTCTCATTCACTTTTTTAACTTAAAACAAAGAATTATTTCTTTTATATTTTAAAAAAAAATTAATAATTCTAATATAAAGAGGATTTATCCAGAAATTAGTGCTTTTCAATGGCCGGCATGTATTAGGGGTGGAGCTGGACAGTTAATTACAGGCTGCCCCAATGATATTATTACAATTGTTTCCACCTATAATTTTGTCCACATGATGCACTGTCTAGGGTCAAGCATTGGGAAAGTCTAAAATGCGCACACACACACACACATGTGTGTGTGTGTGTACAATTCTTCAACTATGTACGTCTGTTGTGTGTTTACAATTTGGAAAATTGTTTCTGAATATATTAATTAATAACTAATTAAGTATATTGAATAATTATTGACTAATATCTGTGCACAACAAATTAATATTAAATCAAAATGTTTGAGCTTTGGTGCTTCATATTTGTTTTTGGAGTTGGGCTTATTCAATAATTATAATACAAAATTATGTCTAAATATCAGTAGATTTAGTTTAAATGATAAAATTGAAGTGTTGTGTCGCTTTATTATTTTTTTGATATAATGAAGAATATGAACGTTTCATTAAAAAAAGAAAAAAGAAAAATTATTTATTAATCAAGAGAAAAAAAAAAAGAAAGAGAAATATTATTAGGCATATTTTGAAAAATTGTGAACCAACTGGGTGTCACGTCGTGAGAGGTGGCACCTTAAAGATGTGGGTGCTGAGTTGTCCACATGATGGCTTGGGATGAAGTTAAACTGTACACACATGCCACGCAATCGGGTGTAGCTTCATGCATATGCACTTGATTGAGACCATTAAAATGCACCTTTAATATACTAAATATAGAGGGATCGAGCCAAAATATTTAGTGGCCAAGGGATTACGGGAGTGTTTGCAATCTTTAAAAAAAAAGAAAAACAATTTTTTTTTTAACTTTTGGTGACTGAAAAAAATTATTTTTTAGTGTTTTTTGAAATATGAATTTCTGATTCTACTTCTGTTAATTTTAATTAGAATCTTAAAGTAGGGATGAAGTGTTTCTACATCTCTTAAAGTGCTTCTAATATTTTTGTAAATACATTTTGACATTTTTACCCTCAAAATTCTTGTATAATCGAAAAATTGTTTTGGGCATTTTTGATATTTTATTAAAAAGATAGTGAAATTACTTCTTTTTTTTTTTTTTTTATCAAATTCTATCTTCAAAGTTTTAAAATTTTCACTTCTTTTTTCAAATACTAACTATATTTGCTTTTTTCTCATTTCTCAATAATATTTAAATCATGTATTTTTTTCAAAGTAGAAGTCTTTGCAAACACTCCTTATAACCAAAGGAGACAATGATTATTATTTATATCTAGATTTGAATATTTTTGAATTATATGAAGAATAATATATATATATATATATTATTTTTCATTTTTCATTTAAATTTTTTGTCTAATTAGGTAACAAATTCAATGTAATTAGTAGGTATTTCGAAATTGTATGTGCAACATGATTGTGTACTACATTAGTAATTCTCAAATTTCTTTTTATGATATATATTAGAGTTATATGAGACATTTTGGATCTTTGTTATAATTTGGTATTTCATTTTATTTTTGACAAATACATGATTAGTGTATATGATTCATAATAAAGATATGTTTAAAAAAATATTTATACAATTAATGTATATTTATAATATAAAATACGAGATAAAATATAAAACATAATATGGACGTGGACTAATTGACACAATGAACTTACTCGGAAATTAGGCAAAGGATAACTAATTTTTGGTCACCTTCAAAATTAGTGGCGGCCAAAATGGAGGGACTTTGGTATTTGTTTATTTTACAAAATTAATCAACATGATTAAAAGCAACTAATTAAGCAAGAGAATATATGTATATATACATTGAAAGGGTGGGAATTGGCAACCCCAACAACATGTGCCCATTTGAATGAATGAGAATCCCTTAATCTCTCCCCCTCTTTCTCTGTATTTAGACATCCCACACAATGTGTCCACATGCCCCTGCCCTTAACAATAATCACCAAAACGTGCACATATTCAACCCTCAAGCAATAATCACCTATGTCACTTAACCCCATTAACCCCACCCCTCCCCCCTCTCACTGTTTGTGTGTTAGATTATTGAATTATTATCCAAATTTAATTGACAATTACCTGTAATTTGACCCAACATTTTCCATCATCATGAGGTTATGCATCACCTAATTGGTTGTAGGTATTTATAATATTTACACCTTTTTTTTATTTCTGAGGGATTTTTTTGTTATGGAAATTTAATCAATGTTTTTCAGGATATATATATATATATATATATAATTTTTTTGGATTGGTGAAGACAGATGAATATGGGGTTTAATTAGTTATGAAATTTGGAAATTAGGAATTAATTAGTTGAATAGTTAGGTGTAAATTGGTGGGGTGAGAGCTACAAGTGAAGTGAGGTATACCAAACATAGCAAGAAACTAACTTCAAAATTTATGTCAAAGTGTATATATTAAGAGAATTAATTATAGAAAAAAAAAATACATACAAGTGGATACACATGGGATTGGCAGTTACCAACCCATCTTTCCTATTCATTAATCTTTGTCATTTAATGAAATACATAATACTCAACTATAATTCAGATCCTTTATTTTAAATTATATTTTTTTTTTTATTTTACATCATAAATAAGTGTATAAAATATATTTAAATAAATATCGAATGGTAGATTATATAAAATAAAATATATAAAGAATTAAAATAAATAATCCAAAATATTGTAAAAAACAAAGAACAACCTAATCCACGACATTTAATTGTGGTGCTGGTTATGCCTAATCCTAGCCATGCCGTCCCATTCCACCCCCCCCAACACTCACACACACTAACTTTGGAGTGTTACATACACACCCCACTCCCACTCAACAAAAAAGAACATGAATTAAAATTATTTTTTAAAAAAAGATGCCCCATATCACTCACTTTTCGTGAATGAAAGGCAACCATGAATACTAACCACTTAATCACTCAAAGAATTCAACATTCAAAATAAAAACCAATAAAATTTTGCTGGGGTTCAAAGAATTGATAACAATAAAAATGAATAATGACACTTATAATTTAATAAGAGAAACCAAAAATGTGGTAACCAAATAATTATTCACATTGATCAAATGTCAACCCTCGTCCCCTCCTAGCTTAGTAGTGGCAATCCACCAGCGGCGCGGCGGAGAAGACCAGATGCGGCTGCTGGTTGGATGGAAACTGATGAAATTTTGTGTCACGGCGATCGTCTTCCGGCGGCGCCGGCAGGTTGAGATCCAACGCCAACATGGTTCGGGTCTTCTCACCAATATCATGAGACGAAGAATCGTTGGTGCTTCTAGTAGTAGTACTATTAGTTGCGGGCCTATGCCTTCTCATATGGCCTCCCAATGCTTGCCCCGACGCAAACTCAGACCCACATATTGAACACTCGTGAATTTTGGGCTTGTTCTCCACATGGAAACTTTTGTTGGGCAATTGGGTTGAAGGTGGCGGAGTAATAGTGTTGGTTTTACTGAATTTTCCTTCTTCTTCTTCTTGATCATCCGGTGGCGGCGCCGCCGGTTGTGATTTTTTCTGATCAACATCTGCGGTGGGCTTAGGCTTCTTGTGACTTGCCCTGTGGCCACCCAATGCTTGAAACGATGGGAAAGTTCTGCTGCAAGTCTTGCACTCGTAAACGTAGATGCCCACTTTCCCGTTTGTTGCGGTGGCCATTTCTGTGAATTTCCGGCTGCTTAACTTATTCTCCGCCCGCTTGATTTCTTCCTCTGTTTGCGGAGAGAAACCTCCTCGTGCCAAAAGGATCAAACAGTTGGCCATGTCCTCGTCTTCTTCTGTGCTTGTAGATATCCCACTAGAGGTAGTGGGAGACGAAACCAATGAATTATAATTAAACTCGCCGCCACCACTACCACCGCCACCACATCCACCGCCACTTGATGATGTGGAGGACGACGGCCTCAGCCGCTTGGTGCGCTTCCCTTTAACGATCATTTGATCGTTACACCCAGAAAATTCTTCCAAGATTTCCATATTCATCGTCCCAGAAGAATTAAAGAAAGACAAAAATACTACTACAATTATTATAAGAATCGGAGAGAACACTTGCAGTGAGTGGTAAGTGTGAGAAAGTGAAGAGGAGTGATGATAGAAACTGTGAATGGGATAGTGAGGGATGCTATTTGTATATGTATATATACTGTAAGTATTAATTTGTATGTATATATGTAGTGATGTATGGTAAGTGCAAGAGTGTGTGGAGTCAGAAGCCGCCCTCGTGAACAGTTACCATGAAATAGCTTGCAGCCACCAATCTTCCTTTGCGTTTCCAACTTTACATGCTAATCTGTTTTTATTTTTTATTTTTTATTTTTTTTAAACTTAGCACACTTAAACTAGTAACAACTATGTTTTCTTTCTAATAATATGTTTATGTTATTTTTTCATGTATAGTAATATAAAAAATAAATATTATTACGACATAAGAAATTGTTAATATTTGATAGGTTAATAATAAGGTGGTCAAAAAATTAAATAATTAATTTCACTTGGTACTACAATTAATTCACCAGTATTTTGGGACAGACCACATATGTGGATAAGGTTAAAACCATTTCTTTTCTAGAATATAAGTATTGCATCGCCACGATGCTGATACATCATCATCGTTGTTTTACGTTAATGATACTTCAGTCAATAAGATGAATTTTGCTTGTATGTATTTATGTATATTTAATAAGCTCATTGAAAGCTAAGGTCAGGAAGAGATGAGAACTCGGTATCATACATGCCGTGTATGATTAAAAAATATTCAATTTTATAAAATATATAATATTTATTTATTATTTATACACTCGATGTATTATCCAACAAGTATAATATTTAAAAAAATACGGAAACTCACTTTAACTACCCTCACTCTTTAAGGATATTAAAAAAATATTATTAAATGCAAAATTTCATGATTTTGAGAAAACTAAGGGTGTGAGAAATCTTGGTCACTAATAAATATTTTTAGGGAGATTGGAGTGGTTTAATGAACTCAAATAAAATGGAACCGACTTTGGAATAATCAATTAATTAATGTCACACTATTTAACTTAGGGAAGTTATTATTTTATAGGTGAAATCCAAAGATGAGGACTACAAAGAGAGTGGTAACCGAAAATAAATAAAAATAAAAATATAGGGTGTAATTAGAAGAAAAAAGATGAAGAGGTAACGTTTTAAGTCGGTCTCACACTTTATTTCTCACATTTTTGCCAGCGAAAGTCACGAATAAACACAACATTAAAGCAAGGGGTTTGCACGTTAAAAGCATGCTCCACCTCATTCACTCCATGTATTCTTAAACTTAAAGAAAAGTAGGAGTGGGGGGGGGGGGTGTTGTAGGGGGGAAACCAACAAGATTCGGTTGGCTTTCAAGCAAACCCATAACCTCTTTTCATCTACCATATATTCCTTTAACATCACAAAATTGGGTCTCCACTATTTTTCCACTCCATATATACATATATGCAAATTCTTAATTTTTTTAGGAGCTACTGTCAATATTACTCGATCATTTAATTTTTCAATAAACCCTGTTAAATTAATCAGCCATGCATGATAATGTTTAATTGTACAAATTAATCTATTAATTAACATTACACGTCTATTTGATACACGCACGATATTAATATATTTTTAAATTAATTGTACCACACATATACCAAAGGGTGGTGGGAATAAAGACTTGGGTAGTGACACTAATGTCCATTTCTCAAGTGGGCTTGGAGTGATGGAGTGAAAAAGGAGCGTGTGTACACTGTGCACCGTGGTTGTAACTGTCAATGGACACACTTTTGTGTAGTCTCCATAATTTAAAAAAAAAAATATTTTGTATTTTATATAATAAATATATTTTACATATAAAATATATATTTAACGTGAATTATATATATAAATATAAAATAAAATATCAAATTATAAAAAAAAAATCCAAAGTGACTTTTGTGACTTGTGATTATTTAATTCTTGTGACTTGCGATTATTTAATTCATTTATAGATGTTACCACTCTCCCTATATCTAACCTTGAACTTAATTTCCTCCACCCCACAACTATTAATTAATTTAATTACTAGTACTAATTCTTTGTACTTAGTGTTGACAAAACCAACACATACATATATGCCTGGTCTCTTGGGGAAATCAGCAACATTTTGCTATGCCTTGACTTAATTGCCAGTTGCCATGTACTTTCCTTTGTTACCTACAATCAGAAAGGAGATTGAGTTTTTATTAAGTGCAAAAAAAATTTCTTTATTGGCAAATTGTGGCTCCAAAAATAAATTTTAAAAAAAAGACAGTTAATATATACTTATAAAGACTTGATTAATAAATGACTTATTGTTGTTGATTGACTTGATAGGTTTTGGTCTTTGTGTTGGAGCAGGTCAATTTTGTGAAGTTAGTAAATCATTTAAAAATTAGGTTTTCGAAAATAGGTTGTTTTTTTTTATAATTTTGATATATATATATATGAATATTTATTTGTATAAGAAATTTGATTGGGTCCCATTAATATGGTGTTAGTCTACTTATAATAGCTTTTTATGGATGGTGTAATTATTTATATTTATAAATTTAAATTTTTGATATAATAATTGATTCAAATTTCACTGTTTTCCTTCAAAAAAAAAAAAAAAGTTATACAACAAAAACCCAAAGAGTTTGGCTGAAAAACAAAAACAAAAACAAAAATACAAAGAACCTATTATTGCTAAGTTTTCAGTCCAACAAACGCTATTGTTACCTTTTCTACTCAGCTTAAGTTCTACTAGTTTTTGGACTAAATAACCCTAGGATTTAACAAAATAAGAAATTAGTAAAACTTTTTTTTTTGGATAGAATAAAAATCCTACCTTACTTTTATTTGTATTTTAAGATATTAAAGTTGAATTCATAATAAAAAATTATAATTTTGGGTATTGTAATTATTGAACTTTTATGCTTTGTGAAACTCAATTAATGTAAAAAAAATAATCACAAATTGACTTTACAAAAAGTAATCAATGTAAAAAGACCCGAGAAAAAAAAATACACAAAGAAATTTTGATTTACTTATTTATTTGTCTATTTACGTAACCAAGAGTATTTTATGTCCAAAAACTAGTACTCGATGTTATTGGTGTGGAAAATATATATATAAATGTTGGTTTTGTTCATTGAAAGTTTTGTGGAATTGATTTTCTTTTTTTGGATGGAGAAATATTTACTTCGGTTTTTCTGGATAGACAATATAATTTCTCAAGGTTTTTGTTTTTTTACTAAAGAAATAAATAAAGAAAAAGAGAAAATACTTTTAAAATAATTATCCTTTTCTGTGGTTTGTTTTCATAATTATCATCTACAACCTCAAAAGCTTAGTCGAAGTGCGTTATCAATGTATTAAATTTTCTCACTAAAATTTATCGTTCAAATATAATTTTTTTTTCGTGTAATAAAAGTATTAAAAAATTTGGAAATGGAGGAGAAGAGTGTAAAGAGAAGTCAAATAAATTAAAATAAATAAATAAAGACTGTTTGCTGAAAGAGACGTGCCCCAAAATGTGCCATTCAGAAACATGTACACCCAATCTCCATTGGTGACTTGGTGTCCTTCACGTATATTCTTGGCTTCTCCCCTTTTTCTTTTTTATTTTATTTAAGTGCTAAGTAAATATTTGCATTCTTTAAAAAAATTAACTTCTACTATGGCCCTTAAGCATCACATGAATTTGATTATGTAATTCCAACACTATATTATAACTATTTAGTATCTAATATATCCTGTCTTAAAATTAAAATTAAAGGCCCGGTTTAATTCGAGATGAAATTTTAAATAAAAATTGAAAAGATGTCAATTTTGTACAATTTTACATTATTATTCTTAAAAGTAATAATTGAAAGTTAATGATATCACGATGTTATTGTAATTGAGATGATAAATTTAAGGAATATATATTTAAAAAAAAATAAAATTTTATTTAAAAATGTCTGGAAAAGAAAATTAGAATGTTAAACTTGAGACATAAAGTATATGCAAATTTGGGTTGAGTGGAGTAATATTTTTTAAATCTTAAACTTAAGCATAAGAAATCAAAATTAAAAAAAAAAAGTAGAAATCAATCATATTAATTAATTTGTGTTGTATTTGATTCATTCAAAAAATTTAAATTAAAATTGAATTGATTGTAAAAGATACTTTATATCGTATGATTGAAAGCACAGATCGAGAACAACACATCTAATCTATTAAGAAAAGACTAATGAGTCAACCAAATCAGAAAACTCAACAGAATTGAGGAATAGCTGAACCATATGGGTAAAGGCGTGTTCTAGGTAATACGACACCTTTACTGTTATATGAAGCGATTTCATTCCGTTTTTCATAATATATACTCAATTATGTCGTTTTTTTTTTAAGTTGGTACATATTTTGTTAAAAAAAAAAATAGAATTTGCAACAGAATTTGAATTTCATTTCCTTAACTTGTAATATCTAAATCTAAGTTGTAAATAAATCGAGTCGAACTGAACAAGTTATTGCTTAAACTTGTGTTTTAAAAATCGTGTTTGAATTTTGTTTGATTATTAATCAAATCGACTTTGAACGAGTTTTAATCGAATCGAAAATAAATCGAACTTAACTAGGTTGATATTTTACATATATACTTTTTTCACTAATCGAGTCGAGTTTTCAGATACTATTGAATAAAAATATATATTTAAGTTTAATTTGTTAAATTAACAAAATGAATTTAATTTTTTTTTTAAAGATTAAATAACTTGATTTATTTTTCTATCGCTAGTCCAAACCCTGATAAATGAATAGAAGAATTGTGAATAAATTGCATGATTCAATTATCAATTAGAGTGTGGTTGATCTCTTAAACAACCTATAACTGTAAGCTACGAATTTGGTTAATTATATAGTAAAGTGGGTTAGCAAATAAAGTGGGTTAGCAAAAAATCTAAAAATAGTTATTAATTAAATATATTAAATTAGGAAAGTGGAAATGGGCAGGCTTATAATTGTTGGCGTATCAAATTTAAATGAAAAATGGTTAGAAGTGTATAACACGTAAGGTACGTAGGGTGTTGCAATTACACGGTTGCGCTGTTATTGTTTTGGTGGTGGGTGCAAGAAGTCAAGTAAACCATATATACATATACATATATATATATATATATAATATTTATTAATTTTCACCAATTTCCATGTCACTCCCAAAGCAATGGATAATAGTAAATAATTCAATGATTTGATAAGTGGCCACCATGTTCTCTGTGTTCTACGTCTCATTTGAAAAAAAATAAAAATAAAAAGTCTCAAAAATGGTAGGAAGGGAATTCAGTATCTGCAAAGGTCAACAGTTGCACTAACGTCTAGCTCAGTAATAATACCTATATTTTATTGATAAAAATAAAAATAAAAAAGCACGAATTAGTATACTATGAGATTCTTTTTATTAAAAATTTACATAAATCGGGATTTGAATATATTATTATTTAAATTTATTAAATTTTTATCAAACTTAAAAAATTTACTTAGTTAGGTTTAAATGTTAATCAAATTAAGTGTGCACGATATTTTTTTCAAATTGAGCTCAATTAATATTTTTTTTACTAATCGAATCAAACTTGACTCAAATTTAAATTTCTTATTTTATCGAACGAAAAATGAATTCGAATTTGATTTGTTATTCTTCACGAACTAATTTTACATAAACTTTTATCAATTAATTTCGAATGAAATATCGAATAGTTTAATATTTTTCAATCCTGATTTTAAAAGAGTGTTAAAATGAAAGTACTGAAAGGAAAACATCTAGCACGGTGCCTTGAAGAGAAATTGGTGATTGACAAGCAAATTAAGTTGATCTTCTCTCTTGAGTGAGCAGTATTTTTATTTGCAGTTACTTCACTTCCATTGTTTACTTCACTCCCACCCTTCATTGATGTGCTATATTTGGGGTTCTATTCTACAATTTATCTTACACAATTTGTGCTCTCATGTTAGTATCTTCACTTCCATTGTCCTCTTATGTTTAGAAGTTTGAATAAAAGATAAAAATAATAATATTTTTTTTGTTAAGAATTGACAGATATATGACGTAAATTCTCAATTTTGCTCCTTTAAATGGACTTCTTTACCAAATAGGATAAGAATTCATCTCCTTTTTTTATGGGTTATGATCCAATCCGAACCACAAGTTGGGTCAGACCAATATTCTATATTGTCGATGCTTATATATAATGTGATTTTAATTTTTTTATAATGATGATACCAATAAAATCATAAATGCATATCACATGAACAAATCTTCTATAAATACCTATATGTAACACGGTTAAAATATTTGATATTTTATCTAATTATTCTTAATTATTATAAATTATGACCTTTATATTCTTTTTTATCTTGACCAGATTTAGGTATTGGATAGTTTTAATTAAAATTACCCTAATAAACCTAACGTATTCAGTGGCTTCAGATCACGGTTTTGCTCTGAATTTGTACACCGTAAAGTTGCTTTCAGTGAATCATCATCACACAGTTAGGTTTGTGGATCGGATAGGTTGGATCCAACCAACATAAAATTACACAGTTCTTGATCCAAATTGTATTTTTTGAGGGGCATTTTTGTCTTCTCATTGGCAAAATTATAAATATACCACACAAACATGTAGTGATGACATTCAATATTGGCCAAAATCTACAAATTTATTTAAATCAATCAATTTAGAGTTGGATGGTAATGTGTCCCACGTTTATTTGGGCCACGCCATTATACTTTCTTTGGGAAAAAAGAAGCATTTATATATATATATATATATATATATATAATTACCATCAGAGTTTAATAGTGTGATGAACCTTTTCACTAGATGTAGTATAGATTGCACAAATCAATTTTTTTGGAAAATATTACACTATATTCATGTTTATTATTATTATTTTTTGATAAATCACTATATTCATATTTATAACTATACTGAAAATTTTCTGAATTTTTTAAAATCTTTCAAATTTTTTATTAATATTTTTTTAACCTTTATTATTTATTTTCTTTTTTAGATTAATTTCTTTTATTTGAAATAATTCAATTTTTTTTTGGTAAAACTAAAAGGTTAGGAATTTTTTGAAGAATTCTGAATATTTATCAATTTATTTTAAAACATTACAATGTTTGAAAATAATTTTTGATTCAACCATGGCACAAATTCAAGAAATGGTATGAATTATATATTAAATAGTTAAAGCCAAAGTCAGAATCTATTAAGAACATTTCATTTGTAGATATTTACAAAACTTCAAATATTTTTTTTACTTTTCTGTTGTTGAGAGAAGTATTCAAAATTGATATTTGCGAACTTCAAGTAATTTGTTATATTTTAAACGTGATTTGTCATTCAATTCCTTAGCAAATTATATCATTTTAAGAAAAAATATTTTCACGCCTCAAATTATATCAAATATATTTTTGATAATAATTTACTTTCGTATTTTTTTTTCTGAACATTATGTTTATTACATATATGACCAGTGCTCAAAATTTCGTCCTTCTTTAGCATTGCCATTACATGTGTTTAGTCTAGATTGTAAACACAAAAATATAAATTGAAATGTAAACACAAAGACAATTTGAAATAAGTCTTACCAAAAATTAACATCAGAAAGAAATTAATAATTAATTTTGGTATGGGTACTTACATTTAGTTTAATGTATCAATTTGATTAGGTACGACGTGACAATTGACATACCCTAGTCCATTTTTTTCAGTTCCTACGTCACTTTAGTATATGCAAACCAAACAATTTTAAAGAAGAATAAATAGATAAAAAAACAATAAAAAAATTTAATTCACTAGAGAATATTCCTTTTTTTAATTTTTTTTGGGAATAAATAAAAACTTCGGTTCATGGATAAGTCACAAGGAGAATTCACAAAGTCTATGTTGATATTTGTATATTTACATCATCTGCCAAAAATATATTAAACAAATAGTAAGATCATGATCATAAGATGATCACACCATTTTTAACAAAAGCATCTACAGCTCTATTCAATTGGATTTTCCTTAAAAAAAATTTATCGAGATAGTTAAAATCAGAGTTTAACTATAAATATTTTATTTCTGATTTTTTTGGCCAATGATATTCCTGCTCACAATTCTTTTAACCAATCGAACCAAAATCGAATTGAATCTAAAATATTTTGATTCTGTTTTCTATTTTTCATTTTCCAAATTGCAAAGTACCCAAAATTCGCAATGTATTAGTTGAAGCAATGCCAATATTAACGGAGTTTCTTATAAGAAATGATAAATATTTTTTTTAATTTTAAAATAATAATTAAAAAATAATAATATCACATCATTACTATTAAGAAATAGATATTTCTCAAAAATGAAATTAGGAAACAAAATCTCATTTTAGAATATAGGTATTATTCCAAAAAGTTCCCTCTTCAATTCATTTTATCTCAATCATCAACCTTCGGGGCACAGTTCAACTAGCGGAATAATTGATTTGAACTTGCTTCCAGGCAGGGTGGGGGTTCGAATTCTGGTGGGAACCTGTAGATGCATTTCAATATGAAGCAATCACTAGATTGTCAGGAACCCTCGACTGAGGTGTCTCGAGCGATCACTCTAGCTTAGATCTTATACGCAAAAATATACAGTTCTTGTTGATAACCTAAGTGTTGATTGAGACATATCCCGCGATTTAACCCCTTTTAGGTGCTAGGGGTAGGTGTGTAGGAGATTTAAGATTAATCTGGCCTAAGTTGGAAACGTGGATTATAAAATAAATAAATAAATAAAAATAAAAATAATACTAATAAACTAAAAGTCAACCACGAACGTGACGCCATTCAATTTTGTAATGATCTTTGCTGTTAACCGATCTTACTGCACTTATTAAGCCTTAAGTCTTACTCAAATATGTTGTTCATTAAATTTTAATTATGTTAATGAGGTGTTGTTCATGGCCAGTGTTCACATTCTACAATTCTACCTTTATGATTTAACCTTGCTTTATTCTTGCAGTAACATGCTGATTACAATAGTGCATTTGATCACTTCCTCTCTCAAAGGAAGATGGAGTTAGCAGGGGAGTTGGAACGGACAGTCGTCATCCCTCACTTTGTTATAATTTTATAAAAATTATAGGAAATCCAAAATTTTATTCCCTTTAAATTTTAAAAATTTCCTTCCATATAAACCAAAATATTTATCTCCCGCCCTAAGACTAAAAATTTGGCTCATGTGTGCTCTATAAGATACATGTTTGTGAGAATTATTAAATTATATTTTTTTTTTATACCCACGTATTACAAGTTTGCCGAACTAATTCGTGAACCTTCAAAACACGTATCCCTAACACCCTGGAAGAGATAAATCGCGGGATATGTCTCAACTGATTCCCAAGTTCTCCTCAAAAATTGCACACTTTTACGCACAAAGAGCCCAACCCACAATAATCGCTCGTCAAATCTCGATCGCAGGATCTCACTGGCAGAACAATGATCGCATCATATTAAAGTTCAACAATAGATTCCCATCAAAATTCAAACTCCCACCCTTGTACTGGAAGTAAGTTCAAGTTAATTGTTCCACTAATTAAACTGTGATCGATGGGCTAAATTACATATTCTTTATGTTACTATTATATGCGCGTCTGCTAATTCACAAGCTCGACATTTATGTGTAGAAAATAACAAGGGGATTAGTGGTGTAGGAGGGCCAAATGGTGAAATTATATACCTAATCTCCGTCTAATACTATTGAATGAAGAGAAAATACGATACGAAACCAATGCATACAAATGAAAGCAAAAAAGCAGCTAATTAGCTAGATAAGGTGACTATTAAGCTCCTACTTTTAGTGATACTGACTTTATGCCAACTCTCACACCATATTAAGGTTCACACTATCCTTGTGACTAATCAATTCTTAATCAAGCATTGAAATTACCTTTCCCTACTCTTATATATGCCCCATGTGCCCTCTTTGGTCATAACCATGGTTCTATGCAATTCTCCAGAGGTGGTTACACTCTATGATTCAATCATCAACTAATTAAATTAATGTATGTGAAAGTCAAAGAAGTATACATCTAGTTGGGGACAGATCTAGAAATTTTAACTTGGGGAAATTGATTTTTTTTTTAAGACAATGGAGAAAAAAATATCTTCAGTAATTTCATTATTTGTTGAGGAGCAAAACTTTAAAATTTAATTAATTTATATGTAAAATTTAAGATTATATGAACTTGAGGGGGTCAGTTGTCCCTATCAGTTGCACTTAAAATATGCCCTCGCTGTTTAGTTAATACCTATTATGTTGGTTTGATTTTCAAATATTACTTTTCAAGAAAAGATTGAACTCTTACAGTTGTGATTTTTTTTTTTAAAAAAAAATCCTGAAATATGAGAAATGAGAGAAGAGGCAAAATTCGATCCCCGACCATCTATAAAATATATAGGTGATGTTAGATACCATTAATCCTAGAAGTATTGGTTTCTTACAGTTATGATTATTAGTGCCTTTTTTACTTGTGTGCGCTTGAAGTAGTTAAAAAACAAGTGGAGAAGCATCATCATTTCTAATTTCTCTACGTTGTATCATTTGAAGTAATTGGATACCATAACATCTTTCTTTTTTTTTTTTGAGTAAAATAATCAAATATAATAATCAATTAAATACGATGAGTAGTCAGTATAAAAACTACATGGAAGTTGAAAGATACTAATAGATTAATATGCATACTTTTTGAAAGGACTCAAATTCATAATTAGGAGTTTAAATGCATTAAGTTTTGAATTAGTTGAAAATGAGTTATCTTAAAAAAATTAATTGAAGGATAACAAAGATGAATAGTATCTCAAACTTTAAAGCAAGTTGTTCAGACAAAATTAATGCCACCTATAAGAGTCAAGAATAGCATGCTACTGTTGACAAAATTAACTATTGCTGAATTTTAAGTTCAATTCACTTACTTTTTGTCACAATTTGTACAGTGGTACTTTATTTCTTTTCTCATGGGTTTATTCTGCAAATGCTCACTTTTAGAATATGGTTTCAAAGATGGCTTCAATACTTCAATAGTTATTTGCCTCAATTTACATCTTTTATAATGCATGGTGTACATTTTTATTGCATATATCAATACACGAAATTGATATAAAAAAAATAAAAAATTCTTTTTCCCATTACTACGCTCTATCTTTATATTATTTTATTTTTTTACACGCATTATACATTTATGTAAACATCAAAGAACATTATATACTTAGAGTTTGTTTACTTTATTTGATTAGGTTGGATATTTTAAAATATTCAATTTAGTCAAATATTTACTTTAGGTAATGATCCATAATAAAACCCCAAATCCATTTACTGGATGGGATGAAATAATAACACATTCCCATCTAAAATACATTTTAATTATAGTACCCATAATTTTAAATCATATATTTCAATTTAAATTTAAACTAATTTATAAAAATTTTAAGGGTAAATTAACGAAAGATGTAATAATCTACACAATTATCTATCAAAATACACATTTAATAATAATTTTAACTAATATATTATTCAAATAATCGTACGAAGTACATATGAACTTATTATATAATTTAATCATAATCAAATATCTTATCACATTTTTCATCAATCATTTCTCGTTCCAATAAAAAATGTAAATAACACCAGTGAATATATAATTTCCCTTTGATCAGCTCTTTTTTCACATCTTCCTCATATATCATAGTTAGCCAAAGAGTTTCTTTAAATTTGTGAACTGAGTAATTACATAATTCGCAGAAGAAAAACATTCAGAATTTAGTAGTCACATGAAAATTGAGAGACACCATACAGACACTGCCTTCTTTTTTATTTAATTTCCAATTTCTTGCTGCTTGTTTTTCTCATCTTAATTTATCAAATAATTTACCCACGCTGTCCGTGGCGAACCCAGTATATTATACTTCCAAGTAAAAATCACAAAATAAAAATTAAAAAAAAAATAGAGGTTTCCCTAGTCTAATATCTATCTATGCATTTTTAACTGCAGAGAACTGGAGCCCCAGAACTGAAATTAGAATTCTCTCTCTTTCATACTGTATCATAGCTTGTCAATTTTGAAAGGAAAGGGCCCAACTTCAAATTGAAAGGCCCCAACTTCATGCTGCCAAAGATAGTGCCAATGCAATCTACTAGACACCTGAATTACTGGCTGTGAGTGTATTATCTATCTTCAGCTGTGCAACAAGATGCCAGTGAATAGATAAGCAGCTTTCAGGACTAAACAATTGTCCCCATCACCACCTACCTGGTCCCCTCCACACCAATATTAGGTGAAAGAAAGGGGAGGAAAACACCGCCAATGGATGTAGTAACTCACCCAGAGTTTTTGAGTTACTACAGTATTGATACGTACCACTTCACTTAGAATTGAAACAGCACGTTCTTTAGGTCATTTAACCGTAGTTCCCTACTTAATTCAACTCTTATTGAAGCAAACTAGTTCCAATGGTAATCGTGGAACACAAACTTACAGTTTTTGAGAAGTAAGGTGGAGCTTCCATGGTGAAGGTTATATCAACTTTGACAGAGTGCTAATACATCCTTAAATTATTGGTAGACAATGCCAAACAGCAGTTATCTAATACAATGTAAAATCGCTGCCACCATAGGCCTCTATATGAACCATAGAAACTTATTTAGTGCACACCAGGGTGGTTTCGAAACAAGGAGCTACCATTACAGGGGAGTCAAGCCAACAACGCCTGCACATTGCACATAAAAGAAGATACATAAATGTCAGAATGAAGTCTGTTGCTACAAAGGATAAAAGTTAAACATAATATACTTGCGTAAGAGTAACATTCTAGAAAACATTGACAAGAAATAAACATGAAAAAGTCAGAAATATATTCTGATAAAGACTCCATCCTTTCAACCTAAATGACAACATAATTAAAAAAAAAATGTTTATAGGTGAGTGCAATGCCAGAGCTTAAAAAATTGTTACTTTCTAAAAGTATGTCTATTTATTAATCACTTCCCTAAATTTAATTTTCTTTGTACTTCAACCTCAAATCATTATTCCCAGATATTATCTACATTATTGAGGGCACATCAAGTATCCCTAGAAATATGGGAAACACAAGTCGTCTGACAAACCATGTCAGAGAAACCTGTGGTCCAACAAATGAATAAACAGTACAAAGTTCCATGAAACCAAGCGTTGATGTAGGATAAGGTCCCAACCCTCTGCATTGCAACCCAAACCATTGGAAAACATCCTGGCCACCTCCAATCCTGGCAACTTTAAACAAAGAAAAAGAAAAAGAAAAAGAAAAAAAAGCATACACCAAAGAAATGGGAAAAGAACACCTTGAAACACTAAATACACATACTACACAAGAAAATGACAATGTAGAATTCAAACATGAACCATAACTTTACAAAAGCAGTTGTCACACTAAGTAAAAGGCTTGTGTTATTGTCAACGCCACAAAAGATTCATTAAAAGAGAGACAGCTAAAAACAGGTGAGCCTGAATAGATATATGAACATTTTTGGTTAAGCCAAGGACAACATGAAAGCTGCTCTCATGTTTAGTCATGCTCAAGCATAATAAGTAGGACCCCACACTGGGGTCCACCTACTCATACAGAGAGTCAGAGACCTTCACCATATGTCTTCCACTTTTTGAGATGTTATCTGCTTCTAAACCACACCTTGTGCTGTAAAAAAGCTTTTAGCTAAATCATGATAAAGAAGCAACAGGCTTCCCGAAACAGATCAGAGCTAGGGCAAAGTCTCAGACTAAATCAACAACATATCCATGTTATGATTAACAGGCATTAAGCCAAACTACTCTATACAATAAGTAGATTTCAAATTTCTACTCCCATAAGAGAGTACCTCCTCCTTCTTCTTCTTCTTCTTATAGTAGTACAAAATAATAAACTTACCTTGACTACCCTAAGAAATAAGTTAAATGTCTCATATTGCATGTACACTATAGCACATACATGTGTGCAGGAATCACCAGAAAGAAAGTTGAACCAAACAAGGTAGTGTACCAGATAGAAAAAGCCTACAAGTACACAAGATCCAAATGGAAAATAAAATGTCCTGCATAATAGAATCTGTAAGATCATAATCCCATCCAAACGTTGGACAAAGCCACCTACTAGAGCTTGTCAGACTAAAGAACTAAAGTAGTATTGCACTTTGATGCACCCAAAGAGAAAAGATTCCTAATACATCAAAAGAACTGAACCCAATTCAAAATAATGGAATTGAGAACTGGATATTACTATCAGTAACAGAAAGATATAGTCTTAGAAATACATATACAGCTAATATATATTCTATTGTGATGAGAAATAAGGCAGCAGTTGTCAAAATAGTGGTGCATAGCTGCTCATGGGTGCTCTTCATTCAATATGAACTTCTCAACTGAAAGCCTGTTCCATGTTTAACGTCCTTCTATAATTATTTCAATTTACTAATGAAACTCAAGTTAAGTTTTCCTTGTTATCAAAAGAGAGTTAGAATGTATTTGCTAGAACCACTTGTACTTGAATCTTTTTTTTATTATTCTGGGTTACAGCCAAACTGACTTAAACAAAAAGGGGAAAACATGAGTCATTCAAGCAGATTCATCAATATTTTAACCACAAATCTCATCAATATTTATTTATCAAAAAGTATAACCATGAGTCTCATCAATATTTATTAGTCTAACCACGCAAGGTTAACAAGATCACGTGTACAAAGACAACTGATGATCTTATTTCAACTTTTACACAATATCATATAAAAAAAGATTCTTTTATTTTCATCAACTAAAGGTTTTTTATATACCAAATGCAAGCTTAGTATTATTTTTCTATGTTGCAAGATAGTGATTTAGTGTAATCACATAATATACCAATTTTGAAGTAATTTGCAGAGGCACTTAATTACATGTAGTGAATGTACAATTTTCTAGCAATCCAAAACCGTCAAAAGCAATCTATAGTATGCTCTTCAAGATAAATAAGCATGAAAAGTTAAGACGTTGCAGGCTAATAAATGAATAAGAATTCTGGTCCTCTCCGATACATATTATCTACATTTTCTACGATTACATGATTGACATATGGTAAGATACCTAATTAAACAATTTGTATGATTAACCTTAATCACCCCATTTAACACAGTTAAAATAAATTAATATGGAGAAAGTTGAATTTCTTAACTGGATTCTATATATCATCTGAAAAAATAAATAAATTTCAATTTTTCCATATGTCTCCCAAATTAAAACTCCATCAAATTTATAAAACTTGTCATTCCACTAGGTTGGCCATTCTGAATACTCCCTTGGGCATTCATGCACCAAACAGAATTCCATGGAAATGGACTTGATCAAATGAAAAGAACCCCAGAAGAGAACAGAATACCAAAGTTAGCCATGCCACTACAAATTAAGAAAAATGAAAGACTTATTGTAGAAGTCAGAATTCTCTTTTTTCGCAACAGGAAATGCCAAGTATATTCTCTTTTCGTGTTTAGTTTATTTGAATCTTTTTGAAGTTTGATTTTAATCATCGTTTCTTGAAGAGATTTTTTTGCACAATTAGGATATGAAATGAGTTGGTGGATATTGGTTGCACATTTAACTGAAGAAAGATTTAAGGATTGAAATATTTTCATTCCTTAATGGATAAATGCCACGTAAGAACTCAATTTTTTCCATTTTCTTTGATTAAGTAGGAGATTAGAGTTAAGAAATATTGTCCATTTAATTAAGCATCTTGAATGTGTAAAATCTAAGAGTTGAATGGAAGAAAATGGGAAGGATATAAAATGGAGAGGAGCCTAATCCTATGAAGAATTTGAATTTAATAATGGAAACTCCTCAGAACTAATGCAAACTTGTCACATTAGTCAGTTGTGTGCAACTTCATTATGTAAGAGAGAAAGTATATGCAAAGAAGCACAACTCAGCCTTCACCGGCCGAAAAAATAGAAGTTCTTCAGGCTCAGCATATAATTTCCGTATAGGAATAATATAAAACTATGAACAGACGTGCAGGTATTGGTCTGACGTATGGTCAAAAGTGTATGAAACGTAACTTTGCAATATTGTCTGGTGTCAGCTGTTATTAGTTTCCTTTTCCTTTAGCTGTGATAAAAGAATAATGTTAATTGGTATTTAACAGAAAGATAGAAATTGTTCGCAAAGTCTATAGACACTTTTTACACTAAACCTCTCAATGAACATAAAGATATTTCTCGTCACATTATGTAAACTTTACTAGAATCTTATAAATATCAGCAATTCTTCTCCCTCTGGAAAATTAGCCATCAGAGTTGGTTCTATATTTTGTTGGTCAGTAATTATTCACCGACTATTTAGGTTTTGAAGAACCAAGACGAGATTACCTAGCCATCGTCAAAAACCTACTTAACTGAGTTCATCATAACCAATTAAGACAAATGATGGTTTGGTTCTGGTAAGAGAACAATGGCTACTGTGACAATGAGAACCGTAGGTTTACATAGTTGTGCCTAAAAGATAACAATGAAATTATTAATACCTAAGGCTGATCATTTTGAGAAAGTATCAACTACAAACTCAAGTTCATATATTCACTTGCAACAAATTAACAATTAAAGAAGTATAAAGTTTGAGCCTGCATAGGATGATAGAAGCAAAATGAGAACAAAAGGATGCATACCACAAGCCAAACGCCCGCCAGCATTGCCAGTAGTAAGACTGAGTTCATGACCGCCTGCATCCCAAAGTATTTAAGGGAAGATGGGTGAAAATTACAAGCAAGATAAGGAGGAAAAATGGTGACTGGCAGTGTTGTAAAGCAAATCGACCATTCTACAAAAATTTTGAGAACCACAAGTGCAAATGGAATCATTCAATAACTATAATTATAAAACTTTACCCTTTCCAAGATCATCCTCAAGTTCATGAACCACAAAAGCTCTTCCAACAACTGAGCTAGGACCACTCAACGGTATCTGGACATTTTTAATTACAAAGATCCCATTGATATCTTTAATACTGAGATGAACAATCATTAAAAAAAAAACCCTGAATTTAATGAATATGTCTGCAGACAAATGTAGAAGCCTAGCATACAGAACATTACCTGACTGTCCACTATTGTTGCTTCAGCCACACCTATATCAATCATATTCCACTCCATCAAAATATAGAGAGTCAAATACTAAAATTATGAAAGGAAAATAATAAATATGTGCCAACAAAATACCCTCAGCATTAGCAACTATGTTTCCCAGGTCACCCGCATGACGAACTTTGTCTTCAGGAGCTCCGTGTGTCAAGCCATTTGGATTAAAATGTGCTCCTATTAGCAAAATGAGTATTTATCTTTAGTAATATAAAGAAAATTCCATAAACAGAAAAGCTTTTTAGCTTGTCTAAATGTCAAAACACCATAAAGTCCCAACCTGTTGATATACATCCATTTGTAGTGTCACCGTACTCATGCTACAATCACAAAAGAAAACAGAATTTAGATTCACAACTTCAGAATACAAAAAGTTTTTCCGAATTCTTAAGCTAAAAAATAATTGAACTTAATGAAAAAACACTCACCAGGTGAAACCCGTGTTTGCCTGGAGTGAGTCCAGTGACACGAACACTCACAGTAGTGGGGCCTACAAAACCAAAAACACAAGCAAGAAAGTAGAAACACAATGTCAGATTACAAAAACACAACCAAATGCGTGTTCATAAATAGAAAATCAATTATAGAGATGCGGGCCAAGAATTCGTAAATCCCATTTCAAGAAACGGTTGCATTGCCAAAATAACTAAATTAAAATCGACTTGAATTCGCATTAAAAAGCTACATATAAAATATAGAAGTAAAGGCGTTTGCTGAAAAGACTGAATGAGGAAGGGGGTTGACCATCGCCTTCCTGGGTGAGAGTGACAACGCCCTCGACACTCGAAGTGCCTTTGAGAACGGCAACAGCCTTCTTGGTGGCGGCGACGACGGTGAGTGGCTTGGGAGCGGTAGCAGTAGAGAGAGATAAGAATGGACGGACATTTGCCTTAAGAGCGACGCCGTGGAAGGAAGAATGAAGTGGGAGTGATGGTAAAGAAATAGAGGAAATGCTGGGGAAGAGGAGAGAGTGGTGGGCTGTTGGGGCAGCGGCGGAGAGAACTGTGTGTGCGGCCATGACTGCAAGTGCTGCTTGCATCGGGATTGGTTTGGATTGGATCAGGTGATAATGCGAGTGGGTGGGTGGAGAGTCAAGCGAGTGTTTGAGAAGGGATTTTGTGCTTCTGGTTTCTTCTTTTGTTGTTTCCTATAGTATTTCTCTAGCTAAACCGCACGCCCCGTAACAAAATTCTTCAAATAAAATATAATAATTTTATGAGATGATGGAATTTTTTATATATTTTTTATAAATATTAATGTGACAATTTTTTATAATTTTTTCTTTGATAAAGCCTTTTATTTCCAAATCTTATTCCTGTTTTAATAAAATAATATTATATTAACTTGTTTTTTTATTTTTCAATACAACATATATAATTTTATTATGTTATATATTTTTTATTAACAATCTTCACACATAAATATATTATTTTATGAAATAATTAGATATTTTATATCAAATAAAATATGAATTTTAAAGATAAATTTTATTATGAAAATGAGATTTTGTCATTTTTTTCAAATTAATTCAAATAATACTCAAATTACAAATTTTAAAAGTTAACGAATTATTTTTAAATCCAAATTTTGTTATTATGCACCCCACCTATAATGCATTTTTGTTTCTTAATTTATTTTATATTATCCCATAATTTACTTATATCAAATATATATTTTAAAAAAATTATATACTTAATATATATTTATTACTACGTATATTATGAAATAAAATAATAAATTAAACATAAGAATGTAAGATTCCAATTACAATATCAGTTACACGCTTTGGGGAGTCGCGTTACCAAAAAATAGAAGAGCTCCCAATGGCTATGTTAAATGGTAAATTGTCAATAGATGGGCATTTTAATGTAATTTGACTCTAAAAAACTATGTTATATAAAGTAAATGGAACGAATATTAAATTGAGTTAGTTATTACATTTGATGTGTAAATTTTATTCTCAATTTTTTTTAATAAATCGGTACAAGTTATTCTTCTTCTTATATAATGCTTATTGGATATGAATTCATATCTTTTATTTATATATAAAATTAATATTATTTATTTTCATCAATGTTCTTGAATTGAGGAGGAAAATTTTAATAAAAAATTGAAGTGAAATTGATATAAAGGACAAAATAGTATAATTAAGTTGAGAATGTAAAATGCTTAACATTTATTTTTAGAGAGTAATGTGTTAAAATGATTAAATTTTGAAGAATGAAGTGTTACTTACCCTTTAAAAAGAGAGAAAGGATAAATATTAAAAAATAAAATACAAATATGTATGTGAGAAAATTATTTTAATATGACATTAAATCAACTCCCAACAAAAGTCTAGGGCTTTAAACGTCATTCTTGGCAAGATAGAAGAATCGGTACAAAGTTATTGTCATAAAAGCAGCCCACAATCTCACTAGTTGGGCTATGGCGGAACTAAAATGGCCCATATATAGAAAAAAGTCACAAACAATTCGATAGCAACACGACAATCGGGCTGGACCGACCCACGTCACTTTTGGATCCTGGACCAATGATCTAAAAGACCCGGTTTGGAAGGTCTTCACCTGCTCGGAGCTTTAATGGCCATGGAATCCTTCCCCAAAGCTTAAACTTAAACAGTTAAACAGCCACAGAACACCGGTCCCCAGTTTCAATGGAAACTCATTCCCACTCCATCCGAGTGCTCGTTCGCCCTCCCCCTGCTCCCTCCCTCCCCCTCCCTCCACAACCCCCGCCCCCGCCCCCGCCCCCGCCCGCGCCGACCCATATCCACCACCTAAGAACGGCGTCGTCGTCGTGGGATTCATCGGGAAGCGCCACCATGACGTGGCCCACCTCATCAACAAAATCATCGACTCCAATGTTTTTGGCTCTGGGAATTTAGACACCTCATTTCGCTTTGAACCCGACAAAATCAACCCGGAGATGAGTAAATGGTTCGAGAGCAGGAAATTAAGCTTTTATCATGACGAGGACCAGGGGATTTTATACTTGCAGTTTTCCTCGGTCCGTTGCCCAGTAACTGAGGAGGGATCGTCAGAGACCCGGTTCAGGTTTGGGTCAGTTTTCGAGGACCAGGAGTTCGGGGATCTTCAGGGCTTGGTCTTTATGTTCTCTGTAAGCTTTATGTATATTTTTATTTAAATGGATTTTGCTTAGCACTTGATTTGTTGCATTTATTGTGAAGTTTGAGTTTATATCTCACTTTTTCAGTAGGATTTAAGAGTATGAATTACAATGTGGGTTTGGTGTTAAGTTTTATCAGAAAGGAAGTCAAAGGGTATACGGATTTTTTTAATTTAGAGATTGGAGGGATCTCATGTAACTTAAAAAAAGAAGATATTTTGAGAACAAACTTTCAGGAATGAATGCGCAGACAGCAAATATCTTGCAAGTCACTGTATTTTTACTAAAGCTCGAATGCTGGAGTAGCCTCTTGACTCCGTAAAAGGATTAATCATGTTTAGCAGAAATTCCATTTATAATGATACTGCAGTGAAGATAGCAAGAGTGCCGTGGGAATTCAGTTGGATGGAATATTGTTTGGGTTGTGATAAGAAGTACGCAACATTTAAAGACAATGAGCCATATTCTAGAATGTACATTAAGAATTGGATTTTTAAATGTAGTAAGATCAAACTTATAATAGCTAGGTAGCTCTTTTAAGTTGCTGAATGCTCACAATCTATCAAAGACTGCAGAATGCAATTAATTCTGCAGTTATTTGGAAGTGTATTTAAAAACTAAAATCATCTTAGGAAACTTCTTTGAGCCAAGGATTTGTGCTAGTAATGGTATATATGCTTTTGTTTTTCTTTAAGTTGCAGTTTGTGGGTTAGTCTAGCAACTAGATACATCAAACTGAATGTCAAGCTCATTCTAATTTGTCTGGAACAAGCAACTTTTTATCTTTGGGGGAAATTGTCTTTTCCTATTTGCTTTCAGTACTTTTTTAAGATCTTCAAAGTAGTAAGTCATTTGATAATACTTTAGCAATGCAGGTCTGTCACATAATAATACTTATTCAAGAGGGGTCACGATTTGATACTCAAATGTTGAAAAAGTTCCGGGTTTTGCAAGCTGCTAAACATACAATGGCTCCATTTGTAAGATCACAAAATATGTCACCCGTAACATCTAGGCCACGTTCTTCGGCTCATTCACGAATATCTGCGTCCGGAGCATCACCTAACAATCCTTCTCCTGGTAAAAGCCGAGGGATTCTAAATCGTAACGCTTCAGCCATTACAGTAATGTCAGGTTTAGGTTCTTATACCTCTTTGTTACCTGGTCAATGTACGCCAGTTGTACTCTTTGTTTTTCTTGACGATTTCATGGAGATTCACCCTAGTGGAAATATGGAAGAGCTTTCGGAGAACTCCTCACTAAATCTGTCATCAAGCTCGAACAGTTCGGCCAGACCAGGCCTGCCCACAAAAGGATCTGGTTCCGTCGTTGTGCTTGCACGTCCTGTGAACAAATCTGAAGGTGGACTTAGGAAGAAATTACAATCATCCCTGGAGGCACAAATTCGTTTTTCAATCAAAAAATGTCGAACGCTTTCAGGTTTTGAAAGCAGCCATGCTGGGTCAAGGAGTGGGGCTATTACTAATTCAGCCCCTCTATTTTCTCTTGATGCATCAAAGGCTGTTTCACTTGTAGATGCTTGTGCAAGTCAGAGTGGTGAATCTCTTGAGTTTGCAATTGGCCTTGTAGAAGAAGTATTAGATGGGAAAGCGACACCGGATTCTCTTTTGCTTGAAAGCCACCAACAAAATGCAAACAAAGAGGACATCCTCTCTGTGAAGGAGTTCATCTACAGGCAGTCTGATCTTCTAAGAGGCAGAGGCGGTTTAGTTGGTAACAGTAACAGTGGCTCTGCCGGCGTTGGCATGGTTGCTGCTGCTGCTGCCGCCGCCGCCGCCTCTGCCTCAGCTGCTTCTGGGAAGACGATAACTGCTCCTGAACTCCCAACTTTGGAGATCTGGTCATCTTCTTCTCAGCCAATTCTTCATGGAATTCTTTCTGCAAAACGTACTTCCACATATGAAACTGAAATTAACAGGATGCATGAACAGGATGCTGTTTCACCACCAAGAGAAATTGTTGCAACTTCTTCTGGTCTATTTGATTCTGCAGTATCTCATCTGGAGAATGGCATTGGACTGAACACTAAATTTTCAACCTTGTGGTGCCAAAAAGCCTTTCCAGTTGCGAAGGAGGTTTATTTAGATGATCTGCCTCCTTGTTATCCAAGTTCTCAGCACGAGGACCATTTAAAGAAGGCCTTGCGTGCCCTTACCTCAATGGTGAAGGGCCCTGCTGTGCAGTTTTATATGAAAAGATTGAAGGATGAATGCACGTCTATCTGGATTTCTGGAAGGCAACTATGTGATGCAGTTAGTCTGACTGGGAAACCTTGTATGCATCAAAGGCATGACATCAAAACTCTTTCAGCAGATGAGATCAAACCTCATTCAAGTGGATTTGTATACCTCCATGCTTGTGCTTGTGGCCGCTCTAGGCGACTCCGACCAGATCCCTTTGATTATGAAACAGCAAATGTTGCATACAATACTTTTGCTGATTGCGATAAGCTTCTTCCTGCTGTCCAGTTGCTAGAAGGAAGCATTAAGGGACCCATTCAACCTTCATCATGGAATTTGATTCGTGTTGGGGGTGCAAGGTACTATGACCCTGCAAAAGGTTTACTCCAGAGTGGCTTTTGTGCAACTCAGAAGTTTCTCCTCAGGTGGACTATATTTCTTGAGGAGCTAAAAGAAGCAAGTCATTCACTGCTCAATGACTCCCAGCAAGTTTCCTTAGATAGAAACATTAGAGTTGAAACTGTTGTAGATGCAGACAGTCAGACATCTGATGCTGCTTGGTTAGGTGCTGGCAGAACACAGAATGGAGTTGGGATACAAATAAGGCTCTCTTCAGATATCACTGGAAACAGTAGTAAAAATGTAAGTGTTGGTAGAGGGTCATCTAACTTTACAATGAGAAAACCCTTTTCTGAAGTTGTTGCTGGACCAGCTCCTGCCAACTCAGGATTTCCTCCACTCTTTTCTAGAAAACAACCTATAGCAGATGCTGAAAAAGGTGTTAAGATACATCACGCACGACATAGGGGTCTGGACAAACTTGGTGAAACTGTCTACAATCAAGAATCTCAAAAGGTTGAAAATACTGCTTCAATGGATAAAGCACTGAATAATGGCATTGCCGGCAACGCCTATAAATATGGCAATCCCTTTCCACATATCAGCAGCAATGTAGTTCCTTTAAATATGAATAGTAGGGAACAGATTAAAGCTGCCAATTCTATGAAGCATGTCACAATATATGTGGGTTTTGAACATGAGTGTTCCCGTGGCCACAGGTTTATATTAACTTTGGATCATCTTAGTGAACTGGGTTCATCCTACGCAGTGCCCGAAGAGAATGTTGTCCCTTTGTCAGTGGAAAATTCAGAGAAAAAACAAGATCCTGCTAAATTGGGTAAAATTGGTGGCCATGGTAGAACCCGACGACAGTCAAATGGGATAATTATGGGTGGTGTTAGTGGTAAGGCCAAAAACCTAGAGAAGTCAAAAGAGAAAGTGGCCAATGGAAACATGTGTCCTAATAAATCTACGCAATTAACCAGGCAAGGCAAAGATCAGAATGAGAGAACAAAAGTTACTGATTTTGTGCAAGATCTTGATTCTGACCTTAAACCTACTCCTATTGACGATGGTGGTTGTGCCTTCTCCTTATTGAATAGAAGTTTGCCGATATATATGAACTGTCCGCATTGTAGGGAATCCACGACCAAGAATGATACATCAAATATTAAATTTGCAAGCACTATTTCACAGCTGCAGAGGATCTTTTTGGTATATGTTCGTTCTTCTACTACATTAAATCCTAGGATGATCCTAACAAATATCTAATGATAAACGACCAGGTTGAGAGATTGAAATGGTATCTAAACCATATGGCTTTTTCTTTATCTCATTAATATTTTAGCCATTGCCCTGATCTGTCAAATGTCAAAACATATATATCTGCATTTCTTATCACTTGGTATTCTAGTAGTTGAATGTTTTAATGTCCTATCCCAACATGTTGTTTATATTTTGATGAATGCCATTTAAAATATCCCAATTGCTGTTTTTTATTATTTCTTTGGTAGCATCCTCATCTAGTTATCGTCGTTTGTCAATTTAAAGAGGAAATTGGCATTCCTGTCTAATCTCTTATGAACTTTCTCTGTTAAGTAACACATATAGATGTTAAAATCATCTTTTGTTATATCTATCTATCTATCTATATATATATATATATATATATATATACTGTCTGAGCCCAAGGAGCATTAGGAGGAAAGTAGCTGAGAGAGAATATTGTATCTTAGAATTGTGTCCTTGAAAACAATGACTCAGATCAATTTCTTGGTTAACAATGGATTAACTCTATTCTTCTAAGATCTCATACTGTGTTCCCCTTGTGTTGAAGATTTGAAATGTTCCCCTTCCATAAGTTTTTCATTTCTCATCATTTGAGGCTGTTGTGTTGTGATCTACCTACTGTGTTCTGTCCATGATAAGATAATATGTGTAGCTTATGCTCCCTTTTCGTTTTTTCCCTTCCCTTCTGTAGGTTCTTTTATTCTATTCATGATTAATTCTTACTGATTTTATGGATATTTTTATCTACCTCAAGGCTTTCTCAAACTTTTCCTGGACTAAATATTTAGATGAAATTATATTTCTTTTTGAAGGTTCAAGAGACTTTCTTGAATGTCAATATATGTCCAATTGCTTATTTTGCAGTGTAAAATGTAATTGTATGTATGAATTGGCCTTTGGAAGCGGATAATTTATGTGGCCAATTCTATTAGCTTTTGTTTTCTCGTTTTGTGGTACTAAAATGTTGTATATCAGTAAATTGTTCACATCTGTCTTCGATTATAGGTTGTTTCAGAACTTATTACTTTTTACCTATTATAATTAGCTCTAATTGTGCCAAGATAGCCTTCTTCCAACAAGGAAGAAAGCAGAGAAAAAGTGTACTAAATTTGCTTTTGGATGTGTAGGTAACACCTTCATTTCCTATCCTGTTAGCTGCAGACCCAATTATACAATTTGAGGTATGTACCAGTAAAAGAATTGCTATTATTGCTACAAAATTTGTTGATGTCTTATTATTACCAATGATTAAGGTGATGACTCTCTGATTCGTATTTTAATCTACTTGACTTACCTCTTAGTATTTGATTTATTGGTCTTTTAGTTAATGATTTTTGTGTGCGCTTTATGAAGCTTAATGCTACAGGTTTTGTCATTTAGAATTCAGGGACAATAGCATCGCTGTCTTATGCACCTCTCTGGTTGCTGTTCATGTCCTTTTTATGAGTTTGAAATGCCAGGGAATAGAATAAAACATGCATGCTCGGCACATGTTAAGTTTGTCTTTTCTTTTTTTTTTTTTTTTATATATCTGTGGACAAAGATATTCTGTTCTAGCTCATAATTATGGTAACAGCCTGGAGAGTTTTAGGGCTATTAGATAGAATTTTGACAATATCTAGGCAAAACATGTAGAGTGTTATTTTGGGAGGGTATTAAGAATAACTGGAGAAGTGTCAGGATGGCTAGAAATCTCTATTTTGAAGATCATTATAGAAATTCCAAGATAACAAAAGATCCCAAAGAATACTCTTCTATGGAAGTCCTTAGACTAACTCTTTCTATGTGTTGTTCCTGTCTTACACTGTTTTGAAGTCTCATATGCTGTGCCTTCATCTCATGATTGATAAAGATTCATGCAAGTTATATAACTTTATTTTTTTATCAGAATTATGGAAGCTCTGATCTTATACTTGACAAGTTTGTCCAAATTGCAGTTGTCATGTCTACCTCCGTCTGTTCCTGATCGTGAAACAAAGCTACAATTCAGCTTGGGTTGTCCAGTGATTCTACCACCAGAGAGTTTTCTCTCTCTAAAGCTTCCTTTTGTTTATGGTGTAGAATTAGAGGATGGGAGTCTACATTCTCTTAAACCTTTTGAAAATCAGCCACAACTCACTGCCTATATTATGAAAGGAACAACTTTGCGGGTTGTGTCAAATAGAAGCAATCTTGATCCAGCATCAGTCACATAGTTAAGTCAAAGAACTTCCGCTGCTAGATTGATGATTCACTTCTCTTGAGTTTCTGGATGCTTAGGAAGTGGAGAGTTCCCCTGGGCATCAGGGTAAGTTTTTCTGTGGGTTCATGTTTTATGTTCTGACAGGTCTTGTATTTAGTGGTGCAAATGTCTCCTTTTTTCCTAAGAGATATTGCTATTTTGCATAAATTTTTACTACTTTTTTGTTTCTTGGGCACGAGTATCTAAAGATTGAAACTCTTAACAAGGCTGTCATTCCATCTTTCATTGAAGTATCTATGAGCATAGATACGTAGGTTTTTATTTATTACTAACATCATGAGAATGGAAAGACGAAGAAAAAATTTTAGTTGAGATTTTATGAAGAAGATATATATGTTTCTATAAGAGAAATGTATGTGGTTATAGAATGAGCAAGCAAAAGTGACTTAATGTTGCTGAAGGTAGCTTGAATTATCTTTTGAGACTTCCAATGGTTGAAGTTAATGAACTGTGATGAGGCAACTGAAGTTGGAGCATGAGGTTCTATAAAATTATTCCTTACTCATATTGAACTCAGAATATTGAACTTCTTGGAAAAATGGCTAAGATCCTTAAAAGGCACGAACATACTGTAGAACAAATGATGTGGAAATGTTTGAATTAGTACAATCTCGTGCTCTTCCTTGATACTACTTTTTAAACTTAAATTGAACCCGTTGCATATTTACTCTGGTGAACATGAACGAATTCCACATATGTTAATGTGCTGTAACTTCCAAGCTCTAATCTTACGCTATCTTCCTCCACTATGAAACTAACAGGACATTATAGACACTGTAACCAAGTTTTCGCCAATGTGAGTTTAATTGAAGGAATTGTATAATTGCTTAATTGCTGAAATTCTTAATTGTAGGTTTTAGTTGATATCTTTTGTCTATGGAAGTGATACATACTGCAAGCATGTTGAATATGCATAATCGTTAATATGTTGTCAATATTGTATGGTACGATTTAAGTCAAATACATGTTGAATTTCTTTTTTATGATTAATGTTGTATTATTATATGCTAAATTTTGTGGTGAGGAATTGTAACCTTTGAAAACTGAAAATTAACATTTTTTTCATTTGCAACCCCCAATCACCAATTCTTTCAAACAATTCCATGCATGTTTCTCCTGCTTGAAGCAGGCACTTCACTGTGTGGTTAAAGCGCCTGTTGTTGGAGCTTTTGTGGGCTTTGCTCATACAGTATTCTGTTCTAAATTATGAAGGCACATTTCTAGGTGCAAGCCTGTTATATTTGCAATTTTATATTAACTTCCTGCCCCAAATATGTAGAATTTTTGAAATGGATTTGCAAAGAGTGCAAAAGGTGTTGGTTTGTCATAGTTATTTACTCAAGAAAACACTCACTCTTATATTCAGCAGCGTCCATGGGATTCTTGTGAACATTATATAACTATAATAATGAAAAATGCTTCATAAATGAATCTTTTTATGAAACTGATCAGTCATTCCCCATCACCGTGTTTTCATTTCAACTTTCATTGTAATATGTCTCAGACACTATCTCGGAGTGCTTGTGGTGGGCTGTCATAATATAGGTCACCTAATTTTTTCGTCGTGGAGCTGTAGGAGTTCGATGTTCTCATTATATTTTTCATGTTTTGGCAACCGTGGTTTGACAGAACAAGTGGAATGGCTTGAAGTTTCCTCTTCTGTGAAATCAGCAAATAGGTAGGCTGCAGTTTTTGGAGAAAAAACTTCAGCACATTGATTCTATAATTTTTTAATTGCAGGGAATTGAAAGTTTTTGGCTTGTCTAAAACCAGCTATTGTTTTTTCAGGTTTCTGCATCAAGCTTCTATGTGATGGAACCCTTGGATTGCTGGCCCATAATTGTGGAGGGTCCTCGTAATATCTGTATGCTTTTTGATCCTTTAACATCTCCATTTATATATTTGTCTGTGTTTGTCCTGTGATCATGTATATCTGTTCAGAGCATCAAATGCATCTCTATTCAGGGTACGTCCCTTCCATGAAAAGTTTTGATTAGTAGAAAGGAATTTAGTTTTAAGTAAACTGAATTCAAAAGAGGCGGGAAAGATGCAATATCATTTGGATGTGAAAAATCAAGAAGTATGAAGTATTGAATTAAATGGAGAAATTAGCTAATGTCAGTCATATTTCTTTTTGTAGAAATATTTCTTACATAAATCTCGTTCACCTATTCAATATAGGGATATAAAATTTTGGTTCCTTCAAATGGATACAAAATTGTGGTTACTGTGTAACATGAGTGGTATGATAGCAGGGGGCTAATTGCATGACTCGTGCACATCTTTGACATGTAATATTGGTGTGAAGCACTATACCTACATCAGGACTATATATAGGTGCCTGAAAAGATTGGGACTTCCTCCGTGGTTCATTGTACAGTAGATTTAGGTCTATGATTCAAATGTTACAGTATATGTTGCTGGCATATATGATATTCAGCATACTTTGTGGAATTTCTTTTTTAAATCGATCATTCAGCATGTTTTCTGAGTATAATAGCAATAAAAATCAGAATATCATGTGCATGTTAACGTGATTTGCAGATGAGTGAATTTATGCTGTGTCTCAGGCGGGCCTTTCTGATCAGATGACACAAGCAGTGTGGCCTGTGGTGAGAACTTTTTCCATCTACTCCGCCAATCATACTGGAACTTGCCTTATATGCTGATGGACAGTACTTCTGAACCCAAAGAACATGTTGCTAAAGGACTCTGGGAAAGCAACAGTCGATTGAAGTATGGACATTGTTATGGCTCTACCTTTTATGTCAAAGTAGAGTTGATTAAGATGTTTCCTGCTAACTCTATTTATACCACTATGTCAGTCTGTTCGAGCAACTCTAGTAAGTTCAACATTAGCTTTGGTGCTGGAAAATGTAGTCGCCCTGAAGAACGTCTGTCTCTCATGAATTTGCTCCCTTGTTGTCTTGCTCATTTTTGTCTATTGTCATTTGGCACTCCCACGTACCTTTTTGCGTTCCATGTGCCAAATTTTACTAACAAATCATCATATGTTGGTAAGCAGAATGAGGAGTCGTCCGTTCGGGATGAGCATTTTTCAACCTTCATTGCCAACAGCAATGAAATTAGCAATATAAGTTGGGACATATTTCTGCAGGAATTGAAATTATGAAGGTCGTGGGGCTGTAAATTTACAGGATTCTCTATTTTAAATAGTATTTTATTTTTTATTCTAACCTTAAAAATATTATTTATATACACTTAATATATAAATAGTATTTGAAATAGAGGATTTTGAGTTCAGTATATATTGACTCGAATTCAAATTTTATTAAGTTTGATAAATCGGTTTCAAAGTCAACCCATATAATGCTTTTTCCAGTTGCTAAAACTTGGTTCATTTTTTATGCGAGTTTTGGGTTTATACAAGGTAAGCTCACATAATAAATTTGTTATTGGTTAAAAGACCAAATAATTGATATAAAAAAAAAAACGAAATAACATAACCTGAAGCAAGCAGTTTTTTATAGACATTTCAACGAAAAGTTTGTATTAAATTTCCCAATATTAAAAAAATTAGTACATTAATTGATGGTCATGTAGAACATAAATATAATTTCTTCAACTAATTCTATTAATTGATACTTAAATTAGTCAAGCTTATTTGAAATTGAAATTGATAGACCTAATTAAAAGGTTCAAACTCGATCATACAAAATTAAAAATAAATTCAACTCAAATAAACAGGACCAAACTAATTGAAAGTCTTAAACTCCATCCTACCAAAATAAATTAAACTCCGCTCAAATAAAATAGAACCTAAATTGATACTTTGACAAATAAACAGGATCCAATCAAAATTGAATTAAAATTCAAGCACTCAATGGACGTGCAAAACGTGCAACTGCGTGTTTGATACTTTGATATATAAAGCCAAAAAAGTTGAAATAAAACCTTGCTTGGAAAGTAGAAAATGATTTTTTCATTAGGTAGTGAAATATTTCGGTCGACTCTTCCTTCTATATGTTGAATCATTATGCGATATGAAGAGGTGTCGGGACATCTTAAAATTCTTCAACGATCAAATTATATTTTAAGTTATTGAATTTTGAATCATTTTTTACGATACGAAAGACGTTAGTGGAAATTTTTCGACAATCATATCACACCTTAAATTATGAAATATAATATGATGAATATATGAGAAATAAAAAAAAATAAATTGAAGTATTTCTGTATACTGAAAATAAATTATGTATCAATAATTTTTTTAAAATATTATAAGGTCCATAAAAAACCCTTGACATGTTTGTGTTGCACTCACGTCATCAAATGCTTTATGCTTCCCCATAATCTATCCACTCTCTAAGTACATTAATCATTTCTAATCCCTCTAGTCAATCAATCTCTTTTTCTATTTGATCACAAGATCTGCTACGCATTTGGTGGATCCGGTTTCTTTATTTGTATTTTTAATAGATTTTATGATTACAATTTAATTATCGTGGTGTAACGTGCACTAATAATTTAAGTAGAGAAAGGGGAAAAAAATACTATAAAATATTACTCCTCCCACGACCCATTCCACAAAGCTCAAATCTGCAATCATCCGTGTTGAAAATTTAATCTTGAATTAGTTGTTAATTACGTAAAATATAGATGAAACTGAAATAAAATAAGATATTATTGATTTAATAATATTTTAGTTACACGATAAGTTGACCAATCAATGAAAATAAAAGATTAATTACCACAAGATGAAAGAGGAATGATCCTCTAAGATCTTCTTGGAATAAATGGAATATGTGATTTTGGCCTTGATCTAAAAAAGAATTAACTATGATGGTTCACTTTCTTCTATTAGAAACTAATAAGTGGATTGATATATTTAAAGATAAAAACGAGTTGAGACCCTGAATTTCAACTCTAGTATTGGGTCTCAACTTCACAATGAGTAGCCAACTATATTGTACCCATGCTACCTATTTGATGCTTAAAATATCAAAATTCATTTTTTCCCTTGAATAATTAAGAAAATACCTATTTTGTCCAGGAAGCCCAACCCAACCCTAGTTTAGGTCAGGTCGACGCGAAACAAGGATCGATACTTAGGTTTAATGGGACGTCATGACATGTAGGATTATGACACTTGATTCTTATCTGTTGTAACCCATGTTGACCAATCAGTATAAAATCTTTGTTACACGACTATAATAAAGTAATTCTATATTGAACATTCACTTTTCTTACTCGTTCTTATTGATATTTTGACTTAACTAGACTTGAATATTAAAGAGTTATAATTGAAACCACCTCAACAAACTTGAGGTGTGTTAGTGTGAAATGTCCTTTCGAATTAAAATACTTGAGATTAAGATAAAAAAATTCAAATTAAAGTACACTAATTTTTGGTTAAATCACTATTGGCCCGAAAAATTGTGATTTACTTAAGGTGTTTTCATACAAATGATGAGAATTATACCATGTAGTACTGAAATTTATAATATATTGAAGTGACATAATATACACGTCATTTCAAGCTGGACATTCGATGTTGATAAGTATTTTCATATTGATCCACATGCATTTTTTTTATTTTTTATTTTGTCAAACAAACTAGTGATTTTGAAAATATATTTAACAATTAAATTATAAAAAATAGAAGAAATCACGCTCCCTTCATCTGAAATATATTTTTTCCTATTTTGTTACTGAGACATTCCAGTATAAAATTTTCTTTTCTAAAACAATTTTAAAAAACCACTATCACACTAATACTTTAAATAATACTAATAAAAATATTCAAAAATATATATTTTTTCATCTCTGAGTTTAAAACTTTGTATAGAAATAAATGAGAGTAATATTATTGGACTTGCTTTGCTTCACTTGTAATTACTAGAATGTACAATGATGTTTGGGCTTAGTGCAGGTCTTGTCCCCAAGGGAATCTCTTTACTATTGACATTTGTTTGTCCTTTTGGGGCTATTAATAATAATATTCGAATTTCGACAGGGTAATACCCAAAGCGTGCTCTCATTTCTCACGTCTCATCAGGAATTTTTAGAATTTATTAATATGTTACACTTTCTCATTTAAAGCAAAACACGATTTTTCCATTGATTCTACTTACACTCTCCCCTGTAACTTTGTTAAATGCTTTTCTCCAAGAAGATTGGAGATTTTGTCTAAGGAACGATGGAATCGAACTGTTTATCCCTTTCGGATACAACAAATTAGACAGGGGGAAGCTTATTACAATCTAAACACTGTTTTCAGCGATTAGATGTCTAGAATGCTACAAAGTAAATGTATTAAAAATAAATAAATAAATTTATTGTTATTATTTGTTTATTTGCTTGTCAGTGTGTCATTTCAGAAAAAATAATTTAAAAGAAAAAAAATAATTTTTGAAATTATATTTAAACATGATATATCACGAAAGATAATTATTAAAGTTGATATGATATATTTTTTAAAAAATATATATATATTAGATTGTGGAATATATTTTAAAAGTAATATATAAATGAGCGATAAAAAGTATAATAATAATAATTTCTTTTTTGTAAAAAGATGTTTAGATGTGGATATATTTTTAGAAAGTGGAAAAATATATTATGAATTTTTTATTAAGAAAAACTCACAAACAAATAAATGTTTGTTCAAAACATTATCTTGAGATGAATTTTTCTGAAAATTTTCCTTAGCCAATCACAACCTCAATTTTCTAAAATGGAAAACTTTCTCTCACATAATTAAAAATAATGATATGACACCATTATTTTTCAATCATTATTATTTTCAAGAATAATAATATAAAACTATTTCAACTATCAGCTAAAATCTCGGATTGGGTCATACTACACCCGTAATAATGGGACGGAGGGGGTATGATTTTTTAATTTTCTTAATTTTTTTGAACACCATAGCAATAATAACTCGTTATAGATGGAATACTACACATTTCAAGCAACCCGCATTGTGAGGAATTGCCCTTTTGGTTCAATTTTCATGCATGCTTGGTTTAGATTAATAATTTGTTTAAATCTAAAATTTTACAAATTTATTTAATCAACTTTTCAATCTAGTGAGTGGTTTGTAAATTGAGAAAAGTGAATGAAATACTATAATTTTCGTAAAATATGTTATGGTAGGTGCAAATAATAGAAGAATTATTAAAAAAAAAAACCTCAATGTATCTTATCGTATTAAATTAACTACATGCCAAAATAAGTCGATATTTCAAATTAATAAAAAAATAATATGGCAAAACAAGAATTGGTTTTTATAAATCTATTTATATTATAATTGATTCTCCAGATAATTAAAATTATAAATATAATCTTATCCAAGCATTCTTCCTTTATTTCCTCTGTTTTCCCTAAGTAAATCTAAAAGCAAAATTACGTCTACCCTTTGTACATAAAAAAATAATTTAATAATAATAATAATAATAATAATAATAATAATAATAATAATTGCCCCATTTAGCCAATATTGGTATCAAGGCAAAGTGAGATAGGATATGTTTGAGATGTGGTAGTTTGAAAATATTTAATTCTACATTGACAAAAATGCCATCAAACCGAAAGTGCAACAATAAAAGTACTATTCACCAAATTCTTTAATTACAAACAACCCCCGACAAATTATGAAATACCAACTATTCATAATTTTTGTCATTGTGAATAGAAAAGTTCTTATTACGTCGTACTCTTTTGAATTTAAGATTTTATTTATTAAGGTCTTACTCAAATAATTTTATATGGATGTTAATTAATTTTTATAGTAATTGGTATTTTGATATAATCAGCGTATTTAATGAATTTGAAATATAATTATAATAAATTATATGTATTTGTTGATTTTCTTGAAAAAAGTCTCTCAATTTGTTTCTTATTCTTGTTCTTAATAGGTATTCTTTTTCTTTTTTAAGGTACTCTTCACTTAAAATGTTGATTTGATTCACTAACTTTCTTAACTATTTTTGTAATTAAAAAATTTAGAAGTTAAGAGCCCCATTTGATTTTATTTTCATATTTTACATTATTTATATTTATATGTTTAGAAATAAATATATTTATTTTATAATATTTTTTATATAAAAAACACGTGAAATAACAAATTTAAAAATAAGTTTGGTTAAACGCATGAAAAAAATAAAATATTAATAAATTTAAAAATAAATATACGTCCTATTTTTTATAAAAGTATTCAAATAGCAAAAAAAAAATACTTTTTAAAAATCAAAACAATCGGCCCTTAAAATTTTGAATTTTTATTTTCCATCCAAAAGATATATACTTATTTAAAATATCTATATTCAACGTAGATCGAGATACTACTAGTATTTCACTTTGTTTTACTATCCTTGTTAATAATAACCTGGAGTTCTAGAGTATTCCAGCCAAACATGTGAATGATTGGAGGGTGACCAGCAAGGGACACCCGCTCCACAGGTCACCATCACACAGACCATGTGACATGGCTCTTATCCAGTACGTCCGCGTGTCAGTCCATTATTACGTTTCAGCTGACTGCTTAGCTGTGAAAACTACTGCCCCTGGTCCCCTACCCTCCACTCCACCGCACTCTATACTTTCCTCCACATTTTTCCTTTGGACCAAATGGGCTGGTGATAATGCAGAGCAAAATTCCTTATTGCCAGAGCAGGATTTTTGTTTTGGACAATTATATCCTTGGAGTTAGTTCGCATTAAGTTATTTATTTCGTGATTTTCTTTGCCAGTCCTTTTTTTCGCACACTCCCTCTAGAAAATTTATTATCTGATGATGGAATCTCTTTGTTGGAATTTTTTTTTTCTCCTTCTTTTCAGTGAGTTGTGAGCACATGTGGAGAACCCACACCATCATCTTTGGCTTCAATTCAATATATTGTGTCCAACTATATTCATCTTTAATTATACTTAAAATTTTACTTTTATGTTTCATATTTAATAGAGTATTGATATTTATTAATATTCTATTCAATTGGTATCGTATTTGATATTATAATACTATCAATACATATTAAGTGTTTAAATATCAATATACATAATTTATATTGATAAAATGTAATATCTATTACAGATGATTAAACTAATCTTTATGTGCAGGACATAAACAAGTTGTCGACCAAAAGGGTATAATAGTCTGTTGAACATTTGTCGCTCTGGCAATCGAAAAGTTGCTTTGGCATTATCACCAGCCATAATTATATCCCCATCCACCGGCAACTGGATGCACCAGTTCCCACTAAAACCATGCAGAATTTCCAATATAAGAGTACTATCGCATGCACTCATCTGTCTCACTTTCAATTATTTGGGGCTCCTAATTAACCATCCATTCTTGTTCTTGATTTTCCGACCATGCCGGGCCCGAACGAGTACTTCAACGTCCCCCTCCTCCGCGTCGCCATCGGCAACCGCGATGAGTTCCGCCAGCCCGGCGCCTTGAAGGCGGCGGTGGCTGAGTTCATCAGCACCCTCATATTCGTCTTCGCCGGGTCAGGTTCCGGCATTGCCTACAACAAACTCACCGGAAATGCCCCCAACTCACCTGCTGGCCTCATCGCGGCCGCGGTTGCCCATGCTTTCGGCCTGTTCGTGGCTGTCTCCATCGGTGCTAACATTTCCGGTGGCCACGTCAACCCAGCTGTCACTTTTGGCTTGTTCGTTGGTGGAAACATCACTCTCTTTCGCGGTATTCTCTACATCATCGCTCAGTTGCTTGGCTCCGTAGTTGCTTGCCTTCTCCTCTCCTTCACCACTGGTGGCTTGGTAAGATTATGATCTAGCAAAAATTTTCTTTCAAAAACATGTCATTAATTAATATGTGCAGTAATACTAGTAAAAAAAAATGATCAGAAACTCTACTGTTTTGAGCATAATCTAAGTGTATTTGTCAAAAGTGTGATTAATTTACCCTTAGAAAAGGTCTCAGGGCCATTCTGAGTCCTATCCAGATTAGTGGATCCGTGTTTCTCTCTTTCTTTTTTTCTATTTTCTTTGGAGAATACAGTTTAAACATGAGATTGTGCCTGCATGAAACTTTATATAATCATAGTTTGTATTTTATTATAATTTTTGTATTACGTACACACGAGGTGTATATATGGTTTAGATTTGTGCTTCCACGTTGATGATTTCACCAAGGATGTTTTTTCCTATGCAGGAAATCCCAGCATTTGCCCTGTCTGGTGTATCGGTGTGGAGCGCCTTCGTTTTTGAGATTGTGATGACTTTCGGGCTTGTCTACACGGTTTACGCCACCGCCGTCGACCCGAAGAAGGGTGAAATCGGCATCATCGCACCCATTGCAATTGGTTTCATCGTCGGAGCTAACATCCTTGCCGGCGGTGCGTTCACCGGAGCATCCATGAACCCTGCAGTGTCATTCGGGCCTGCTTTGGTGAGCTTCACCTGGACCCACCACTGGGTTTACTGGGCCGGACCACTCGTCGGTGGTGGGCTCGCCGGCATCGTCTATGAGGTCTTCTTCATCAGCCACTCCCACGAGCCGTTGTCGGAGTTCTGAGAAAATTTGATTTGAAATCGCTGTTTTTTCTCGATTTGTGTTGTGTAATTTCTTGATGAGGCGTTTAATTTTTAGTTTGGTATTTCCTATTTTGTGGTTTGAACTTTGAATTGGTCACTGTGAAATGTATCTCCTGTATTTGCACGGCCCTATGTCTATTTCTAAACCCGGTTTATTTTTTTCGTGGGGTCCATAATCTTTATTCATCTTTTTTTATTATTCCAAAGTCAATTATTTATTTCTACTATTGGAAATATTCGTGCGCACCAGGATTTTTTACAATTATTATTTATTTTTTGGGGAATCCATACAAATTTTATTCTGCATTACAAAATAATAAATATTTCTTTCTAAAATGTAATTTTACTTGAATAGTGATGGACGTCACTAAATTATTATTTCTCACAAAAAGATTATAAAGATATACAAAAAAATTTATTCATCTCTAATTTATTTTTTTATTTTTCATTTCAAAATGGATATTTAAAATTGTGAACAATACAACTGTGAGGGGAGAGAAATGGGATTAAGTTATGTTGTCATGACCACACGCTACGGCAAATTTCATGTTCAACAGTTTCAAATTTAGAGTTTTTATCAATTTTATTTTAATTTTATATTGCATCTCACATCAAATATATTTGGATATAATAAAAAATAGTTTATATACTTAATATGAATTTATATTGTGTAATACGAGATGAAATATTAATTAAATTTTAAATAAAGGATCCGAATTGACTTATATTGGTCCAAAAAATTTAATTCCGGATAAAAATAACATACACGAAAAAAATGAATAAGATGTAGCTTATTAACAAAGGTAGATTACTTCTTCAACATTTTCATTTTGTCCTTTCTTATTTTTCTAGATGATTTCTTTAGGTGCATTGTTTGTACACCTAAATTTAAAATTCTTCAATCCAATTCTAAAATTACTTGATAACATTGAAGATGGTGATCATATGATAAAGACATATTCGATGAGTTCTATGATATCGTTCTCTTAATCCACCCAAGAAAAGTGATGTCATTGTAAAAGTTTTGATTAACAATTTTTTTTTAATTTGTATTATATATGTAATAGATTCAGTAATAATCTAAGTTTAACTATCTAAAAATATTCAATTCAATAGTTCAATAATGCAAAAGAACATATAAGTGCATATAATTTATCTCACGAAAACATAATTTTTATTTGAACATTTATAAATAATATATATTCCTTTATTTTGATGTATATTTTGTATAAATTTTTATTAACATTCTTTCAATCTAGTTTTAATTTGATCGTCTCAGAGTTGTTGTCGATAAATTCGATAATCCTAACAATTTATTCACATTGTAAATAGAAAATCATACAATATCATTGACCCAAAAGCATCAAAATATGATATGAAATTGTTTTATACTTGGTGGCAACAACTACAGGAACCAATCAATTGAGGAAAAAGTTAGGGTTAGTTATCGCGTCAATCAATTTCCATTTGCCACTGACCAACCACTTTTTCCCAATTGCATCTGTCACCAATTTAAGCTGCCCTAGGACATAGGAACAAGAAACTAGTATTGGCTAATGGCTTATCCTTTTTCTTTTTCTTTTTTTAACTTCTCAAATCAATGATTTCGGTTGGAATAGGATTTCTTTTTACCGACAGTTAAGAACTTATTAACAAAAAAATTGGTAATTTTTTTGGAAAATTAAGATTATTTGGTTCGGAAGAGGAAAATGCATGAAGTTCAAATATACCAAGACCCACCCTCGCCCTTACGTTAAATGGCACAGTAAATAATGGTTACGGTATCAATATGAATGTCGAAAGTTCAATTTTTCCTAAAGATTTAAAGGGATTGTATGAGAAGTGAATTCAAGTGTGTTGCTGTTTCGGATATGAGTTATATGTCGAATTGTTGATCTAAGTATTTGTACATTATGAACACCACGCGATCGATTTTACCCGATGAGTGTTTTTGATGATAGATTTCGAATACTTGAGTAGAAAAAAAAAACAGTAACTTATGCAATTACAATTATTTATATACGAACTATGTGCAGTATAAATCTACGAAAGTATTCGAATATATTTTTATTATCGTCTTATTAAATGTATATTTTAGTTTCAAATTATTTAATTATATTTATTAAATTTCACAATATATTAATATATTAAATGATATAATTGAACTTTATTCCAACAAACGATAATTAAGTTGAAGATTTTTCAATGTCACAAAAATCATGATGACTAATTTTTTAAATTCACCCTTAAGTACTGTGCATTTGGCAAGCCACAGGAGAATCAACATAAGGATATGCTTGTACCTTTCAACTGTTTCTCTTTTTGTTTTTCTATACAGATCACTGTTTCTCTGGATGGAGACCTTTCCTGTCTGTTGTAATAATTGTATGAAATTTGAATGATTTGGAGGCTGAAAAAATCAAACGTCATTTTTTGATACGTGAAAAAGAGAATTTGGAGAAGCTCCATCGTTCCATCAGATTTTTCTTGCATCTCATCCACTTGGCGGCTATGATTTAATGAATGTTGTTGTTTCAACAGTTGATTCATGTGTTAGAAAAATTCAAAGAAAGATGGAGCTTTGTCGGTGTTATTTTTCGTATTTTGTGAAAAATATTTTGAAGTTATGCAATGAAATTTGAGAATTTACAAAGAATGTTAATATATTTGGATATTTGATTGAAAAACAAATAATTTAATTTATTTTAAGATATATTTTAAATTGTATATTTATTGTTTATGTTGTTTATTGGAGTTAGTAAAATATATTTTTAGTTGTAGATCTATTTGTCTGTATTGTTTATTATGGTTAGTGGGAGATATTTTCAACTATATATATATTGTTAATATTGCTAGTGAAAGTATAGTAGAATATATGATTATTTAAATTAAAATGATGAGTAATAAGTATTTTGAATTAATGAAAACATATTTCTCCAATACCAATATTATCGGAATCGAAATCAGAATTGGATCTCGGACAATCCAATCAGTTCGTTTAGCCTTAAATAATTGTTTTTGCACTTCAATCGGTCAAATCAGTCAAAGCTATTTTTTAGTTTTTAGTGAAGTTTAAAACCTTAAATTTAGTATTTTGTTATTTATATGATTATTTGAATTTTATATTTTCTTATATATTTTTTTAAAATATTTATTTATTTATTTTTACTTTTAAAATTTGTTACATAATAATTAGTATATTAACTTATTAATTCATGTAGTATAATAAAAAAATATAATTAATTTTTATTAAATTAATTGGATCAGTGATTGAAGTGCTCCGATCAATTAAATTATTGTCCGATAACAAGATCAATTTGATCATTAGTCCAATTATAAAAACGCTATCCATAACAACAATTTCCAAACATTATGAGGAAAAATAAAAACCAAACAAGGCCTGGAATTTTCAAAATCCTTTCACAAGTTTAAAAAAGTTTTGTTTAATTGAGCATTACATGTTTAAGACGAGTCCATCACTAGGATCAAAAGGGATAAACACAATATTTTTATTTCACGAGTAATCGTTATAATTTATAATGAATTATTAATTAACTACTACTAAAATAAACAAATAAATATACATAAGTGAAATTTACATGTAGATCTATTGCTATTGAATTTTGAGGCCTCAATCTTTATCATTTTTGAATATTGATTGCGTGCCAATATTTATATAATGAACTTGCGTTGAAGTATTACTTAAAATATATATAAAAAAAATGTGAAAGTTGATTGATTACGATACTATATACTTATCCACAAGATGGACTAATTATTACACAATTTTTCAGCTGAAGTAATGGTATATAACTCCCTACCTACTTCAATGATTTAGTAGATTTAAGTATTATTTTTTTCATTTAGAATAATGTTGCTTAGGTTTATGTAGTTGAATAATTTTGTACCTAAGCCATTAAAAAGGTTGTGACTTGTGACATTTTTTAATTTTTGTGTTGATGTCAATAAATAAATATAAATGGTATTTAGAGCAAATTATTTAAAAATGTACGGATTTCTAATAATTTTGCGAAATAATAGGCTTTAACATTTGTAATCAATTCAAAATATAAATATAAATGCATTTATACTTGTCTTTTGCTAGCCGAAAAGATTGAAAATCTTGTACTAACCCGAATAATGAAAAGTGGATCATATACTCTGAATTTTGGAACACTTTTTCATATATAATGGAAACACCAAGGAGACATGGACAAAAGAGCTTTTTGGATTTCTCCATATAATACTTTTATGAAATGAATTGAGAGAATGTAAAACAACTACTAAATCCAAGGGTATGTTTGGTGTAGTTTTTTTTTGTTGTTTTTATATTTAAATAAAATCAAATATATATTATATTTTTCAATATTTTTTTTTCAAATACATGTATTTTCTAATATATTCTTCAAAAATATAATCTGCCAAAATACATTCTTCCAAAATACAAAAAGACAAAATCAAATACATAGCAAGAAATTATTCCTCATATTCAAAATTTCAACCACCTAAAATATTAAATAACATAAAGAGATTCCACTCCACAACCCATCTATCTAATGTGACAATTTCATCTACTTTGATTAATACCTATATTTTTGCCCATAAATAAAAGAGTTTTTGTCTTTATATCAAAAGTTATTATTGTTAATTGTAACTCAAATTGTTAATTACAATTCAAGAAATACGTTTTAATCATTTGATCACAACCCAATTCTTTATTGTCATATATAAAAAAACTGGAATCACGAAGGAAAATTCAAGTATTTTCACTTTCAAAATGACAAAAACATAAGAAATGGTACTTAAGACGTTATATCTGATAAACAATTCATCAAGTGTTGAATGATAAATAAATATTTTATTTTATAAAAAATATAATAATTATCTATTATCCAAATAATAAATAACAATGTATCCAGTGCGACATTTATTTAAAAAAAAATAAAAAATAACAAGAACTAGGACCACAAAATCCCAAAAAAATCTCACAATGAATGAACCATGCCGTTTTTATGAGGAATGTTAGAAGCAAAGGATAGTGGGTGTCGATATCTTGGATCATTACATTCATGTGCAATTAGCAAAACCAACAATGCTCGAAAAAGGGACATGGGCTTTGTGTTACACATGGTGTGGGGATAAGAAACAAAAACTGTACCTCTCCACTACGTCTACTTACTGGTCATAAAGTCGGTAGGTCGGCAGTGTCCGAAAGAGAAATGTTGGCCCATGCAGGTTTTGCAACTTGTTTGAACGTGCCCAAAAAAAGTGCTACAAATTTAAAAAAATAAAAATTACCAGGAATAATTTATGTAGTTATACTAATATATTTATTAATTTAAATCCCACGTAAAATATGTATATTAATTTCATATAATCCCTTTGTTCGACCCTAAAACATATTGCTAATATTTAGTTTTAGAGCACCTTAAAATAAAGTCTAATTTTTTTAAATAGAAATTTAATCTTTTTATTAGCTAAAGAAATGAAGTGTCACTATTACTTTTTAATCATTACTTTATGGATAATAATGTAGGTAATTGCAAAACTCTATTGTGGTGAGGATATATTGAGGAGGGAGGCTTTCAATTTTTTAAAAAAAATTGTCATAAAATATTCCATTATAGTTACTCATGTAATAATGTGCCACATTGTAGTCAATTATTTCTCTAACAAAATAATAAACTGGAGTTGTTTAAATAGTGGCCGGATTGTTTGTGCATTTAGTATAAAGAGACAAACTCACATTGAAAATATTTTTTATTTAATAAGATCAAAGAACTTGGCTCGAACTTGAATTAATTTATAAAAAATAATAAAATATATAAAAAGATCAAGTTGTTCGATCTCAATTCGTGTTCAATTTGATTAAATTTCGATTCAATAAACAATCAAATCGAAAATAAATATAATTTTTTAAATTCGATAAATACTCAATCAATTTTGAATAATAATGTGTTCGACTCGACTCGATTCATTTACACTCCTAAGTAAAAAAGTATTTTTGTCAAATTAAAATATATATATATATATATATATATATATATATATATATAACAGGTCTTAGAGCACCAATAACATAATTAAAATTTGTGGGTCACTACCCAACAAATGAAATAATGATAACTTGCACTGGTTAAAAAGAGAAATAAAGAAAGTACTATCAAAAATTTGAAATCAAAGGATGGATGTAAAATTGCTTGGTTTTGGAGTTTTGGCAATTCAAGGACCACTATTCTCTTCTCTTTTTAGAGAGGTGCCATTATGTTTCAAAATATCTTTATCATGAAAATTTTTGGAAGGTAATTTTGAAAATTCTGGCTTCATCATTTACTCATGTAAACGATCCATGGATCACCAAAAACCATATGAAACGACTTATAAATTACATGAAAATTGGGGTAAAAAAAAGAACAAAATGCATTATTAATCGAAAAATTCGATCCCGGATTGAATTCTAATAAAAGGGAGCTTGTCGTGTGATTAGTTTACAGGTCATACATTGTGGTAAGTGAAGTAATTAATCATAAATGAATACAAGGGTTAAACAAAAACTATTCTTGAGATTTTGGCCATATACAAAAAAAATTATTTAAATTTGTAAATTACAAATACTCAATTGATATTTGTTTCTATTTAACGAATTGCTACTGAGGTTTGTTTTTGTAAGGAGCTATTTGTAATACTTCAATGGGCTATTTATAATTTTAAAAGATAATTGAGGTTTTTTTATAATTAGACTAGACTTTAGGGTAGTTTTTATAATTTATCTTAAATACAAATTGCCTTAACATGTGATTAGTTTGAGCCAATCAGATTGACTGTTAAGTGAAAATTATATGTTAATTTATTACAAACATTGATAAAACAGACGTGGAAGTTGGCAGCCCATTTAGCGGCCCAGTCGTCTATTATTACAGGCCCACCTTCCAGTCTCCTCAAAATAGGTTGGTCATTATTTGGTACCAGAATTAAACGTAGAAGTAAGGGTGGGGTCCCAATTCAGATCACATGCCTTTAAAAACCTTAAAACCTGTAATGGGCTTCGAAGTTCAAACATCTTGTCTATACCCGATTGGTTCCTGGGCTTTTACTGGATTCTCGAATTTAATCATAATAGAACCCAATTATTTCTCTTCGTTATGGAATGAAATGATTGAGTAAAACTGTTATATTTCATTACATTATGAATATCAATATTTAATTATTGGTTAATAATTAATAGTAAATTATAAACAACTACGATAATATATTATTATTAAAATTGACAAACGTTCTTATATATTTTTTATTTTGATGGGATTCAAATTCAAAACTTTATATTCTTGGGATTTCAGACATTATAACTGAAATAAAATTCACAAGTCAAAAATAAAGTTTAAATTTCGCTTTACCTCTGTACTTTGAGCTCAATCACATTTTACTCCCTATACTATTAATTGCAATACTTTACCCTCCTATTGTAAGGTATATAGTTCCTACTATAGATATCGTGTATTATAAGATTTTGTTTGGTAAGTACTCTCACATCATTATTTTATATTATTATATTTATTTTTAGATTAATATAATGATTGAATGATGTAAATATATATTTTTATTAATAAAATAATTTGAATATCTATAAAGATACATTATGTAATACTCTGATTTGGTTGCACTTTACATCTTGTATTCTTAATTGCTCACTTAACTTATTGTATTATTAAAAATGATCCAATTATTTGTTTCTTATTTTTAATTAAAAATATAAAATACCTGAATTGTCTATATTTATTATTTTTGTTGTTTAATTGATGTGTATTAATATTTTAATATTTTAAAATTAATTGACTTGTACTGATATTTTAATAATTTTTTCAACTCAATTAATTAATACTTGACATAAATTCATCTAAGACTTTGTTGTACTTAAATTTTGTTGATTATTTTCTTTGAATTTAACATAACTTTTATTACATTTCTATAATTCGAACAATGAGAAATTTATTACTTATATTTTACATGTCTAATAAAATATTATTTATAAATACATTATATATTTTTAGATTTATGATGAGTAACAAACTTATAAGTAAAACACATCAGCTAATAAAATATACCCTACTATAAATATTTGTAAAAGTAGTCATTAAAATATAAATACAACAAAATTTCAAATGAATTTACTATTAAGTGTTTACAATTAAGTGAAAAATAATTAAAAATATAAATATAAATTAACTCATTTTAAAACATGATTAGAATATTACTACAAGTTAATAATGGGTAATGATAATTCAAACATTTTAGATTTTAGTGTATTTAAATTTTAACTTTTAACAATCTTGAAGTGTAATGTATTGTAATGCTGTATATAAATGGCCAGCTTCACCTTTTTTACCTTCCCTAATTCTAATGAGTTATTACAATTAATTCATTTGGATGAGTAAATAAAAAATTTCAAAATTGAGGGGAGGCAAAAAAATGTTGAATAAAATTGCCCGGTATTCCTAACCGATGATAAACATGATTATGGACTCATTATCCATGAAGTTATTTCCATAATGCACAATTAGCAAAATTTATATCCACTGTAAAGACAACTAAGATTGCTAGGATTAGAAGGCATCCATGTATGAACAAAAATAATTACACACACGGATTCCTTTGGCACCAGAAACATAGTAAAAGAGAGATAGATAACAGAATGCAATAAGATTCCTTGTCTTCATCTGGCGGCTAATACTGAAAAATGGTGTGGATTCAGACAGCTTGTGATGTCTCAAACTCAAATCCCTGATTCAGAAAAATGCTGGCTATCCACAGCTTCAGATTTGGTAAGTTGACGTCCATTTCCTGTTCCATAATCTGCTCATTTCATTCAAGAAAAAGACCAGTTTCATCAGATTCTCAGTAAGCTCAAAAAGAGCTGATTTAAGTGAAGAAAACTTATGCGATGGAAAAGAATTGCTTACATGCAAAGTGAACGTCAACACATAATTTTCAGCAGAAGCAGCCAAATTGGAGGTCTGAACATTGAAGCTTGTGAGGGATTCAAGTGCCTTGTAAAGGAAAACAGCAACACCTTTCCCTTTGTTTGAGACTATTCTCACGTAAAACCCTCTTTCCTCTACTTGGAACACATCCATCTGCACAATTAGTTTTTGCCATACAAACGTTAACATCTGCTAGCACTCCCAGCAAGTGATATAATCATCTTCAAGAAATCGTTAACTCTATTCCAATTTGATGTTTTATATCGTAATCTACTTTACAGATATACGCCTATAAGTGTATATGATCTCATGCCAAATGTATATATGTTTAATGAAACTTTTTATACACTTACAAGATGAAATATCAAATTTCAATAGAGGATTCGAAGTGAAAAGTAGACGAGTAAAGACGTAATAACTACCTTAAAAATCTTCTTGGTTATGGGATAGTAACTTGTAGCATTCATTTTCTTGGCATTTTGAGTGGTCCTCCCTTGATGCTTGTCCCCTCCTGTCAACGATGACTCAAGACCAGCAATCTCAGCTTTGAGCTTCTTAGCCTGCATTTGCAAGTCTTGCACATACAACACGGCGTCCCCAACTATGGAAGCTTTATCCATCTGCATCCATGCACCAATGGCACATTTTTACCACAGGGTGGAATTCAATTTGATGCTCTATTGTAGTAATAAATTCAGTTTAGTTACATATCTTGATCAATCAACCTATTGATATGATCAACCGCGAATTTACATTAGTACATTATGTCTGCATGGCAGGAAAATAAAACATGGGCATTTTAATATGATGGACAGGCTATTAAGGATTCAAAACAATGTTCATATGGATAAGTTTGGACCAGAATCAAATTTAAGACTAGTTCATGGAAGTTGACATGATAAAACTATTAAGTAAAAATCCTTAGGTTGATTAACTATGCAATTTGTTTGATGATAATACTTCTCAGATTTCTATAAAATATTTTCTTAAATATACATTTGGCATTAATGATTATGAAAATTGAGTTCTCAAAACAAGAGATAAACATAAACCGACCTTAGTGATATTAGGAACCAAGGAGCGCAATGCATAGAGCTTTTCCTTCATTCGGCCTCTCCTCCTGCGCTCTGAAATCAAAGTTCTTGATCGATCAGCCTTATTATTCTTCTTCTTTGTCGGCGTATTAGTGGTGGTGGTGGTGGTGGTGGCTGAGGATTCCTCCCCATCCATTATTTCCTCTTCATCCGCCTGGTTTTGGCGTGCATTCAGTAAACTGAAATCAGGGTTACTGTCAGCAACATGGCCCGTTGCGACATCGAAATCAAACAAGTCTACAGGGGGAGCTGGCGGAAAAAAATGGCCATCAGCATTATAGACACCACCAATGTTGTGCTGATCACAGCCATAGCCTTGAGCACTGAAGTTGACAACAGGTTCAGTTTCATTCTCTCCACGAATAAGATCGATAAACTGATCGAAATTGGCCTCGTCCATGAAATCTATCAACCCAAAATCAGGTTCATATTGGTGAAGTGGGATTATTCCAATTTCCTCTTGACCCCTGATCTCCATTTTCTTTTTCTTTTTCCCTGCTGGCAATTTGTTGGCCACAGTTACTTATATATTTGTTTGTTTGATGTTTTCCTTGTCAGTTTTGAGGTTTAGAGGTATTTATAATAAGTATGGTGTGAACAGAATCGAATCTGGTTTCTGTCATAAGGGAGTTGACAAATTGTTGTAGAAGTGAAAGATAGACAATGTACCTTGAACAAGTTGCCTGTTTTGTTTTTCATTAAAAATAATCATTTGACATCATTTTAGGTCTGTATTTTATGTAGATTAAGATGTTAGATTCTCCACTTGTGTTGGATAAGACGGAAGCAGGCCGCAAATATAGGCCTACCACAACCAAATTAATTATCTTTTGTTTACTGTTGATTAGTTCCTCCATAGATAAATTTTAGCAAGCACTGTGAGAAAAAAAAAGAATATTAGTAGCAAGATGAAATATCCTGTTTTACCTCTTCTATCCCTGGACGTTTTATTATTTTACAAATACAAGGATTTGTGTCTTTTATGCTGTCAAGATCTGACCTAATTCTGTTCGACTGGAAAAATTACCCATGAGTTCTCTGGCAAGACATGACATATAAGCACAAAAGATCATGTCACTTGTCCATAATGCTTGTAACTTGTATGTTAAATTTTTTCTAGTCATGACACTTGCAATAAACCTTCCTATTCCAATTTTATTAAATTCTTACTAATTTATGAATTGAAGAGTTCGGATTGCAAGTCGTTCAAACGAGTCTAACGTACTTTTTTATTTGTACATTGATAAACATCATAAATTTAAGATATTGATTGGAGTTCAAATTTAACCAAATTCTGTTTGATTTTGATCCCACGTCAAATATGAATCAAGATTTAATAGCAATAACTTTTATTTTGACACTAACAATTCTCACTATTTTAAAAATGATCAGAACTAGTGCCTAAATTGTTATTATAAAAATGAGTTGCATATATATAATGCTAAAATTCTCATTATTGACAATTACTGATACATATACAATAACAATGTCATAACAATAAAAAATAATAATAGTAATAATAATTTTTATTGTCATATATATCACCTTAAACCCAATTTTATCAATAATAAGCGTTTATGAAAATACCGATTGTTATAAACAAAAAATAATTTCCTCTATCTCAGATACACATACACATACATATATATAAGACAATTTTTATTTTTTTACTTAAAATTTCGTCATTGGTACGTTTGTATTGTACTAGTTTCAATAATTTTGAAATATAAAACTAAAAATACTAATATTGAATTCTTCAAAATTATTTTCATTCTTCCTAAAATAATATAAAAAAATCCTTATCACTATTATACATACATACATACATATATATATTCAAATTATCTTATCAATAAAAATATATATATTTACATAATTCAATCATTTATTAATATATAATAATATAAAATAATAATAAAACACTACTAATCAAACAATTAACACACAACATCTACAATAATAACTGTCTTCTTCAAAACCAAATTAAATATACATCACAATCACAAAGTTAATTCCAAAAAAAACTTTATATTTTACCTCTTGATTATACTATGCACTTATATTTTCCCAATTTGTATGCATTTTTCTTTTTTCTTTTTAAAATCAGTACAATTTGTATGCAATTCTGTGGTTAACTTGGTAACACGTATTGTAAATCGAGTAGATTTCAGTTGTGTAGCTATCAATTCATTGACTTTTATCAGCATCCCAGCTAAGTCAAACTTCTGACGTTGATCGCAACAGCCATAGCTTATATATGTCAGAACAGGGAAAGATACTGTGGAGAAAAAAATAATTAGCGTACTCAGCGTCAGGGGTGACAAAACATGGATTAGGATAGCATTAAAATCCTCTAACTACTGGTATTATACTGCTTGACCTAACTTAGTCCCTGTCTAATTATCATTATTAATGCAATAATCATCTCCTAAAATGTGTGGCTCGTGGTGATTGTGTGTGCAAATGTTGATCTGGTCATGGTAGCACGTGCCTAAATCCGTAAGTGGAGAGTAGAATAATTCAGAACCCCGTCTCGCCACAGGCTTAGCTAGTCCTCAACTCTGGCTCTTAAATATATATTAAGTTTTATTTTTATTTTTATTTTTTTGACATTGAATAAAATTTAAAATTTTATTTATTTAGTTAAAAAATAATAAAATATGAGTAAAAATACAAAATATTTGAGTTTAATTTATATTTAATTAAATTAAAATTCGTTCAAATTCTACTTAATTAAAAATAAAATAAAAAATAATAATAAATTATTAATTTTGTACGACTCTCTTAGTTACATCCATAGTCTAAAAACATAAGATGTCTCGTCCAATGCATAATAAGGATCTGACAATAACAATGTCCTTACTGACAAACCAATTGTTGCTATTAAGAATAAGAGGTTCTTTTTTATTTTTTATATATATTTTTTAAGCTGAATAAGAAAGCAAGGAAATGTAGATAAATTGGCTCATGGTTTATGACCAATTAGTCCAATAAAATGTATGGTGATTCACAGCCGATCCACAGCGGTGTAAATGAATGAAGTCGACGTGAATACGTTAATGTTCAAATTTATTATTATTTTTTTTAATTTAAAAAAAATATGTCTATATTAATTTGATTATTAATTAAATTAAATTTAAATAAATTTTAATTGAACCAAACACTAGTCAAGCTTGAGCAACTTGAATTTATACCCATATTTTATCAAATTTTTAGCCGAACTTCACATCTTATTGAATAAAAAAAAAATTCAAATTTGATTTGTTATAATAACAAATCGAACTTAAATAATTTTTTAACGATCGATATTGAGTCGAGTAACGAATATTAGTGATTCTAGGATTTAAACGGGATAAAGATTCTAGTTCAATATTGATCAACAAGGATTTAGTCTAAGTAACACGGGGCTCATAGTAAATAATATAGGTAAAATCTGGGCTATTATTCATATTTTATTCGAGGTCCTAAATTATTTTCATCAATGTCATTTAATTCTTTTATTTTTGGGCCTTCTTGAATTATCTTCATTCTGCATAATGCTTGTGTTCTATGGCTTCAACCCAAAAAGATTTAATGGGTTTGTATTCAGCCCATTTAATTCTGACAGGTGGCCCAAACTGATAAATTATTTATAGATGTAAATAACGTAATATAGTCTCCTTAGTTATGATGATTGAAATAAATAGTACGTTCCACAAATTAACATAGAATTATACTGATAGTCACAGTTTTAATAGAACTAAAACAAGAATTCCTACAGTAAATGGGATAGCTTTTGAATACCAATGTGAAAGTCGGGAGTTTGATTTTTCGTGGAAGTTTAAAAAAATACCTTTGAGAGGTGTATTCAAGTATATTGTTGTTTCGGGTGAAAGTCACATAGTGAATTGACGATTCAAGTGTATACACTGTGGATACTATAAGATCGATTTTACCCGATGAGTGTTTTTAGAGAATGAACATTCACGTAAAAACATAATTTGATTGTAAACCTTGTATACCTATTGTTTCTGAAAATCTTGTTCATACTAAACTATATTAAATCTATATTCTAACGTATCAATACTCTCACCATCCCAATTTTTTTTTTTTTTTGTAATGATCTCATTTCAAACTTCCATTATAATTAAAATTGTCCTGCTAATTTAAACTTACTTTGGATTTTGTATTGCATGTGACATATGGTGTTTTATCTTGTATATAATATTTATATATAAAATATTTTCTTAAATATATAATTGGTATTAATTATATGTACATAGCATGACTATACAATATTAATGAGCATAATTTAATTAAGCTCAAAAGACCCGAAATACACCAAAGGCAGAAATCCCTGTCTAAACAGCTATAAATGTTCATGCTATTTTTAAATACGTGATTTTATTTGCATTTTTTAAGTTTTGTTCTCTTTATTTATTTATTAATTTAAGTATCAAGTATTTTTTTAAAATAATTTTAAAATCACAGAGTCCAGTATAATCTCAAAATCATCGAAATTGCTAATCGTTTGTTCGTAAGTAGGAATTAAGGGACCCCTAATTATCTATTTGTATTGCAAACATGAATCCAACATTCAAGCAATTTAAGTTAATTTTTAAAAGATTAACGCATCATTCCAAATCCCTAAAATCCAATGTTCGTGTCTATTCATAGACAAAAATCCAATGTTTCAATAATTTTTTAAAGAGAAGTTAACTCTCAAAAAGCTAATACATATCATTTGGCATTCATCCAAATTCATATAGCATTAAATATGAAATACAAACATAAAATGTAAAATTAGACTATAAAATTCAAAATAATTTAAACCATGACACCGAGAGAAAGACCGAAAAAGAGATGGGGAGTAAGTAATTGTATTGATTTAGGTAGGTGGATCACATCAAATGAACAGGGAATTCCAAAAGGACATGTGGGAAGAAGTCACAAATGGACGGATTATAGTGAATTAAGGACGTGGAACCTAGTCACTCTACTCTGTATTTATCCGGCTTTGGCCCTGTGTCAAAGGTCCAATCCCATGTAATGTTGTCGTCTACAGTTCCAAGAAGCAAACGCGTGCAGCACCGCGTTTCTTTAAACCATCCATTTTTCACAAACACGTGTTGCATGTACATTTTTTTAAATTCGAATTCTCCTTTTTAATGTGATATTTTATATTATATTTTTATATAATAAATATATATTACGCATATAAAATGTTTTTTAAAATATTTATTTAATGTGATTTATATATACTTAACAATGTCCTTGAATTAGACATAGTCATTAAGCTAAGTATTTGAAATATATTTTGAGTATTTGAGCTGAATATTTAGATTTAGTACATATTGGAAGAGCTAATTTGAATAACTTGATAAGAATATACTTAATGTGTCACTAATTAAATTTCAACACTTAGATAGATCTAAGCACTTATAGGAAGAGTTAATCGAATATGTCTCACAAGATAAGAATCCTATGTCATAAACCAAACATAAACATTTACATAGATTTAAGCTAATTTTGGTAGGTGTATCTCACATAAGTAGATTTGGTGTCTAAGGGATGTCTTCCTACTAGCTACGAACCTCTTACATACCTCGGACTTCTTTGACGGATTACACGATCTCGGAATGACCCCATAGGCACCAATTTTTATCAATGGATGCTACACTTCACCACACATCAGGTAGAGTCCGCAGGTGTATGTTTTTTATTTCATTTCTGCTGTAAATATTTTGTGTTGTCAGTTAGTTGTGTTCCTTAAGTTTATAATGTAACCTGCTGTCACAAATATTTTTCTTTTTAAACTTATTATATGGGGTAAGGTGTTGTTGAAGTTAATTGTTAGTTGTCGTGTTGGAGTTCACCTTCTGCTTCACACATAATATATATTATACTATAATTTATTTTTAATTTTCAATAAAATGAGTTTCATTCTCGTTCGCTGTGCCTCGATAAACACATTTAGAAGTAATTGTGACGCAATAGTTAGTGTGATACGTGTTGTATTGTATATTTAGCAGAAGTAATCGGAGTTGGTCGACTGCTAATCATATGATCGTCATTTTTCACATAATCAAAAAAGCGATTTGTGAGATGTGAGTATGTTGGATTGTTTAAATTAATTTAGTAGATCTCTTTTATTAAAACTGATGTGATAAGTTGTCTTATTTAAATGCACTTTGACCTGACATTTATAAAAAATATTATATATTTTTAGATAATAAGGAAAGAGAATCATTCTCAAGAAACTTGCTTATCTACGAGATATTATCTTAAATTGAAATCTAAGTCCTGTAAAGATTCAAATACTTTTACACCTATTTACACCTATATATACCCATGCTAAAGGTGAAGGTAAGTGCTTTATGATTGTACTGCATTCCATAGCATTTAATTGCTTATTATTCGCTTTTAAAACCACTTTCTAAGCAACCCTTGTTTGTAAGCGATTTTGAAGGCTTTTTAGGAGAATTTGATCATTGAAGTCAGATTTCTCAATCTACGTAATTTTGATCCATGTAAATACGCATCACCTCTTGATCCATGTAGTTTTGATACGTATTACTTAATGTATAATTGTAAAATAAAAATACAAAATATAATATCAAATTAAAATAAAAAATTTAAACTACACTAAGCACGAGACATGCATATTAAAGGCCAAAAACCTTTAAATGCACAGTATCAAACAAAGACTACAGAAATGTAAAGTATGGCAACTCGTTTCCCACTTCAAGTTTAGATTTGTAAAATGTGTATTATATCAAAAAATACTTGTTTATACAATTAACTGAAAAATTAGTTTCCTTACAATTTTTTTGTTTCAAAAAAGCGCTAATGGGATTTTGATTTTATGAGGTCAAAGCACCACATGAAAAGGCCTTTTTTTTTTTTTTTTAGTTTTTATTTTCCAGTCAAGTGGAGACAGGGATTTTAGTTTAGCGAGATTGGATTGTTAAAATTACAATTTTTTATTTTTTATTTTTCAAATATGAAAACTTTTTTCTTGTTGCTATCTTTTTTTTTTTAAAATCAACTAATTACTAAAACACAAACATAAATGTAAATATAATATGTAATATTGACACATAAATTTATCATATTTAGTATATTTGTATAAGTATTTATTCAAAAAATAACTTATAAATGTAAATGAGAAACAATTCTAATTGAATATACATAGAATAAAAGCTAACTTACCAAGTTAAAAAACATGACTTGAAAATTAAAATAGCTTTCACATTTGCGTCACAACTTTATAAGCGTCAAGTGTTCAAAACTTCAGAATTACTATGAAAAAAGGAAAGTACAGTTAACATAAGTAACTATATATATATATATATTAAAAATTACGCGAACAAAAGCAAATTTATGAAACTACTTCACCAAAAAAAAGAAAAGAAAGTAAAGTTAAGCTACTTTTAATGTTCTAAATTGTAATTGTGCTTTTGTAAAATCATGTTCCACATGTTAAACAAAATAAAAAGCAAAGTATAGAACAAAGGGGAATGAAAAAGTATTTTAAAAAATAATAAATTCCTTATCTATTTTGATTGTAAAAGAGACCAATTATTTAAAGGAAAAAAAAATACTTCCTACCGTTAATAAAAAATGATAGTAACCATGTAAAAAATAGAGTTTTCCCATCAAGCTTAATTCCAAAAACTATCACAAAAATGTGAATATTAATTTCATAATCATTAATCAAATGAAATGATACTTGTATCATGAAAACCTACATCCACAATTTTCTGCAAAATATAAATGAGGATTAACTCAAATAATAAGCAAAAAAGTAGAATAAGATAAATCAATTATTATAAAATAAAATTAGAAAATGACAATAATGAATATTTTTTAAACTAAAATAACCGTGTTTATATAAAAATCATAATAAAATTTGGATGTGTTTACATAGAAATCATAATAAAATTTAGAAGGTTAATACAGATATCTTCTGTACTTTATATTAATAGAACTTTTTGAACTTTTTATTTGAAGAGTAAAGAACATAAATGGCTAGACTGATTTCGAGTCAGCGAAATTTAATTGAAAATTTTGAAAAAAGAACAATGGGAAAATACTTTGCCTCAAATTGAGTGGCAATTTGATTCAAATGGGATCGAAATTTTTAATTTTATTAAATTTATATTTGAAAGATGAAATTATAGCCCCCTGCATTCAAGTTTCTTTTATTTTATCATTACGTATGCGTGTAGGCATGTTTGCCTTTGATATATATCTTTGAATAGCAATTTTCACTTTAGTTTAAATTACAGTATATAAATAAAAATATACTTTTGAACATGTAAATATCAATTTCTTTATTCAATATATTACTAGCTACAAAAGAGAAAAGGTGAGAAACACGCTGTGACCCTTGAAAGTGGGATTCCAAAACTTATTTCATTGTCTCCGTTTTACTTTGTCGGAAATATAGCCCCTCTTTGTTGAGTCGGATGTCGTCATAGTCAATCACATACACAAAGTAAAGCCGTTGTTTTCCCGCCTTATAAAAACCGTGTGCTCCATCTTCTTGAATGGTTAATTGCATCAGATCCCTGCTTTGTCATCAAAAGCAAGAGAATTTTTAATTCTTGCATGAAGATTTCTACTGTATATATACCTGCTGAAAATTTAGAATAGTTTTACGGTATGTTTGTGGTGAGCCCATCAATTCCAAATTTAGTTTGAGGGCATTTACAGTTGTAAAAAAAGGAATATTAATTTTAAAAAGAACATTTGATCAAAGTGTATCTCCAACAATGTCAGCTTTCAGGAGGTGTTTTCTTCTTGTTAAATTGTAATAAAGGGTTCTTGTTCTTGCATTTGTTTGATGAATTTTTATTTTTTTTGGTGGATAATCTGCTGAATTTCTTGCTGCAGTTAAAACAAGAAATTTTAAGTAGCGGAACATATGATGTGTGAGTTTGACCAAAAGCCAAAACTTGTTGTGTCTGAGGATTTTAGTGAAGATAGGCTTCAAATGGAGTTTGTTTCTGCCAATTATGGGTACTTTCATTTCCTGTCAAACCTTTTTTTTTTTTTTTTTTTTGAGTTCTTGGTTCTTCTTTCATGACAATTTCTTGAACTGCTTTTTCCTGTGTGATTTTCTTTTAGGTGCAAGCATTACAGAAGGAGATGCAAGATCAGGGCCCCTTGTTGTGATGAGATATTTGATTGCAGGCATTGCCATAATGAAGCTAAGGTGTGATTTATTTGTTTGCTTTATAATTCTTGCTTGATTCTGGTTCAATAAATTTTAATCTTGGAAATGATTTGTTTTGATTTTTGTTGTGTTTAATTCTTTCAGCAGCTAATTTTCCCTATATCTTATTTTGTAAGTGTTTCTCGATTCTATGACAGAATGCTCTTGAAATTGATCCTAGTCATCGGCATGATGTTCCCCGGCACCATGTGAAAAGGGTGAGTTTTTAAAGGATGATTACAAATTCTCCAGGCTGGATGTAAATTTTGTATCATGTTTAATTTTTGGCAGGAAACTAATACTTTAACAATGCCATTGTTGATGGATAACTCTTTACTTAGGAATGAAAAAAAAAAATATTGTTCAGTTTGTTAAGTTGAACCCTGGATACTTTCTTAATCTGGTTTTTGATATGTTAGTGGAGTGAGACATAACTGAAATGTTAGAAAAATTTATTCTTTTTACAAATGATTTTCAGAAACTGGTTATGTTAAGAAAACAGTATTAGTTTTGCAGCTAAGGCTAAATACTTTTGCAGATATATCGATGATGTTGCAGTTTTTCTTATTAATTTTGTAATTGTTTTTAGTGGAATGATTGCTTTCCAATGATTATATGAGCATAAATTGTTTAGGACTTGACTTATTTGCAATTGCCGATGCATATGAATCTGCAGGTCATATGTTCCTTATGTGGCACAGAGCAAGATGTAAGCCAAATAAATGTGTAAAAATATATAATCAAATTAGGAAAGATTCATTTGTTCATTGATTTATTTCTGTTGTCTAATTTTCAGGTTCAACAGAATTGTATAAGTTGTGGGATTTGCATGGGGAATTATTTTTGTGACAAATGCAAATTCTTTGATGATGATGTAAGCTCTTCGGAGTCTTTATTACAATCTTTGACAGTGTTCTGTTTTGTTCATCATTGCGAAATATAATACATTTTATTTACATGAATTTAGGTCTCAAAGAAACAATACCACTGTGATGAATGTGGAATATGCAGGTGAGACTCTTATATCCTTTACTGTTTATTAACATTCATGCATTCCGCGTATATTAACAAAATTTGGATCACCTCCTGTTAGAATTCTGGATAGCAAAATTTTCAGTTGTTCTCTTTTGGTTATAAATTATGATTAGCCTATAATGCTGTGGCGTTGTCTTTGTTTGATTGATTCTAAAAATCCTTGTATATTTCTTGATGCTACAAAAGGTTAGACCATAGCATTACTTTCCAAAAATGAAACTCTCTGCCTTTTATCTTTCTCTTTTTTCAATTTTTTTGGTTAATGGTGTGTTTTGAGGCCACTATCCATTGGGTCCGGACTAACCCATCGGGCATGCACACAAACTGTATGTGGGCATTGTGTGGGTTCATGCCCGATGAACGTTTGAACCCTGGTGCCAAGGAGTCAAATTGCCTCCTTGACCACCCACCAGGCTAACCTTTAAGGGCTGCTTTACTGAAATTTCGTCGCCATCATCCTGAAAGTTTCATATTGTGAAACAATACATTTTTTATTCATTTTCCATCACTTTTCTGCAGAACTGGTGGAAGGGAGAACTTCTTTCACTGCAGCAAGTGTGGTATGGAGAGTTTAATTACGTGAATCTCAAAATTTCATCTGAAGCTCTAATTTCATTTCTCTGATATGCTTCATTGCTTATGGTCCAGGATGCTGCTACGCAACTTTGATTAAGGATGCACATCACTGTGTTGAAAGAGCAATGCATCATAATTGTGCAGTTTGCTTCGAGGTAATGAGGTTTCCTGGCAATGCGCTGGATATAGTTAGAAGTTGATGAAATTGCGTCCCTTAAGAGTTGTCTCTATGTATTTCGATTGCAGTTTTTATTCGACTCAATGAAGAACATTACTGTTTTACCATGTGGACATACAATACATTTCGAATGTGTCAAAGAGATGGAGCTTCACCGTAGGTGAGCACTCGTGAACACTGCCAAAAACAAAAATATATATCTTGAAATAATTAATGGTTTTTTGGAGAGACGAACACTTAAAAGCAAGAAGATTCATGTTTCTCTTTACGATTTCCAGATACTCCTGTCCTGTCTGCTCCAAGTCCATCGGTGATATGTCAAATATATGGAGAAAGCTTGATGAAGAGGTACACCAGTCACAAGATGCATTTTCTATCTATTAGTATTTCATCTTCTGGTGGCACGTTTATTGAAATTTTTGTAACAACTGACCAACAGATTGCTGCAACTCCTATGCCGGAGATGTACAAAAACAAAATGGTATGAGTATAGTGAAGCAAATAAATCATATATTACTAGTGATTGGCTATAAAATTTATGAAAAATCTCTTATTTTGCGAACATGAATGGTTTTCTATAAATAGGTGTGGATACTATGCAATGACTGTGAGGAAACGTCTGAAGTGCGATTCCACATTGTAGCATTCAAATGCTTGGGGTGCAACTCTTATAACACCAGACAAATTAAAGGAGGCCCTGCCTCTTCATGCTCATCTAGAGTGGCCGAGATGGTCAGATGATTTCTGATTGATGATAAAGCTTTGAGGCGGACTAATGCTATGCAGAGATAATACGGTAGACGAATGAGAGGATCATGCTGGTTCGCTTTGAGACGGGCTAATGCTTTTCAGATACTATATCGTATGCGGGGTGAGAGGATCATCCTGGTTCAAGAATAAGGTAATCGAGCCCTTTGGGAGACACTACCCATTTACAAGATTTAGGATGCAGTTACTTGCAGATTCTCAGCAGTTTCATGCTGTAATAATATAGCAAGGCTGCAAGAGGAAGCTAATTTTAGTGTATTTAACACCTTTCTTTTCTAGTTGTAGACCAGTTGTCTTGCTCTTTCCTCTCTTGTATTCTTACTCTGTCGATTAATGTGGAAGCTGTGAAACTTGAAAATATACACCCAGAGTCCAGACACATCTATGTTACACACAAATATGTATATAGCATTTATATATATATCTATTACTGTAATGTAAATAACTTAGATTGGATATGTATTGTATGACCACATTTATGTAATGAAAACTTTAAGCACATTAATGATGGAAGTGTATCGAATTTAAGGTGGTAATTTAATTAAGGGTGGCCGTGTCTGGTTTATTTTTTTCTTTTTGAATTTTTGGAACTCCAACCGCCATATTCGGTATATATATTATTTTTTTCAAATATGTTCGACACTGTATGATATGAAATGATTTTTCACTAAGTGAATCTACTTTTATACAAAGTTAGGAAATTCTGTTTTGCTCTCAAATCTGAATAGGGGAAAAAATAGTCAAGCTTGATTCACATTTACCATCAAAGTGAAGCTTATGAAGCACCTTGAATAGGGTGAATTTAGAGAATTTCGAGTGACTTTTTATTTTTACACTGGTTTTGGAACATTTGTTAACAAGTATTAACATTTGTTTAATGTGGTTTAGGTTATTATTTTTTTTTTTAAGGTTATTCTTGAATTGAAGTTGAACGAGTTGAAATATATAAGCTAGCCGAACTCCATTATTTTTTTTTTTTGGACCAACCAGAACTAGATTATAAAATGGAAGGAAAAAGCCCAACCAGCCCAATTTTAAATTTACTGAAAATGTGGATAATTGGGTATTGATATTTATAGTTAATTTAAAGTAGGGAGAAAAGAGGCTGAACAAGGCGTTCAATTAAGCTTCGCCCGCTTATATTTGAGTTAAATATAATTTAAGTTGATTAGGGCTGAATTTGGATTATGGATTGAAAAATTTAAAATTAAGAATTTTAAATTTATAATAATAAATTTATAGAGCTTATTTAGATAATTTTATATTACAATATATTTTAAATTCTTAAACTTTTATTAAAAACTATTTTTTTAGTCAGTGAATTCGAAATCGAGCCACCTAAATTCTTCCCCCAAATTTTTCCATCTAAACAAAACTTAAACTAGATCAACTGTTGAGCCGAAGACTTATACTAAAGTATTAGACATTAGATTTACACTAAAAATATAGTATTTATTATTATTATTATTTTCTTAGATATTGATTAATGCATGAGCTCTTCAATATTGAAGGAATTCAATATAAGTCAATTAAATAAAGCATTTCCCCCAGCTCATTAAATGTATGGATCACAATTAAGTTGTATCCATTTCATTACACTCTCTCATACAAACATACAGAGTCAAAAACAAATGCATCACTTTTTAAGTAGCTGTCTTGTAGAGTTTGCTTTGCACACGTGAGTGGAGCCAGCCTTTTTACCACATTGCACAGAAAGTATCTCCATCGCTTTAATTCAAAACTGGGCTGGGGAACCCTGTCTCCTGCCTCGATCCCTGAAACTTTACCTACTTTTGATCTAATGTTCAAAACAACTACTCCTTTTAATGGACATTTCCAAATTTATAACAAGCAAAAGAAATATAAAGACTCAATCATTGACCAAAATTAGCTTGTAACTGAAGTTACTATAATTGTCGGACTGTACAAGTCTTTTGTGTAAAATAATACAAGAAGCTACAAAATTTGAACTTGAAACCTGAAACCAAGAAACAGATCAGGGCACATTGCAGATTAACTTTTGTAAGTTGAAACCTTCAGAGAGGACAGTTTCTTGGTTTTGTATTAGTAATGTTTCAGGCATTCGGGATCCCACTTCCAGTGAAGGGCTATTTTAACTTTGAACTAACTTTCCATCTCTTAATCCTTCAAACATATATTCTAGGAGTTACCGTCGCTGTCAGAAGATACTTTGGATTGTATTATAACCCGAGCTCCTGAAGCAAGCCTGTTAGTGAAAAAGATAAAAAGAAAATCTCAAATCTCAGTCTAAATATGAAAAGCAGCATTAAACTAGTTGGTTGAGTGAATGGTAAGATTGAGAGGAGTTAGAACTTAACTTTCTTCAATTTTGATCACATTTTCCTTGTCATTTCTGGAAGAATCTGGTTTCCTTGATTGTTTTTCCCCAGAAAGTGGCTCTGCCATTCTCTTGCTTCCACCATTTGATGTGCCAGGTGTAATGGTTCGCGAACTTACCACTCTCTCAGATGAGATTCTATGTCCCTCGGAAAGAGGGGATCTCATTGATTCACATCTTGGCTGCTTACAGAGTGAAGCCTTGATTGATCTAGGAATGCACTTCAAACTTGTGGAACTTGCCTCTTCCTTGTCTTCAATAGAATCAAGGTGCTGAGCACTTCTGCAAAGCCAAATGATTTTGTTTATCCCAAAATGAAGAGGGGGAAGAGAATATACATAAGTCAGTGGGAAGCAAGTCTTATTTAGTTTCCAACTCCAACAAGTATCCAGAAAAGAACCACAATATTTCACCCTCGACAGCTATGATTGCTTATTGTTCGGTACAAGTCAAATAGAGCAAGGAAAACTGAAATGCTTACCCACTACAATCCACACTAATTCTCCACCAGTACCATCATATATAACCAGGGCCAAAATCAGCAACTAACTAGATGATGATTAGTCAAAATTATGACATAGGTTGGGAGTAACATGCAGAGAAGAAAAACCCACACAAACTTGATTCGGAATTAGTTCAACCTATGATGCTACAAAATTGAGTAATGATGGAGCCACAGAATAAGAAAATTTGACATAGTTCAGTCATGAAGGTTTTACCCTCACTGATGTAATATGATTAGCAACAAAATTTTAACCGAGGTGAAGAAAACGGACTAGCCTGTCAGCATTGAAAGAAGAAGATCGTTTGAGAGTGGGTACACCTTCCTTCAGCATGCTCGTTTCAGCCAAAGTCCCACTAAAGTATTCTTTATCTTCCAATCTCATGCCCATTAGACGAGGATTCTCTGCCAGGCAATCAAGCTCTCCCAACATTAATGATGTTGAGAACAATGGGGAGGGAAACTTGGAATGTGAAAACCTAGGCTTGTAGGTTGGTATACGGCCAAAGCTGTAATCTTTCACTGAAGTTGAACCACAAGAGATTAGTTGAATTATCATATTCGAAGCCTTAAGTTTCGTACTAGATGGCATTCGAAATCCCTCTTCTTCAAGTATTCTAAAGCTGTTGAGGTTTCTCACATCAGCTCTGATGAGAGATTCCAATGTATCTGTCCTACCGCTTAATGATGCACAGGATGTAGATGGAGGTGGTGAAACAAAGTCTTGGCAAATCTCAGGAGTCTGTTTAACCTGAGAAACTTGGTTTTGATGCGTGCCATTACTGTCAGGTTCCAACGAACCATCATCAGTTGGAACACCTATTGTACAATTATCTCGAGTTTCAACAACTCTGCTGGCTTTTTCCTCAGTCTGAGTGGAAGCATCAGCAAGACCATCACTCTTGTAGACCTTGTACTCTGTCAGGCTTAAAGAACCATTCCAAGAGGAGTTTTTCCCAATGCTGGACTCTGGAGACACAGCTGATGAGCAAGGACGTTGAACTGGAGGGGAGAGCTCATCGTCCTGAGAGCTCTTTGTAGTTCTGCCATTCAAGCTAGATGAAGATGAAGATTCCTCTTGGCTTCTGGAAGACGGTGGCACTGGTAGAGCTTTTTGATTCTGTAATATAAAAGTCCCAGCAGGACTAAAGCGACCTAGAAAACAAGAAGGATCAATTTTCAGGAAATCAGATTGTACATGAGCTCTAATATGATGGCGACCATCCCAACCTCAAGAAAATATAAAGGGTGCCGCGCAAGAAGGAAAATTCAAATTTTTCTTTCATTTATTAGCTATTTACTTCTTTCCTTTAATCAAATAGGCCCAATTTGCTTTCTTTCTTTTTTTCATCCAAAATGAGTGAAAAAGCTTGGAAAGAGACAATCTCTAGCCAATTTTCCAATTACCTAACAGTTGCTGGTGATGATGAAAATTATTACCAACGCTGAAATAAAAACATGCCTACTTAAGGAACAAAGAATATTTTCAACTAAAACACCAAACAGTACTAAGCCTTTGGTTTTTAAATTTCACTGGTAAGGACATAAAATTGCAGGGCTTCAGATAACAGGCCTCAGATAATCCATAACTCTGTAGCAAGTCTAACTGCTCCCTGCAATTTCCTAAAATAATTAATCACATCTACCCATTGACTCCAATCAAAACTGCATATTCTCACACAAGTTGCAGATTATGTTAAACAACTCAAACAAAATGATAATCAGATTACCAGAATTGGATTCTTCAAAGAGCTCTGAACCCTTGAGAACATACTCATTGCCATGAGCGGGAAGGATTAAATCATCATCACAAAGATCATGCCATACGTAACCATTCTTGTAACTCCTGCATCCACATATAACCGTGAAAATTTATGGCGTGCAGTCTCACGAGCAAAAAGAAGGCAAAACCAAACTAAGAGAATCTAATAAAAAGTCCATGGACCATGTTCACCTCTTGCAAGACCAAGAGTACATAGAAGCCATGCTTCTGCCTCTCAAAACATTGAGCCTTTCAATCACATCTTCAAAACAAATACAAATTTCAAATTTCAAAATACAAATAGCAACTGTCTTATAATTAATATTTGTCGAAATTCACAAAAGTAAACTGTATGCTTACCTCTTAAGTAAAGGTCATCAGAGGAAGATAGGGGGACTTCCATGAAATGCGGATGCTCAAGTTGTCGATTCCTGCATAGATAGTAAACTACAGGCACTTTGCGATTGTGCTGCTGCTGCTGATTATAGTGATGAGTGTAGTGATGTTTCGGTGATTTCTCAGTCCGTACTTTTGCTCTTTCCGGGCTCACTTGCCTATATTTCTTCATTCTCCCTTCCATTTGCACCTCAAAATCTAGTCAAACCAGAATTTCCTCAACTGAAAGAGATTCAAGAACCCAATAGTTTTTTTAAATTTTTCCTTCAAATGCAGGCAGCGTTCCAAGTGAAAAAATATCGGGTTACACAATCACTAGGGCTCAAAGTCCCAAAAAACTACAAAAGAAATCCACTTTCAGACAATTTTACTAAATATTAGAGCTCAGTGAATTTGCAATAGATCTAGATACGAGCTAAAACAGCTTAAAAATCTTTAGAAAGAATAGGAAGAACAAACAAGAAAAGAAAAAAAAACCTCCAATGTATCTCACAATCTTTCTGCACACAATAAGTAGTCATATATACGAAAAACAAACATGACCATGGAAGAAAGATTTCCAAAGAAATGCAAGCAACGAATGAATAAATGTAAGTAAATCCACTTGCAGATTGACAGAATGAAGCCCACTAATCAGAAAAAAGAGAAGTATGCGGGCAGTATTATCTCTGTACATTCATACGAGAAACAGGCCAACCTAGGAGAGAAGGAAGTAAAGATAAAAGTAGGACGCCCGCACTTAATGCATCATTACCCGCCCACCCTACCCACTTCGGATATATGTGCAGGGAAGGATAGAGCTTCGGGGGGGATTGAGGTTACTATTCATGGAAACGACAGAGTGGAGATGAAGAAAGGGACTGGTGACAGGGAGATGAGGAGGAAAGAGGAGTAGTTAATTTGGAGTGTGGTGCCTGGTAATGTGGGGGAGACCAATGGATCTTTTGGCGGATTCGAAATTTTTTGAGTGATTATTTTGGCTTTTTACGGGTTTCAAGTGTTTTGCACTGTTTGTTAGTGGATTAGCTCCAAGAGTCTCCCGTCCATGTCGCTCCCTTTGATTTTCTTGTCGACATTGTTTAATGCAGTTGTGAGCTTGTGGACAAGTCTTTTTTATCCTCTATTTTTCGTTGAATATACCGTTGTGTTTGGACGGAATAATTTAAATTTAAGGGAATGAAATTAAATATTTTTATATTAGATAAGGTTTATATCCACTAAAAATGCATTAAAATTTAAGGCCTGTTTTTTTTTTAAGTTTTTATAATGTAAAAATGTTGAGTATGTGATTGAAAATGATATTTTAATGTATGAGTAATAATTAATGTATTTCATTATTTTTTTATGTTTGGTCAATCAAATTATATTGGATTGAAAAATTATTATTTAATTTATTATTAGTTACATTGCAAAAATAGAAATCAATATTTAATTAACTAAAGGGTTTTAATTATTTTAAAATTAATAAAATATTATAACAAATATTAATGATTTGGTAGCCTTTTGGCTAATGTGTTAATGTTGAAACATATGGTTATATTTATGAAAATAAAAATAAGTGATACTTTTATTGAAAATAGGTAAATAAACATGTTTTTGACGTTAATAGTATGAAAGCGAAAAAAAGAAAAAAAAAATATTTGATAGAATTGTCCTCATCTGTTCGTTTGGTTTCACTTTTCGAGTAATAAATTTGTTTATATAACGAATATTTTAATAAGTATAAAAGATATTGCACCTGTTGATGTGCACTAAATGTGCATTTCACCATATATTACATATAGTCATACACATACCACCAGATATAACATTTATAAAATTATTTTAATATGAAGTTTTTTAAAAAGTATTTATACGTAATGTCAAATATTTGATAAAAATGCACTTAAATAACCATCAAATAGAAATACAAGAAATTCAAAATTTTCAAAAATTACAATCCGACACTTCTCTAAAATGCACTTCTAAATATAAAGCTTATTCTCATAAATTTATTTAAAAATATCAACTAGGCACATAAAATTGTTAAGAATGAATTTACATATATTTAGAAGTTTTTTCTAAAATGAATTTTCAGAGCATTACATAAATTGAAATATGTATTAAATAATTTACAAGAAAACAATAGCGACAACAATGGCAACCATTGCGGCAATAATGGCAACAACGACAACAAGAACAACGAACGACGATGACAACAACAATAACCGCAACAAGGACAACAATTGGAACAACAACAACGACAACAACAGCAACAACGATAATGACAACAATAGCAACAGCAACAATAACGGCAATGACAATAACGGCAACAGCAACAACTACGATAACAATAACAATAAGGGCAACAATGGTAACAATAATAACAACTATTGTGACAAAAATAACAACAATGACAATAACGGCAACCACAATGGCAATAACAGCAGCAATGGTAACTGCAACAATGGCAACAGTTGTAACAACGTCAACATCGATAATGGCAACAACAATAACAACTGTTAATAATGAGTTTACATATTTAGAAGTCCTTCTAAAATGAATTTTCAAAACACTACATGAATTGAAATCTACATTAAATAATTTACAATAAAATAATTATGACAACAACAACAGCGACAACAATGGCAATAACTGTTAAGGCAATAATAGCAATATCGACAATAAAAACAATAACAACAATAGCAAAAATGATAACGACAACAACTACAACATTTATAACAAGGACAACAACAATAGTAATGACGACTTTGATAATAATGATAATAGCAACAAAAATGACAACAACGGCAACCACGACTACAACGACAACAACAACCACAATGGCAACATTGGAAATAACAACAAAGATAACTATGATAACAGTTACAACAATAATAACAATGACAATATCTGCAACAACGACATTAACGGCGATAATAACAACAATAATAACGATGACAATACCAACAATAATAGCAGCATAAGCAACAATGCCAACTGCAACAATAGCAAAAAATTACAACAACAACAACGATGAAAATAATGCCAACAACGACAATAATGGCAACAACTACAACGACAACAACTGTAACATTAACAACTACAACAATAACAATGGAAATAACAACGACAACAAGTGCAACAATGATAATAATGATAACAACAATAACAATGGAAACACCAACAACAATAAGTGCAACAATGACAATAATGATGATAATGATGACAACAATAACAACGATAACAACAATAATGATAAAATGACAACACCATCACCACCAATGGCAACAACGACAATAATGACAACAATGGTAAATAGGAGGTTGAGAAAGCATTTAAAATAATTTATAATTATATTTATAGTTAAAAATGGCATTGATGCAAAATCTACTAGAGCTTAATTTAGCGCGAGTGATATATATTTAGGGTGAATTACAAAAATAATTATTAAGGTTTAGGCTATTTAAAAAAAATACCATCTAAGTTTGTAAATTACAATTATCCCATTGACATTTGTTTGCATTATACGAATTGTACCTACTGCGTATTTTATAAATTGCACTTACTGTATGGGGTATTTTAAAAAAAAAAAAACCTCAAGGGAGTTATTATAATTTCAAAAGATAATTGAATTTTTTTATAGTTAGGTTAAACTTCAGGGATAGTTTTTGTACTTCACCTTATATATTTTTTAAACATAATGTTAGAGATGAATTCACATGCTCAAAGCTAACAAACAACTCAATTTGTAGATGAATTGGTAATTTAGAAAGTATTTAGCTGAGTTTATTTAAGATCTTATAAAATGTTATATCTCATTCTGAAAATAAGCTCTTGATGTGTTTCAATAATTGGTAAGATGTTAGTAAACAATTTTATAATTAAAATAGTTAAAACTAAAGAAGTTTACTAAGATCTTAAAATAAGATAAGAACACTTTTTTTTTTTTTTAAAAAAAGCTATAAGAACATAACATCTTATTTTGGGAGTTTGTAAGCTCATTTACTAAAATTTTTACCAAATATTTTAGGGCATCTTATAATCTCTCAAATATTTATTTTTAAGGAGTTTATAACCTCACCCAAACATCCTCTTAATTACAAGATTAATTTTTAATTTTTCTTGAAGTAAAGAATAGTTATAATTGAGGAGCATTTATAATTTCACTAAACTTTTCCTATTCCTATAAATTTCTTCCATTTGGTTTTAAATTGGTATCAATATAAAACTAATTATCATTCTGTTTAACTTTTTGATACAATATCTCTATGTCTTAATTAATAAAATTTGCTTATTTATGTACTTTAATCATCTATTCAATATAAAGAAATAGATATTCTAAAAATAGTGATGGTATAGGTACAATTTCTCACAACAGAAATGATATGTATTGCTCCAATTTAAAAATATCAACTAAACACATGACATTATTAAGACTGAATTGACATATTTAGAAGTTCTTCTAAAATGAATTTTTAAAATATGACATAAATTGAAATCTACATTAAATAATTTACAATAAAACAATTATGACAACAACAACAGCGACAACAATGGCAACAACTGTTGCAACAATAATGACAATATCGACAACAAAAACAATAACAACAATAGCAAAAACAATAACGACAACAACTGTAATAGTTGAACAACGACAACAACAATAGCAACGGCAATTTCGACAATAATGACAACAGCGGCAACAATAGCAACAACGGCAACCACGACAACAATGGTAACAACGACAATACGAACTGCAACTACGACAATAATGGTAACAACGACAATAATGACAATAACGACAACAACGGCAACAATGACAACAACAACACTAGAACAACAATCATAATGACAACAACGACAACAATTGCAACAACAATGATAATGACAACAAGAACAATAGTTGCAACAACAACAACAATTGCAATAACGACAACGATAACATTAACGACAATAACAACGATGACAACACTAGCAACAAGGACAACAACAACAATAAACCAACAATAACAATAACAATGCCAACAATAGCGATAATAACAACAACGACTGCAACATTGACAAACAATGAAAACAAAGACAACAAATGCTACATTGACAACAACAACAATAACTATAATGATGACAACAATGATGACAATAATAACGACAACAATAATAAAAAAACAACACCACAACAACAATAACGACAACAACAAAAACTAGCAAATATGAGGTTGAGAAAGCGTTTAAAATGTATTTCAAGTTGAGTTTAACCATTATATTTACAATTATATTTGTAGCTAAAAATGACATTGATACAAAATCCACTAAAGCTTAATTTAGTATAAGTGATATATAATTAGGGTGGTTTAAAAAAAAAAATTCTTGAGGTTTAGGCTATTTACAAAAAATGTCATCTAAGTTTGTAAATTACAATTATCTCATTGATATTTATTTGTATTATACAAATTGCATCTATTGTAGGGGGTATTTATAAAATAAAGATAAATTTCAAGGGTATTATTATAATTTCAAAAGATAATTGAATTTTTTTGTAATTAGGTTAAATTTTAAGGATAGTTTTTGTACTTCGCCCTATATGTGTTTGGATAATTGGTAAGATATTAGTAAATAATTTTATAATTAAAATAGTTAAAACTAAAGAAGTTTATTAAAATTTTAAAATAAAATAAGAACTCTTTTTTTAAAATAAATAAATAAATAAAAATCTAACATTTTATTTTGAGAGTTTATAAGCTCATTTACTAAATAATGTTTCAAATATTTATTTTTAAGGAATTTATAAGCTCACCAAAACATTATCTTAATTATAAAATTAATTTTCAATCTTTCTTAAAATAAAGAGTAGCTATAATTGAAGGCATTATAATTTCACTAAACTTTTCCTCATTCTTGTAAACATCTTTCCATTTGGTTTTAAATTGAAATTTATATAAAATTAATTGTCATTCTTTTTTACTTTTTGATATAATATCTAAGCCTTTATTAATAACATTTACCTATTTATGTACTTTAATCACCTATTCAACCGAAGAAATAGATGTTCTAGAAATAGTGATGGTATACGTACAATTTCTTACAGTAAAAAGAACATTTATTGCCCCAATTTAAAAATATCAACTAAGCACATAACATTATTAAAAATAAATTTATATATTTATAAGTCCTTCTAAAATGAATTTCGAGAACATTACATGAATTAAGATCTACATTAAATAATTTGACGATAAGAATGGCAACAACTATTGTGACAATAATGACAATATCGATAACAAAAACAATAACAACAATGGCAAAACTTCAACAATAATGACAACAGCGACAACAATAGCAACAATGACAACCACGACTAGAGCGACGACGACGACAACGACAACAATGGTAACAACGACAATACTAAAAACTGCAACAATGGCAATAATGGCAACAACGACAACAATTGCAACATCAACAACTATAATGACAATAATGGCAATAGTTGCAACAACGGCAACGATGACATTAACGGCTACAACAACTATAATAACAACAATGTCAACAGTTGCAACAACGACAACGATGACATTAACGGCTACAACAACTATAATGACAACAATGTCAACAGTTGCAACAACGGCAATGACCACATTAACGACTACAATAACAACAACACCACCAACAACGACAATATTAACGAAAATGGCAATAACACCGACAACAATGACAACAATAGCAACAACAACAATAATGACAACTGCAACAGTGGCAACAATCACAACAATAACGATAATATGAAAACAATGATAACGACGAAAATAATGTCAACAACAACAATAATGACAATAACGATAACAATGACTGCAACGACAACTGCAACATTGACAACAATGACAACAACACTACCAATAATGACAACAAAGGCTGCAACGACAAAAACGACAACAACTACAACGATGACAATAATAATAATAACAATAATGACAACAATAACAACGACAATACTACCAACAAAAACAACAACAACAACAACAACAACAACAAAAATAATGGCAAATAGGATTTCAAGTTGAGTTTAACCATTATATTTACAATTGTATTTGTAGCTCAAAGTGTCATTGATGCAAAATCCAATAGAGCTTAATTTAGCGCGAGTGATATATATTTAGGGTGAATTACAAAAATAATCCATGAGATTTATGTTATTTACAATTTGTAGATGAATTGGTAATTTAGAGAGTGTTTGACTAAGTTTATTTAAAATCTTACAAAATATTACATCTCATTCTGAAAATAAGCTCATGTCACTAAATAATTTTGTAATTAAAATAGTTAAAACTAAAGAAGTTTGTTAAGATCTTAAAATAAAATAAGAACTCTCTTTAATAAAATTTATAAGAACCTAACATCTTATTTTAGGAGTTTATAAGCTCATTTACTAAAAATTTTACCAAATACTTTAGGGCGTTTTATAATCTTTCAAGTATTTATTTTTAAGGAGTTTGTAAGCTCACACAAACATCTTCTTAATTACAAGATTAATTTTCAATATTTCTTGAAGTAAAGAGTAGCTATAATTGAGGAATATTATAATTTTACTAAATTTTTCCTCATTCTTATGAACTTTTTTTATTTGGGTTTAAATTGGAATCTATATAAAACTAATTGTCATTCTTTTTAACTTTTTGATATAATATATCTATACCTTAATTAATAGAATTTGCTTATTTATGTACTTTAATCACGTATTCAACACTAAGAAATAGATGTTCTGGAAATAATGGTGGTATAGGTACAATTTCTCACAGTAAAAAGGATATTTATTGCCTCAATTTAAAAATATCAACTAAGCACATAATATTGTTAAGAATGAATTTACATATTTAGAAGTCTTTTTAAAATGAATTTCGAGAGTATTACATAAATTTAAATATACATTAAATAATTTACAATAAAACAAAGACAATAACAATCACAACGGCAACAATAGCAACTGCAACAATCACAACAACAACAACAATAACAACGACGTTGATGACGACAACCACAACAATCACAACAACGGCAATAGTTGCAACAACGATATTGACAACAACGGCAACAACAACAAGGGCAACATGACAATAACGACAATCACGATGATAATGAAAAAATGGCAACAATAGCAACGACAATAATGGCAATTACAATAATATCAATAGTTGCAATGTCAACAACGATAATGATAACAACTACAACAGCGACAACAACAACAATTGCAACAATGACAACTGTTAATAATAAATTTTCATATTTAGAAGCCCTTTTAAAATAAGTTTTCAAAACATTACATGAATTGAAATCTACATTAAATAATTTACAATAAAACAATGACGACAACAATAACAGCGACAATAATGGCAACAACTGTTGTGGCAATAATGACAATATCGACAACAAAAATAATAACAACAATAGCAAAAACAACAACGACAACAACTGCAACAGTTGCAACAATAACAACAACAATAACAATAACAACTTCGACAATAATGACAACAATGGCAACAACAGCAACCTGGACTACAAGACAACACCAACAACAACATTAGCAACAACAACAACGGCAACACTGGAAACAACAACAACAACAACGACAACAGTTGCAACAACATCAACAACAATAATGACAATAATGGCAACAGTTGCAACAACAACAACAGTTTCAGCAGCGGCAATGACACATTAACGGCGACAATAACAATAATAACGATGATAACACCACCAACAATGATAACACCGACAACATCAACAACAATGACAACAACACCGACAATAGTAGCAATAACAACAATAATGCCAACTACAATAGTAGCAACAACAGCAATAATGCCAACTACAACAGTGGTAACAATGACAACAACAATAATAATATGACAACGACAACGATGAAAATAATGTCAACAATAATAATGGCAATAACGACTGCAATGACAACAACTGCAACATTGACAATAACGACAATACCACCACCAACAACGACAACAACTGCAATGATGATAATAATATTGACAACAACAATAATGATAAAATAGCAACACTACCAATGACAACGACAATAATGACAAATAGGAGGTTGAAAAAGCGTTTAAAATGTATTTCAAGTTGAGTTTGACCATTATATTTACAATTATATTTGTAGTTAAAAATGACATTGATGCAAAATCGACTAGAGCTTAATTTAGCGTGAGTAATATATATTTAGGTTGAATTACAAAAATAATCCGCTAATTAGAACTATATATATATATATATCAATTGATTAAACATGCAAATCATGTTATTTCTATTATGTTATGCTCTTATTTATTAATCCATATTTATTTTTATTTATTAATCTATATTGATGAGTCATATTCTCATATTAGTCCAAAGATTAAATTTTAAAAGTCCAATAAGAATAGCCCAAGCTCATAAATCACTAACACTCAAGTGGAGATACACCTCACCACATCAGAATATAACCTTCAACTAGATATCTATAAATATCATAATATTATATGATTTAAAAATATTTTATTTCATTTCAACCCTCTACAACTTTCTATTGTTAATATATTTTCTGTGGATCTAATTCTGAATTGAGCGCTGAGGATTTTTGTTAGGACACCTTAATGACTTGTGCATATGGTAGATAAGGCCTACTCAAATAATACATAATTGAAAGCACTTAACTTTTGTGGAGTAATTATTATACCACAATTTATATATATATATATATATATATATATGATACCACATCTTAAATTTTTTTCCTTTTTTTTTAAAGTATACTGGTTGGTTTCGCAACTTCTCTCCAGGTGACTCGAACTCATGATCAATTAAGTTGTAGGTGTAAAGTGCTTATCAATAAACTAACTTGTTTTGCCATACCATATCTTATATATATTGACACTAAAAAAAATTAGGTCTTTCAGCCATATATATATGTGTGTGTGTTTGTAGGTATAGTTTGAAAGGGAGAACTCATCCAGCAAGCCAAACCCATTAATTAAATAAGACCTCGGCTATGCCTAATTGATGCTTTATAATAGCCTCAAACATTTGAAAAATAATTATTTATATATTAAAATTAATTGTCTAACATTGTTTATCATCGAATACAATTATATTAGTCCAAAAAAAATATTATTTTATTATATAAGATACAATGTTAATTATTTATGATTTTTACGAAAAGTAGAACTAAATGAACAAGCAATTACGTGATACACACAAAAATCAAAACTTAGTAAAAAAAATTAATTTTCTACTTTATATCTAATCATAATGTACGTCAATCATTTCTTTATATAAGTAATTTTCCTTTTGCGTTTTTTCCCAAATAAAAATTAGAGTCAATCAAGCAATTTATAGGCAATAAAAATGCAATTTTTGCATTTTTAGGAATATAAATATAAAACTCTATGTTGATAATTGGCAGTGACTGATTAGGATACAATGTGTAAGCTAGTTTGTGGAATATTGCATTTTTGCATTTTCAGGAATATTTTTATTTTAAAAAAGCCCAAATTATTACTCTATATATGTTTATTTCAACTATTATACACACACAAACACACATAAAAATGCATTTATAGCAACAAATATATCTCCTCGAAAAATAAAACCAAACATATTTATATATCCTTAAAAAAAAATTCAAACCAAATATCTTTTATTTTTTATACATTACCCAATACATTTTTTCAAAATATTTTCCCACAAACAATCTAAAACAACACCAAATATAAGTTCTTTCTTTTTTTCCCCACAACAAAATACTAATCACAATTATTAATAATCCATCACAAAAGATTTTTGGAATTGATAATGGTGCTCTAGATCTACTTTAGGTCTCTAAATTTAATGTTTTTCTTAAATAATTAATACTATTGCATCTGTTACTCTGTTAGTGCCAATAGTTTATTTGAAACACAAATATTAATTTTCAAACAATTTAATTTGTTGTTACAACTAGAAAAGATTTTTTTTTAAATCTAATTATTCAGTCATTTGTTAAATAAAAGATATGTGTAATAAAACTATATGAATACTCTCAATGATATTATCAGGTAATGTTCAATGAAGGGTTTAGTAGCAAGTCTTCGATTCTTTGCATCATTTTGCATCATTTTATGCAAATTGCCCCTCTCCAATTTAGAAGGCAACCCCTTCTCAAGAAACCATATTTACATAACTAAACTAACTCTAACTCCAAAAACTAGTATTATTTTATATTTAAGGATATAAACGAATGGAGTGAGTCAAATCGAATATATTATTATTCAAGTTTTTTTATCGAGTTTTAATAATTGAATTTGAATCAAGTTTTTATCAAATCGAATACGAATGGAACGAGTTCAAATAACTTAATTTTTTTATACATATTTTAATAATTTTTATTAATTAAGTCGAGTTTCAAAACTGATCAAATTAAAATATATATTCAAACTTTGTTCATTATGTTTAACGAATCAAGTTCAAATAAGTTTTAACGATCAATCTTAAATCGAGTTTGAATAATTTGATTTATTTTTCAGCTCTATAGTCGATCTCAACTTTAAATAAAATTCCAAACTTAGCCTCTATTTCCTCGAGAGTTTCCCTCGACTCTCAGGGAGTAAAGTGTAAAAGCACAGCAGCATACCCTCTCCATACAAGAAGAATGTCCCACCAATATTTACGGCCTTATACAAGGATATGAATGTCACTGAAATCACCCAACCGGTGACACGATTCACTGCAACTCTCATAATGCACCCTGGGCCCTCAACCCCTCAGTGAGAAAATCTCTGAACTATAAACCCAAGAAATTGGGCCCATACCAATAGAGAAAAATGCCACAAAGAAGTAAGACAGTGGATATACTTGTAGCTATGGCCCAAACCAGTTTATGATCCTCACTTTCAATAATAGTAAGCCCAATAGCCTGTCCACTAGCAATCACAATCAAACATACCATAAACTGGTTTGGATTATAGCATTATGCATATCCACTGTCTTATCATTTGTGACACGATTAGATGTCCTAGATAAGTTAAGAGAATTTTTATTGTTGCACAATTATAATAAGTTTATTACATAAATTCAGTATAGTTTGTGAAATGCTATTTACATTTACAAGATTTTGTTACTCAAAATATAATTTATTGCATAAGAATAAATAGACATTATTTTTATAAAATAATACAATAAAAAGACCTAAAGATAATATAACTTTGATTTAAAAAGAACTAAAATAAAATAACCTTTCCAACGTCTTAGTTCTTTAACCACCACCACCACCACCACCACCGTCATGGCTGACAGAAAACTAGAAAAAAATGGTGTCTTCTCCAGCCAATCACAGTTAAGCATTTCTGCTTTCGACCCGCAAGAAATTGAAAAAAAAAAAAAAGGGGGTATGCTTTGGCTTGTTGTTTCCTGGCTTCCATGATTTTCATCTTAATTACTTGAATATGGCATGGTTCTCTTTAGTTCCTAAATTAAATATTATTATTACTATATATATACTTCTTCCACCCTTTTCTATATAGTTTTTCTACAATTAAATATTATTATTACTATATATATACTTCTTCCACCCGTTTTTATATAGTTTTTCTAAATTTATGAAGAACAACTATTATGTACATTGATTGTGTATAACTAGTGACGAACACAAATAATTATTTTCGAGACTATATAAGAATGTTACGAGCCAAAAAGCAACTATTATATAGTAGCTATTAAAGTTGTAAAAATATAGCCAGCTTATAGTCATAGATTAAACTTTATAAGTAAAAAATATTGTATGATGTTCAATATAAGATGTAAAACAAAATTACAGTAGAAGATTCAAATAAAATTATAATAGAAAATTCAAACTATTTTATGATACATCAACATGAATTTTTCTCTTAATAATTTTCATAAGGGTTGATGTAGCAATATCAATATCACAATATCAAAATAATATGTGTACATAAATTAGTTAAAAAAAAAAAGAATAATGTCCCAATATGCAATTTCTTGATGTACATTGTTAAAGAATAAGTATGAGTTAATGAGAAGCTTAGAAGTAGAAAAAAATGGACAGCTGCTGCCTTATTTAAATATATATATATATATATAATTTTTTTTGGCTATTTGTCCAACTCAAATGTAAATGAACAATGATTTTTTAAAAAGTGTGCAAGCCTCATACTTATTTATCTCAAAACCCATAATTATAACCCTATAATTAATTGTATATATAAATATATGTAACTTAATTATATATGTTATAAAAATAATGTTCTACTATTTGTTTTTTTAATTTTAGTCGAGTACTCTTCCATCAAACTCAGCGATTAATGCAAGTTTAATATTAGTTTGTTCATTAGAGCTTCAAAATTATTATTCAATGTCTATCATCAATTCAAAATAAAATGGCGGTGGTATGATATAGAGAGAATAAATTAAATTTTTTAATCCTATTTTTTTACTATCATCAAATGTAGCTTTTTGGAAAAAAAATAGAAAAAGAAAAAAAAAAACACCTTAATATAGTTTTCTGCTATATATCAAATGATAATGTATGTCGATTGCTTCTTTTATATAAGTAATTTTCCTTTTTCCATTTTTTTTTTCAATTAAAGAAAAATATAATACAGTCAATTGAGTGACTATGCACATTACATATAATATTATTAAATTAATTAAAAAATTATTTTTAAATTTTATTTTCAATTCAAAAATATTATAATCGATTTATATGCTGCTAATACTGTTACAATTTGAAGTTTTAAAACTTCAAAAATCAAATTTACTTTTTATTATTTTAATAAAAAATAAATTTTGTAACCTTCTATTAATTTTGTAACACTCCATTTAATATAATTATTTTGAATTTAATTTTTTGTTGTTTCATATTTAATCCCCACGACTATAAATTGGTAGACTTTAGAATAGGTGTCCTAAGGTCTACCTAGAAATACACACCATCATTCTTACACTTTTTATATTTTATATATTATTTTTCATATTAATTAGGCAATGTGATAAAATTTTATTTATTAATTTTTTTATGATTGTGTTCATAATAGAAAACATCAGCAGGAGTCTTATTGAGTTTTATTTTGGGGTAATTGTAAGTTATCAATATCTGCAGAGAGGGAAGGTCATTATGATTTTATAACAGTTTCAAGTGGCGTGACTCCTACAGACCAATTATTTTATTTTTAATAGTTTATATATTTTTTAAATTATTATAAATTATATACATTCTTGTAATTTATTTGCATGAAAATTATTTTCATTAATATTTAAAATATTCACAATAAATACAAACATGCATTATATGAATAAACTACATTAATATTGAAGAAATTGTAAGTAAATAGACTATATAAAATATTTTAAAATAATGGGACACATGATTCAATTATGGTCATTTTTTATAAATTAATATTATTATCACATTTAATAATTAAGAAAAAAATATAAAATTATACTTTATGACCGGTTCAAGTAAAAAATGTTAAAATTCAATAGTTTTACAAAAAGAAAAACAGGTATATAAGACTAAAAACATTCAAGTTTTATTCTTAGCGGGTTGGTGAGTCTATGCGGATTGAAGCCGTCAGGTTTTGGGTTTGAGGTGGGTCCTCGATCGAAGTAAGACTAAGTGAGTATCGGATCCAATATTTCCTTAATGGGACGGATCTCAATTTGATCAAATTCATCTTATTATTATCCCTAGCATTAGTAGGTATTACAATACAACACAAATGAATTTTTAATGATATGCATAGTATGACAAATAACAGACATAATATTTTATTAAGAAATTATATTGCATCATATATTCTATTCTATTAATCATTTATGTATAAATTTTTATTTGTAAAATGTACACATGTAGCATCAATTAGTGAAAAGTTGTTTTAAGATGAGTTTGGCCATTATAATTAAGTTAATATTTGTACTGTGAAAGCTAAAAATAACATTGATGAAAATCAACTAGAGCTTAATATATCAGGTATATATATATATCATATGTATATATATATATAAATTTTATTTATAAAATATACACGGGACAACAATTAATGAAAAATTATTTTAAGATGAGTTTTGACCATTATAACTACATTAATATTTGTACTATGAAAGCTGAAAATAGCATTGATGAAAATTAACTAAAGCTTAATTTAGAGGAAATGATATATATATATATATAATTTTTTTTTAAAGTGTACACATATCAGCAATTAATGAAAAATTATTTTAAGATGAATTTGATCATTATAACTACGTTAATATTTGTACTGTGAAAGCTGAAAATCAACTAGAGCTTTTATATATATATATAAGTTTTGTGTATTTAAATCCATCTTTAAACATTATGCTTAAAACATAAATAGTAATTAATATATATATATATATATATTAATTACCGAACTGTCTGGACTACCGAACAATGTTAGGGATTTTAGGTATATTAAGTTTTTATATTGTTTTTCTAAGAATTGAAGACGGGCAACGAATAATAATTTTTGAAAATTTAATTAAGGGAAAAATGTTGAAGGCTCATTAAGCTTTGAGTTTGATGACAAAGTAGTTGACTAAAATTATAAATAATTTGTTGAACATCAAAATTAATAAATTTGGTATTATTATTATTATATATATATATGTATATATATAGTTCAAGTTATATATACAATTGAGCAAACTATACTACTCCGAAATTGGAGTTTTATACACCACCGAAATAAAAAGAGATTTTGGGGGTATTAAATTTTTGTATTCTTCTCAACCCTTAAAAATCCTTTTTCTTTATTTTTTTTGTAATGGAAAGAATATAACAATACTAAGAAATATAGTACTAATTGAAAAGAATATAAAGGAACAATAACTCATCTCGATAGAACAAGAATTTGTTGTTCTTTATATTTACCTATTCTATTTTCAAAAATTCATATTTTCTTCTTGTGAGATCGTGATATAAAGAGTTTTGTGTCCATTTTTTTCAAATTCTAGGCACATACATACTCAATGTTTACAAATAGATAAAAGTGATATTCACTCATCAAGTTTTATATGCTCATCAAGTTTTTTATTATTATATTTTATTATTGTATTAAGATATGGATTATTAATATATTTATATTAATACAATAATTAAAATATGTATATATTTTTATTGATGTAATGATTGAAATATTTAGATAACAAATTAGCACATCGTACATTGTCCTGCTGCATGCGCAATTTTGAGATTTCAACACTTGCTTAAGATGCTAACTTTGTCTCCTGCAAATATGGACGGAGTTAGAAAATAAAAGTTGCAGGGCAAATTTTATTTTTTCTTTAAAATAAAAGATAAAAAAATATTTTAATATTTTAAAGGTTAAAATTTAAATTTTAATAATTTTATACATAAAATTTATATTAATTTAAAAAATTTACTGTTTCCCTACCCTCAAGGGTTATGTTGAGGCTCTTTTGGGAAAACAAGAAATAACAAGTAGTGGTAAAAAAAAAATTTGATATCCATATGTTGCCATTAATATCACATGTTTTCACAAGAATTTCTAGTACTTGTGAGAGCGTGTTATATATATTTTTTTGTATGTCCAATTTTAAATTTTAGACACATACATACTCAATATTCAAAAATAGACAAAAGTGATATTCACTTAAAAAAAGTACCAGCATGCTTCGGACCAGCATTGCAATATATGTCCACGGGTCAAATATTATTAGAATAATATCATTCTATTAAATGCTAATAAAGTAAATCTTAGAATAAATGCGGGTCCAGTAAATGCTAATTATACTATGTATCCACAGGTCAATAAAATCTCAATTTCTAAATTAATATATTCTAGCATGCGCTCCAATGAATGCTATTTAATTTTCTTAGAAATTATGAAGAAGCGTTCATTTGAATGTATTAGAAGGTCAATAAAATCTCAATCTTTAAATTAATATATTCCAGCATGCTCTCCAATAAGTGCTATATAATTTTCTTAGAAAATATGGAGAAGTGTTTATTTGAATGTATTAGAACATTACATGAGTTTAGATAGTCGATTTATTAGTGAACAAGAAAAAATATTATCTAGTCGTGTAAGTACATTGACCTTAAAACAACAATGATTAATTATTATTGTTATAAAACAAGCTCATATTTTATATTTGTTACCTTTCTCAATAATGAGAAACAATTTGAAAGAATCGGGTCGGCCACTAAAACTATTGGTGTTAGAACCAGAAATAAATAAGCTTATTCTTTATTTACTTGAATCAAAATTTCAATCCCAATTCAAATGTGGATTGGTGTATTGTTTGACAAATTCGAGAATTTAGATTTTATTATCATGTCTGTGAAGAAAAAAAATTGAATTGAAAAAAAAATATTATTGATCGTGTTTATTTATTTTAACTACTTTAACATATTTTCTCATAGTAATTTCGACTCCACTGTATATTCCAATACATTCAAATAAACGCTTCTTCATATTTTCTAAGAAAATTAAATAGCATTTATTGGAGAGCATGCCAGAATATAATAATTTTATTGACCTTTGATACATAGTATAATTAGCATTTACTGTCCCGCATTTATTCTAAGATTTACTTTATTAGCATTTAATCGAATGATATTACTCTATTAATATTTTGACCTGTGGATATATAGTGTAATATTGGTCCTAAGCATGCTGGTACCTTTTTTAAGTGAATATCACTTTTATATATTTCTGAATATTGAGTATGTATGTGTCTAAAATTTAAAATTGGACACACAAAATATATATATATATATAACACGTTCTCACAAGTGCTAGAAATTCTTGTGAAAACATGTGATATTAATGCCAACACAAGGATACCAATTTTTTTTTTTTACCACTACTTTTTATTTCTTGTTTTCCCAAAAGAGCCTCAACAAAACCCTTTCTTTGCAAGCAAAGACGGAGTCGAAGGAGTGGGCACCAGTGATCGTCCATTCCTCAACTCTATAAATTTTATGTATAAAATTATTATAATTTAGATTTTAATCCTTAAAATATTAAAATGTCTTTTTATCTTTTATTTTAAAGAAAAAAATAAATTTTGCCCTCCAACTTCTGTTCTCTAACTCCTTCCATATTTGCAGGGGACAAAGTTAGCATATTAAGCGAGTGTTGAAATCTCAAAATTGCGCATGCAGCAGGACAATCTACCCTCATATTCGAGTCTTGCCAATTTGCTATCTAAATATTTCAATCATTACATCAATGAAAATATATACATATTTTAATTATTGTATTAATATAAATATATTAGTGTTATATTAATAATCCATATCTTAATACAATAATAAATTTGATGAGCAAAAACTTATATACAAAAAGACATTAACAAAAATAATACTCTAACATACCAATGTCTCTTCCCAAAAAGAAAAAATAAAAATCAAATGTTGTTTTATTTTTCATATATTTTCTCAAAAGCTTCAAAAACAAAACCAAAGGTAGCCTCAATTTTTTTTATAATGATTACGTTGCATACACATTCTCTTGCATAATTCACTTACCATAACTTTAAAATAGATAATTATTTTTATTTTTTATTTTTTTTAATCTAGATATTCCACCTTTGCCGGATTAATTTTGAACCTGTAAAACACCTGTTCTTAGCACTTTGGAGGGAGTAAATCGTGAGATATGCATCAACTGGCTTTTGAGTTTCGAACAAGAATTATACACTTTTGCGCACAAATAGTTCAATATACAGTAATTGAATCATACTAAATACTCAAATTATCGACAATAATTAATTTTGTGGGAACCATACAATGCCTATATAATGATCCAACAAATCAATTATCATTAGGGATTAAATTAGCGGGTCTAAAATTCCCTAAGGAATTTCTCCTATAGTCCTACAGAATGCCATCACATGTGCCTGCAATCTGAAGGACTTCTATGAGCCATAAGTTAATACTTTGGGCATCTATATCAAATATTTATAAACTAACAAGTAGCGATAGCAATATTTCATTATTATATACACATTCAACCATGCACAATCGTACTTGAATAACATCTATATGGGTGATACGAATTAATTTTTTTTTTTCTTTTTTTGGTGAATCCAAATTTTTATTTATATAGTTTGTGAACATCAAATTTTTGTTTCGGCCAACATTAGGTCTAATTACTATTCAGGTGAGTGATATGAAATTTTTAATTTTTTTTTATATTTTTTAATGAATCCAGATTTTTCACTTATACAATTCACGAACTTCAAATTTCTGTTTGGGCCAACACCAGGGCTTATGTTGTCAATCTAGACATATGGTCCTTAAACTGCCCACATATCTTAATGTTTCACAGTTATACCTAGATAGGCCGATATTTTCAAGGCCGCCCACAATTTCATATATCTAAATATATATATTGTTTTTAACTTAATGTTTCACATTTATATCAAGGTAGGCTGACATGTTTCAAGGCCCACAATTTCATTTTTCTAATTTTTATTTATTTATTCTTTTAGACACATGGTATTGGAAAATGACAACGGACTCAAAAATTGGTGTATTAAGTTTGCATCTTTTATTGTAATTTTTTATTAAATATTTTACATATACGTCATGTATATATAATTAATATATTAAAAAATTATTTCATAAACGTGACGTATGTGAGTTACCTCTAAATGTTTAATTATGATAGTTTCGTTTCAAATTTGTATCATAATTACTGTTTCTAAAGATGAATTTTTGTCTGTAGTACAAATAAATTGTTACGAGTGTCCAGAAGTTATATAAAGGAAACTCATTCAATATTTAAATTAGTAAAAAAAAATTTAGAGAGAATAATTATCAATTAAAAATAAAAATAAAGTGTGTACCTTCTAAATGAATAAAAAATTATATTTATACATGTTTAATTGATACATAAGCCTCGTTGACATTTAATATAATATGAACCTCTGATATTATTTGGACTGAAATTAAATATGTATTGTATTAAAATAAAAGAAATTAAAAATATCCAGCATATTAATATAAAATATAAAATATAACATAATATTCAGAGTATTTATTGAGGGCCTCATAAACTAAGAAATCTTCAGTATTAAAGTGTTATCCGTCTATTTCCATTGCTTGGTTGATTAGAAAAACAAAAGCTAAATAAAATCAACTAACTAAAGTTATACTCATAAAATAGGCTTTATGCCAACTATATTCCAACTTGTGATATAACAATACGAACCCCCCCCCCCCCCCCCCCCCCCCAAAAAAAAAAAAAAAAGAAAAGAAAAGAAACTTTGAAACACAAAAATTTGCAAAGTTTATTTTTCTGTCCACAAACTCCATTGGGAAAGGCAATGGGGCGCGTTCCCTGAAACTCAATATCTACCCCGTTAAAAGTTTTAAAGGATACGAGATCTGCTGTACCAAACTCATCAAGTTTAAAATAAATTTATTAGATTTATTTTATAATTTTAAAAATATTAAATAATATATTTTTAAAATATAATATTATATAAATATATATATATATAATAAAAAATAAATACAAAAACTAAATGAGGCGAATTTAGATAGAAATAGATTTGAAAATAAAAAATTAAAATACATTCCAAACTCATTTATAATTTTAAAAACTTGCCCCGAGCGCCTTTGAACTCACCCTATTACCATACATAAAATTCATTTCAAATAATTTACATGTTAAGTTTTAAATTCACAATTTTGCAATGAAGTAATTTTTGGAATAAATATTCTTGAAATTACATTGCGTAATTAGTGGATTTTATTCTTTAGATACAAATTTTTTTAGTTGGTTTGGATTGGTTAGTTACGGATATTTAAGTTTAAAAAATTGAATGTCGTATTTAGCTCTTTTTAGTAGCTTGATGCATTCACGATTTTTTCTTTCAAATTTTATAATACAATGTTCCTTCACATTTAGAGTTAGAATGAAAGTCTTGGTTTAAATTTAAATAGACATTTCCTTCAAAATCTTAGTTTAAGTTAAAGATGGATTGTCTTTAGATAATCCCGATTTATCTGGTTTTGGAGGAATTATTAAAGATGAACAAGGTAAATTTTCTATTATTTTTAAAATTCCTACTATTAATATTGCAGAAGTTTGAACTTTAAGAGAAGTCTTGCTTTTATATTTAAAAACTACTAACAAAATTACAAAATTAAAATGTAATATTATCTTCATTTGGTAATTTCCTTAATTATAGTTCTAAATCGGATAAAATAAAATTTTATGTTGTAATATTTTATTCCATTCTCAATACGAATAAAAGAAAAATATCATCTTGTAATAAAATATTATTTTATGTATATTGTAATGAAAAAAATTTATTGGATAGAAAGGCTCTTGTAACTTTCCCGCCATTTCTGTCGGTCGGTGGTTGTTTTCACCCCGGCCTTGCCGCCACCGCTCAACCCTCTTCTACATCTCGTATGATCTTGCTGGAAAACCCCCATTCAGCTCATTTCTCTCATTCTATTCAAAAACCTCGTTTCTCTTTACTAACTCAAGCCCTAGCCTCATAACAATGTCGCCTTCTCGCCGCTCAGCCTTTGATATCCTCATGTCCAACGCTTCCAAGAAAAACAAGAACCCGTCCCAGTCCCAAGAGCAAAAGCACAGCAATCTTCACCCGGAAAACGCAAAGCCCCACTTGAAATTTCCCAAACTCCTAATGTAAACAGTGGTAATTCCCAAAGTCCCGTTTCCAAAACCAATTGAATATCCCGCTGAAAAGACCAATAAAGTGTCAAGAACTCGAGCGTCGACCAAATTGATAATGCCTGCGTAGAGGATTCATCGACACATGGAGCTAAAAACACCCTTAATTCAATCCCGGTTGAAGATACCCATTTGCCAGGAAGCACGAATGAAGTGAAAGAATCAGGTATAAAGAAAATTGAGTCGAAAAATACGGTTTTGATTGAGGGATTGGTGGTGGCCAAGAAGCCCAGGGTGTAAGTCAGCCCGGATGAGAGTCTAGCGGAGTTGAAGAAAAAGACTGTGGATTTCAATTTGAAGAGGGCGGCTTATTGGTGGGGACAGGGAGAGAGGGTGCCTTTTATGTTTTGTGGTGAAGGCTTTTGATGCGATATCAAAGGAGTCAGGGAGGATTGCCATCACGGAGATTGTCTGTAATATGCTGAGGACGGTGATCGATATGACACCGAACAATTTGGTGTCTGTTGTTTACCTTTTGGCAAATAGAATTGCATCTGCGCATGAGGATCTGGAGCTTGGCATTGGGGCTGCTTCAATTATCAAGGCCCTTGTCAAGGCTTGTGGGACGAAAGAAGCACATATTAAGAAGCAATACAAGGTGACGACCTGAACTATTTTGTGCTAATTGCTGTTTTGGATAATTTTAGGAATGTGTATAATGAATTTTGTGCCCTTTTTCATGGTCTTTATGGTTGATTAGGATATGATCATTGGATAAGTTACTAATGTAATGAATTCAATGCTGGCTGTGGATGTATTCGTGGCTAGTGACATTGTTCGCTTTGATTTATTTGGTTGAAACAAATGATACAATTTGGTTGTGCTGATTTTGTAATGAAGTGAAAGCATTGATAAATTTGTGATTGTTTCCATGCATAGTAAGTGTTGCTGAAGACCATTTAGAAAAATAATTAAGCGATCAATATAGGAGGATTACTGATGGTAAATGTTTATTCACGGTAGTTGGCTTAATAATCTTGATGGCCTGAAATACGTGCAGGTACACATATCTATGTTACCAAAATTTTATATTATGTGCAGATCAAAGACAAGTCTTTAAATCTGGAAAATAAAATTTTTTCTCATGTTAGTTCTGTTACATCTTTCCCATAAATTGTAAAAGTGCTCAATAAATTTGGATGTGAGTCACATGAGTGGAAATTAAAATTTAGAGATGTAGTAGCTCTCATGAAACTTGTCAACAACTGTGTTCTAGCAATGTGATTAAAATGAGATAATCAATACTGGCTGGAAATTTTTAAAAGTAAGAAAAAGCACGATAAATTTATGCAGTGGTTTCTGTTTTATACAGGAAGTGATATAATGGTTCTAATTTTTGGTTAGGATAGCTTGATAAGGTTTTATTGGATTCCTAATGTAAGAAAATTAATCAATATAATATGAATCAAATATTCATATAATTAATGTGAATCGGGTATATCTATACACAGCGGACTGTTGATCCACGTATCCCGAATCAAACTCGTCTACTAGCTTCTTTTTGATCGAGCCACGAACATATTTTTCTCGTCGGTGGTGAATAATTATTAGAGTTATTCACACAATTACATATCTCAAATCCTTGGAGTTTATGATAATGCTCCAAGGAAGAATGTAGAGAGAAATTTTAGGAGAGATATGGAAAGAGTTTTGGGAGAATTACGTTCTTTTACTTCTCTATTGGATGGGGATTAGAGATATATATTCCTACTCAAGGTAGAATTCCAGTCTAATTAGAAAACTCAATCCCACTCAAATTATGGAAACATCCAACTAAATATGAATGCCAACTGGATCAAGGATCCTAAACCCGATTTAATTTCCAACACTAACATACTATTGTATAAGCTGTAGTTCCAAATTGGTTGTCATGGAGACTTCTTTGTGTGTGTGGGATTGTTGTTAAGTATAAATTCTGATAGTTTGATTATTAAAGAGTGAAAGGGAAGGATTGAGGATATGATTGATCGTGGAAGGTAAGATTATTAAGGAAATCGAGCCTGTGGATGAGTCGTAAGGGGTTAACAAAGCTTATGCGAGTTGTTAAATGCCTAATTACAAAGCAATGAGGAGAAGGTGTACAAGTTGGGTAAGTTAGGGACAACAAAAGTAGGACATTACATGCGTAAAGTGCATTGAGGACAAAAATGCGAGAAGTTTAGTAAAAGTTGATAACATTAAAGATAGAAATTTTGAGAAATTGTTGAATGAAACTACAACACAAGTTTTGAGATAGAAGTAGCTGTTGACCTTGTGAAGAGCTCAAATGTCTTCTATTTAAACAAATCAAGGATGTGGAGATGAAGGAAGCTTTGAAATGATCAAACTTGGTTAGGTTTTGTGCCTATCTGGCACTTCTACTGAGTTTTGAAGTTGTTTTGGAGAGGTTAGACTATTTTGGTGGACAAAGTTATTAACAAAGCCATTGCAACTAAGAAGATGCCATATGTGGGGTAAATCTATGCTAGTCCCCATATAGAAATATAATGGACATATTTCATATGCATGAAAATTTTCTAAGGGTATTAGTCATATAATGAAGTTTGTAGACAATGATTAAGAAGTGACTTCACACAAAGGTTTCAGACAACCAATTTTGGTTTATTCAGGGGAGATTTTAAGCCATTTATTTGTTAAAAAGCTTAATAGGATGATATAGAGGGGGAAAAAGGATCTTGCAATGTTGTCTTGGTTAGAGCATATGGCAAGGTTCCCATAGACATGCTATTGTGAGCTTTTGAGAAAAAAAGGGGTTGAAACTGGGTATATTTAAGTTCTCAAAAAATTATACAAAGATATGAACACCGTGAGAACTGTTGTAGGAGACTTAAATTAAGTTTCCAACTGCTCTAGAATTGACTGAGATGCATGCTTTTTATAGATGATATTCTATCTGACGATCTGATTACATAGAGCATTATTTGTAACTTGGACTCCTGTGCAAAGGATTTGTTATTGGCTGACGGAAGACTCAATACATAAACTGTAATTTGAGACATTGTAGAAGTATCTGTAGCCATGTAGTAAATACTGGATGCCAAGAATTGCGTAATTGTGAATGTTATTAATACTTAGCCTCGGCCTTTTATAGGAAGGGAGTGGCTTAAGATGTTGATTCCGGAACACCAATTAATTCACCTTCCTGGTCTATTTCGTGTGGAAAAAATTATTGCCTTGCAGAGTATGCTCGCATGTATGTACCCTTTTTACATTGTGAAAAATTTTCAAAGAGAGAGAGAGCAATAGAGTATAGCTGTGTGCTTTCTGTATGCACATTTTTGGAGTAGAGTATAGCTGTATGCTTTCTGTAAGAGGCATTTTGGAGCTCGACTCATTTGGGGTCACACGACAAATATGCGTTGTGAGTGTTTGGGTTGGCAAGTTTAGACAGTTGCCATACGAGCATGTGCATTTGAGTATAGCTGTATGCCTTCTGTAGACGCATTTTGGAGCTTGACTCGTTTGGGGTCACACGTCGAATATGCGTTGTGAGTGTTTGGGTTGGCAAGTTTAGACATTTGCCACACGAGCATGTGCATTTGAGTATAGCTGTATGCTTTCTGTAGATGCATTTTTGGCATTAGACTCGTTTGGGGTCACGCGTGGAATATGTGTTTGAGTGTATGGGTTGGCAAGTTTAGACATTTGCCATACGATCTATGTGCCCAAGTGGGATGTAGCGTTTTGTTGAAATGGATTGATATAAACTGGAGAATCCTTTTTTTTTTTTCATTGGTTTTTTTCTTTTTGGTGGGGGTGGGGGGGTTGTAAGGGAACGTGATCCAGGCATTAAATTTCAATCTTCATACTAATTTTTCCTCCAAATTTGCCGTGTGGACCAGTTTTGACTCTTGGAAGAGATTTTTCTTGCGTCTGGTCTGGTCCTTACAATTCTAACCATCTCTCACGTTAACCAATCCCCACGCCTTGTAAAAATTTATGTATTTTTTAGGTTGTTGTGTTTTTGAATTAAGTTTTGTTATATCTCTAACTCCTCCCCAGTCCAGAAGTGTAATAAATGCTACAATCGGTGATTTTCTTACCACATATTCATATATATGTATATAAATGTATGTAAATATATGGTAGTGCATACTATCCAATGCAGTATCTACAAGACCTGTAGACTCTTAGTTGCTCAATTGACTATTTAATTCTTTAGTTGATTAACGGGAATGTTGCTTGCAGATGATTTACATATTTCTAAAGTATATGGTAATATTTATACAATATCAAGTGTAATGTAATAATGAACAATTGTATTATTTTTTTATAAAATTAAATTCTTATTTATTATTTACGTACCCGATTAAATGCTCATTAGATATAATATCTCAAATACCTAGAGTTTAAAATGTCTTATCAAAGAGAGAGAGAGGAATGGTACGATGGGGAATTTGTTACATTTTTATAATGGGGAACTTGTACATTTTTATTCTTCTCTTTCAAGCAACGCAATACGCAACAATAGCAGTTTGATCAATTTGTTTGACATCGTAAGCCAGATGAACTCTGTTGCCATCTTTGGACAATAATAATTCATGACAATTGATACCCGTTTCTTTTTATACGATGGAGAAAGTTAATTATTGCAGTCATTCTAGTACTATTTCGAAGCTTCACTCGTGCATTTCGTTACATTCCCCCAAAATATCAGCCCCTTAGTGTTGATAATCATTTGCTGGACTAATTGTTTAAGTGCAAAGACATTATTTTTTTCTAATCTAATTAGATTATATTTCATGGCATAATAAATCTCGCTGATTTTAAAAATCTTAATAATATTAAATTAAAATTGGCAAAAAATTAGATTATTATCCAACACCTATGAAAAGAAAAAGATTTGAGTACAAGTAATTTACAGTGAAAGTATAGTTAAACTAGAAAAGACAATAAATTAGGTTTGTGAATGAGTTTTACTAAATTCGAGATCTACCACTCTAATAAAAATAGGACTCACATACGCCCTATCTCGAATCTAAAACTTGGTAGGTTCAATTTACATGAATTCGTCGATTTATTAAAAATAAAAATTTTCCTTTTCACTTATGCAATAGACTAACAAAAATTTTGCAACAAAAAGAGAGCAAACGATTAAAAACATTTTTACTTAGATGAAAATGAATTTGCTAATTTCTTGTGTACAATATAACCTTAATTTTATTTAATGAAAGAACATGTGAATTTTAACCAAATAATGAAAGACTGCATAAAACATATTTACTTAGATGAAAAACATCACAAATAAAAAAATAAGATGCCTTCACAAATTTTAAAATTGAAACAGAAAAGCAAACGAAAAAAAAAAAGGGGGCAAAAGGAGAGAGAGAAAAAGATGACTAAATTGCTAATTAATTATAAGGGTCAAGGAAGAGAGACAAAAAGATGATTAAATTGTCAATTAATTATTAAATATATTTTATATTTAAAAAAGTAAGAGTGGGTTACGAATCCAAATTTAAATAACTTTATTAATTAATATATATATATATATATTTTTTTAAACACACTTACATATTCACTCGTACACAGAATCAAAACTCTAACCTGCCATACAATGAAAAGTAGCGGTATCAATCGGCCAAATGAGTAGGTACCATCAGGACAAATGACGGGGTGGTATTGCCATCTCTAAATTAAACTCGATTTGTGATCCTTGTCTCTTGCAACGTAGTATAACCAAAACCTTTTTCCTCTTGGTGTTTCTGATGAAGGGTTTCTTGCCCAGTTGCAAGTCATCTTTCATGAAAAAAAAAAAAAAAGGTTTTTGTGCGCTCAAGAAACGCGGACCGCAGTTCTTTATGCTTAGCTTTTGGAAGATAATAATTTGAGGGAGGTTAAAACTATAGTTAAATGAACAAGATTAAAGAATTTAAAAAACAAATGATTTAAGAGACATCATTTCAACTTAAAAATAATTAAACATGGGTCAGATCCCAATTCTGATTTGTGGGAACCCACTCAACCCGACAAGCCGGGCCTTCCACACCTTCTGGTTGTTGGCCATACACGTCCCCCCCCATTCAACAATTCCACACTCAGTCCACACACACAATCAAACATACAAACACAAAGACATATTTTGCCCGTGTTAAGATTTTATTGTAATTTTTTGTGTTAATATCTTGTATCCAGTATGAATTAAATACTATTTGAGATTACTCATAACGTGTATTTAATATCAATACAAAACAAGAATAAAAGATCCAAGGAAGTTGAATATTGCATGTTAAATCTACAATTACAGAGGGAAAATCTATTCCTTTTCACAAGGCAAAGAAAAAGGCTCAAAGAAAACAAGGACTAATTATGTGGGAAAGAGACACTCCAACCAAAATGCTGGCCAAGAAAGCAGAGGCCAAGCCTCAATTGGTCACGCTTGGAACTTTCACTGCTTCACTTCCTAAATGGAACAACTGTACAAGTGCTACATCAGTTGCAGTTCCCACCTTCCTAATCTTGACTAGTAATCGTAGAAGTTGAATGACAGAGACAGGAAAGAAAAGTTGACATGGTCCTTAGGGGTCATTGGTGAACAACCCTTTGGTACTTCAATTCATTGGAGGAATCAGAGCCCTCAGGCATACCTCTTTTCCTAGTTATCCTACCACAGTTGTTGATGTTGATGTCGCTGTGTAATGAGTTTTGGTGGATGGAGCGAGTGGAAAGTGTTGGAAGAGGTGATGGTGGAACTACTACTGGTGGTGGTGGAATCTGATAGGTGTCAAGTGGTGGAGGAGGGTGGCGCCATTGTGGAAGAGGGCCGGCAAGGAGGAGGGTCTGAAGCAGTGGCCCTGCTTTCATCACTGCTTGCAGAAGCTTGCCTTTTTCTGGCAATGGCCTGTTCAGTGCTATCTGCAACTCGGGTTCTGCTTCAACTGGTGGTGCTGGTGGTGGCATGCGCTGCGGTGATGAAACAATGCTTTCATCACAATCTGAGGAAGAAAATCCATTGTTGGAGTCCATTCCTCTTCTGGGATCATCTTCAATGCTTGAAATCCCAGAATGTGGAGTTGATTGTTGCTGGCACTGTTGTAGTTGCTGTTGGAGCAATATCTTCTCAAAGAACACTCTTTGATACTTCTCCTGAGCTTCATCCCTCTCTTTAATGGCCCTGCCGAGCAGCTCTTTGAGTTGGGCTATTTGTTCATCTCTAATCTTGACCTCCTCTTGTGCCTTGAGTCTAGTGTCTTCCAGCTCCATAGTCAGCAGAAGAGATTGCCTTAGCTCATCCATACTCTGTTTCAACAATTAAACACACATGCCCACCTCAAGTTAATTAAAGCTTTCCCACTGTCAATAAATAAAAACCCAATCCAGTACAAATTCTTGAAAAATGGAAAAGGAAATTACACAAATTACCTAAGAAATTAATAACAATCTGGGCGAATTAAGGCATTTCTCACCTTTTCTTGGTATAAATAAGTCCAATTAAGAAGAAGACCTCTTTGATTATCCATGGCCCTTAACTAAACAAAAATTGAGATGTGGGGTTGGGAATTGGGAGGTGACTGGGGGAAGTAGAGCTGGGGGGAGGGAGGGATTTTAGTCAGTGATTTGTGCTCCTTATATGGACTAACTTTTGGCGCTGTTTACTTTACTCTCTCACAAGGCACTGTGCTCTTTAAATTTATGTTTTTCTTTGTGGGGGGTTGGGAGTGTTGGACTAAGACAGAAAAAGCCAAGAGAGCCTACACTGCCAAACCTAAAAGACTATGTATGCTCTGTAACATAAACAGGATGTATCTAATCTTATCTGACTCGAAGAGAGTTTTGTGTCTGAACTGATGGGCTGCGTCTTAGGCATCACAGGCAGGTGCCTATTCGGCAGCGGGGAATTACATATCAGCGACAAATGCGGGAGTAAAGACAACTCTGATTCACTGATGTGATTTGCACCCCTACTTTGCGTACTCTTCCAAGAAGCTTTTGTCAATATTTTTTTTTTCTTAAATGTTTTGTAGTGTAAATAAATTAGTGTTTTCGTAATCATATACGCAGTGGTTAAAATGATCTTATTGTTAGTGTACTAAACCGTCGATTCAACCCTAAATTCAATTAATTTAATAAAAATTAATTATATTTTTTATTATATTATATAAAATAATAATATATTTTAAAAATAAAAATAAATAAATAATTGGCTAAAAAAACTAACAAAATCCAAAATCAAAGAATAATATACATATAATAAAATACAAAGTTTAAGACTTAAAATTTTCTCAAAAAATAAAAATAAAATAAAAAAATTATTTTAATTGGTTGAATCACAAAAATAATTTTTTTAAAATTAATAGAATCGGACCCACCATCAATTTACAATCGAACTGCCCGCTTCAATCCGATTGCGGAAACATTGGTATAAACGCCAGAAGATGCACTATCATATTAGCGGTGTGATCATGAATTTCTATTGCTATGCACTATCATATTAGCGGTGTGATCATGAATTTCTATTGCAATGGAATAGAATTTTTAAAGATCAAATTTATTACTACAATTCGATTAGATGCTAATTATACTGATATTCCTCCACTGTCGAGATGACTGTCAGAAGTGGACACTGTCGAAAATGAATTTGAATCTTATAACCTTATTGTAGAAAGTAATTTTGGAATTTGAATTATATAACTTTATTATAGTAAGTAATACCTCAGATCAATTGAACTACAATTTTAATAAAATATTATGTTAATCTTGTTGTAAATGACTAATGATTGAGTTTGAGAATATTTAAGTTATATATATATATGTCATTTTATTTTTGTCGTGATGAATATTTTATTTTTTTAATACGAGTATTATACTAGCTAGTATTTGCTAAATGGTTCATATGCTTTTCAAAATCATGAGATGATTAGTAGTATTAGTTTGAAATTAGTTAATTTAATGTAAGAGAATGGATGCTCTTATTATTGTTAATAATCAGATAGGTTTTTTGTTTAAAAATTTCATGTTGTTACACATTATTTGGATTAGGTTCGTCGATTTATTACGACATAGAAAAAAAAAAGTGGTTCAATTGTATCAATTATTTGGGTTTGCATTGGCTTCATCATAAATTACAAAAGTATGCTAGCCTCATAGTCAAAATATATTTTTTTCTGAATTATTTTTTTCTTTTTTTATTTCATCAAATAATTTTATTAGATGGATGGACAAAACAAATTGCAATAAATTGAATATCTACCATTCTACTTTTTGAAATGATATTTAATTACATTGCTTTAAATTTTGGTCCGTCAGTATTTAATAGGGATACAGTTTTACTGCAAAAATTATGTTGCAAAACAATTGTCACCTCATAATCCAAAGGTCCCATCTAAAAATGGCTCTTTTGACCAATGGAGTACCCTTAACGTGTGTGTGTGTGTGTGTGTGTGTGTGTGTGTGTGTGTTATTAATTATTTATTTTGGGCTTATGAGAAAGTAGTAAAAATATCAATAGGAATAAAAATAAGGGGTGGCTTGAAACGAGTTTTATGAATTTTATCAGTATAAATTGATTTAAGTTAAATAATAATTTTTTTTTATTTTAACCTCAAACTGACCAGATTTGATTTATTTATTTATTTAAATTATTATATATTTATGTTTTTTTTAAAAAAATTATTTTAAAACTTCTTAATAGTATTATTTTTAAAAAATATAAATTTTAATATTTTTAAATTGTAAAACATGTCTAATGGTCTACTCATTGACTCATATCGAGTTTGAGTCCTTAAAAATTTTAACAGATAGAATTTTGGATTCAGACAAACTTGATTCACACCCGACTCATTGATATTCTTAAATGTCGGCCGATATAATACAATAGAAATTCTATGTTGCTATTAAATATCTAATTTTCAATTAAAATTACTGTTTAGTTGGTGAAGTGTGGACCAACATAGAAATTTTCTATATTGCTGCGAATGTCTTAAATTCGACCATACCTAGATTAACGGATGATAAATTGGTTATAAAAAATCCATTTTTTTCGACCATAGATGTTATTGAATCAAGAACTGATATTTAAAAAGAGAATTTGAGCTGACAACTTTGTTGCGGAGCTGGACAAACTAGACTATAGTACTGAGGAAAATCTTTTTAACTAGAATTAGAAACAGTTGATTAATAGAGATGACTCAAAGGTGTAAAACTCTCCAAACGTAGTCTCTAGAGTTTGTCCCATTGCCTCATATACCACAAAAATTCATCTTAGAATTTGTCACATTTTTTTTTTTTAGCAAAATGGCACAAGGTTAATTCATCAATCATCATCAATGAAGACAATTTTTTCGTGTCCCAAACTTTTCCACCACATGGACTGCTCACTTTGTATAATTGCTACTCAACTTTAGGTCACAGACAAACGAGGATTTTGGAGAGATTGGAATAAGAGCAATACTATTTAGTACCTCCAAGAATTACACATAACTGTGTAAAACATCCTTATTTCCTGTTATTTACAGTTCAATCGAGAACAACGTATTCAGTACGTTAAAAAAAAAAAATCTTACAATGGTGCTTTACAAACCCAACTTTCTTTGATCCGAGGATTTTGGAAAGATTGAATTCCGAACAGTATTAGTAATTTATTTAAGAATTACATTGATATGTTAAATTTAAGATTTACTGCTTTTCAACCAAACGGCAACACTTAATTTGATTATTTTTAACTTGAGATGCTACTTTATAGAGGAGTTTTTTATTAGTGATTGATCATGGGATTGGTTACCACAAGACAGTCTTTTGAAGAATGTTGTAGGCGGCTGATATCTATAAGAAAAGTCTTAAATCTTTATTAAATTAAGCGGTAATGGGAATTAGGTAGGATTTTTTTTTTTTTTTAACTTTTTGTGTGGAACTTCGAAAATTCTTTTTTTTTTATAATTTGTCTAGTAATAAATTAATTCTACTATTTTTTTCCTAAAAACTAATTAATTACATTATTAGGAAATATGTAACTACATTAAAAAATAATCTCGTATGGCCGTCAATTTAATTGTTTTCTTCCACGTGTTATGTGAATTGAGATTTCTATACGCACAATTTTCCATGATACACTATATATATGTGTGTGTGTATTTGTTTTACATGAATCGAGATTTAAGGGAAGAACAATAAAATTGGATCAATTATTTGTCACGAATTTGCATTTTAAGAAGTATTTATTCAAGAAATGGACTCGAGAAATTCCCATCTATTTAACTATAAAATAAATATTAAGATATAACTGCAATGAATGAATCGATTTTGCTCAATGTCCATAAAAAATATTAGCCGATAATATATAATATTTTTTTAAAAAAAAATATTATTGAGCATAGCATCTAATAAAGGGTAATTTGATAAAGACAACGCTCGCATGGCATGTGCATTTGACAATCAACATAAAACTAAAATTGAGAACTTTTTGAAATTTCTAAGACATTATTCTCAAAGATTTCTCAGATTCTCTATTTCTGTTTTTTTATCTTTATTTGTTTTTGTTGGTAGGAGTCAAATGTACATATTCATAATAGTCAAAAAACAAGAGCCAGTTTTTCGAAAATTTCCAACCAAAAGTTGAATTATTGACCCTTTTGGAGAGGCCAAAAAGTCTTCTTGGACAGGAAACATATTAGGCTTCAATTTTGACTAATTTTAGTTAAACTCAGCCTTTTATACGATCCATCTTTTTCTATTTGAATTTTTGTACCCATATTACTATTTTGTCGATTATTCGAACAACTCCCATAATTTTCTTCTGTGCGAATATAAATAAAAACGCACAAATATAATACATATTATAGTTTCAATTGGATGCATATTGCACCCAATATAAATATGTATTGTTGTGTCAAATATGTTTTTCGGTGCTAAATAAGAGACTTGACAAAATATACATGCATAAAAAATAAGTACATTTAATATAATATTTACAAGATCGGTCGAATATATATGTTTTTCTTTCGTAATATTTTTTTTTTAGTAATTTTTGTGTTGGGGTTATGAAATTAACAGTGACCAAAAGTTAATAGTAAAGAGTATAAAAGCATGTTGGGTATTGAAATATTTGTAGTAAAAACTTTATAATTTTTGTCTCTATAAGGTCATATATTACCTTGAGTTCTTGACCAATGCATGCCATGGGCAGGCTACTTTGATTTAATCAAAATTTTGGTGAGATTGTCACGAAGAATTGACCATTTAACAGTATTTATAATTTAAATTTAATATTTTAAATTTTTTTTGGAGAATTATATGATTATTCTTAGAGGGTTAGTACTTAGTACAATGTTAGTTTTTTTCTTGCTTTTTATTATTATTTCCTTTTTATAAAAAGAAGAGTGGCAAATCGAATAAGGTGCAGCTACCACTTAAAAAAGCGACCAAGAATCAATTAATGAGCCATCAAGTAGTTGATATGAGTCAACGAGTATTATTGTGTCCTCCCACTCATTACAAATTAAATTTTAAAACGTGTAGTAGTTTAAAAATATAAATAATTAAAAATTATTTTAAACTAAAAATAAAATGTCATCTTTAAAAATGATAATAAGTTGAATTTAAATTTATATTCGTAATAAATCTGTGTGCTCGGGGACAAGTTCAAACTCTGTTAAATGAATTTTGACATGTAATAAATTTTATTTTTCAAAATCAATCGAGTTCAGGACAGAAAACGAGTTTTATTAAACTTATTTTGTGTATATATATATATATACTAAATATATACTCGTATATTTAATTACCTTAATAGTAGTAGTTTCCTCCCAAAAAAGGTTAAACTAAAATTTTGAAAAGCTTGATAAGATTAATCTCTATTTTTTTTCAAAATAATTAATTAAAAAAATAGCTTTAGGGATTTCGCATGAACATCTAACACAGCAAGATCCACTATAGTTTACATGTTTTTAGGAGAAATTAAAAATTATTTAGATTTAGACGTAATTATCAGTCTGCAAATTTAATAATTCTTATTATTGATATTAATTCAATCATTTAATTGTCAATGCAGTTCAAAGGCCCTGTCACAAAAATAACGAAAACAAATTAGTCAAATGTGGGCCCCACTTTCTCCCCGTACGGTCGTTTCACTCTTTATTAAAGCAGTTGGTTGGGTAGTCATCATTGATATTATTATTACATCAAAAATCGAACTGGAATCCCATGTGACCATTCACAAGAAAAGCTTATACATAAGCATCTGTTTGGTTTCAATTTCTCAAAATATTTTTTTATTTTTATTTTTATTTAAAAACATGTTTGATTTTGTAATATTCATCCTATTTTTAAAAATATATATTTCAAAAAACATATGTTCAAAAAAATATTATTTTTCATATGTAATAAAATAATAAATCAATCAAGTATATATATTTTCATAAAAAGAAATGAGGGAAAACAAACACGCTTTTTATTCATTTTTTTGAGTTTGTTTCTAATAATACACCACTCAAAAGCTACGCCTTTATTCTTATAGTCAAAAGTCTACACTCCATTTTTCACAAAAGTTTTTTTGTCTGAAAAAACTATTTATTGTACTTTTTAAAAAATAGGTAAATCAAAGTTTTAATCTCACGTGTCAAATAAATTGATGATCAAATTTTACAACTATTAATTCAAATGCATTTTTTTTTACATAAAATAAAATAAATTAGTTTTAATGTTCCAACAAATTTTTAGAATCATTTCAATGAATCCTAAAAGAGCCAAAGGTTCCTCTAATTTTTTTCATGTGTTCGTTACACCAATTTATCCAAACACGGTGTTATTTTGTGTGGGAGAACAACATATGATAGACCGGGAGACCTTGTGTTTCATGCTAGGCAACCGCTGCATGTGGGAGAATATTAAAAGCGTAAACAAGTCGAATTTAAGGATGTTAGAATTTTTATTAATATATAAAATTTATATTTAAATTTAATTTTATTATATATATTTAATATTTTTTTATTAATCGAATCGAACTTGAATCGAGTTTCAAATTTATTTATGAGAGATTAACTGGCTATTAATTTACAAAACTAAGTGTATATGTATATTTATTTATATACGAACCGTTAATTTACAAAATCAGAAAATATAGATAAGCTTTTCAACTTTTACTTGGGTTTAAGCAATTCCCTGTAAATCAACAGTTGTTTTATATATATGTGCGTATACATATCATAGATTGGTGAAGTACTACGGGATAAAGTTATTGTAATTTAATCGACGATAAAATTAAATTTTTGAATAATAACAAGGATAGAAATATTAAAAAAAAAAAGTTTTAAATATTTATGAAAATACCAGAAGCTGAAAAGCACCCTTTAGGGTGTTTCCAGCTTTTATTTATTTATTTATTTTTCTTTCAATCAAGCAGAAGTAGAAGCAACATGTTTGGTTCCTAAATTACTTTTTAAAAGCTAAAAGCTGGTAAGCTTTTTTCTTAAGTGCTCCCTTAGTGAACAGAAGCTATAAACAGGTTCTTTAGGTGATGGACTTTTGTTTTGTAAAATAAGTGAGAGGCTAGTTGGAAAAGGAGAATTGATATTGGCACTTTATTATTTACTATTGGCGTACCCAAATATATATATTATTCATTGTTTAAGAAATCAATAAAAAAATTGAGCATCATGTGGTACTTTTGGAACACAAATATTCAATTCCCATTGAAAAATTATACCCCATTAATTTAAACTTTTCAAAATATTGGTAAACTACCCCTTCATTCATGAACCAGTTTAGTATGTTTTATTATTATTACTACTTTATTATCTTTAATACTTTTATTATCATTATAGTTACTATTATTATCATTATTATAATTATTATTACTACAAAGGTTACTATTTTTAGTAATTATAATCAGTATTGTTATTACTGTAATAATTCATATAAAAGCACATGCATACAGTTTACTCATATATGCATATTAAATACTACTATATTGATTATATATGTACACCAATAATTTTTCAGAAAGTGAGAAAAAAAAAAAGAAAAAAAACTCATGCTCTTCCTTTCGAAAAGAAATAATTAAAATCTATGATGCAGGTACTTTTGACAAGAAATTGTATTCATATTGAACATTTGGATATGATTCAATATACTCAAATATTCAATATGTATTAAGTATTTAATATTTCAAAATATGTTCAAAAGATAAAAAAATATATAAGTTTGATATGTAAATTAGACATGTCCATAACTAATAAAATGCAAATTATATAATACAAGAATATAACATGTTAAAATTTCATAAATATAAATAATATTAAGATGGGAGATATGCATTCTTATCACTTAATGGCAAAGCAACAATGATCACAAAATGATAACATTTTCATAATGAAAATTGAAAGCAATAAAAGATGACAAGGAGAAGTTCAATCCAGTCCAGTCCCATAGTCAAATGACCAAAATATTTATGTAACACCTTCCTCTTCAACTAGTTCATATGATAAGGAAATTTTTTATATAATTATGTGAAAATATAAGGCCAAATCACTTTGGTAATTCCCCATCTCTATATTTTATCTTATTTTCATTTTTCATATTCCAAATAACTTATTTTAATTCCTCATCTCTACAATTTATTATATAATAGGCCTAATCATTGTGATGTCGTTAGTTTGACAAAATCTTTTTTAACTTGGATGCAATACTCCATCATCCAGGGGTATTTTTAATAAATTACAATGACTTAGTCTTCTATCCTAATTTACGTGTTAGAAATGATACAACAGTCAAATCACTTGTGAAAATATTGCTTCATAAACGAGTAAATTATAGAGCACCTATTGACCGTAAGTTTTTTTTTTTCGACAAGCTTCATTTTGTAATTGTGATTTATCATTCATTTGTTTAGATAATAAGGTGATTCGAGAATCAGTATTCTCAATTCAGGTCCAACTACATCGATCCAAAATGTATAATTTGAGTTCGGGAAGTAACTTACAACCGACAAGTTTTAAATGTTAATGTTGGACAAAACAATATTATTTTTCAATTATTAGAATTAGAGCGAATAGAATTTTCACATAACAACCACTTGTTATGTGAATTAGAATTAGAATTCACACAACAATTCACATAAAAAGAATTAGAATTCTCTCACCCACTTCATTTCTCCTCCTCACAACCACCCCCACCCCTCCCCCACCCAAAAAGAAAAAAGAAAATCCATCCACAAAAATAGTGTCTTTGTCTTGAAATCTTGCAGATACGTGCGGAAAAAAAAAATCACATAACAAGAGAAAAAAATTAAAAAATTGAATTATCCAAAAAATGTACGTCGAATATTAACTTTTGAATTTTTTATCTCATATATTTGATAAATGGAAAATGAAAATGCCATTTTTTGAATAAACATGATGCAAAATATTTGAAGTGGGGAAAATCCCATCTAAAGTTGTGGGTATAGAGGCTACTCTCACTTACATAGCTGAACTAGTTTATTGGATATGTTAATGCATTGAAAAGATGATTTTGCCTTGTACCAAAATGTAAATCTACACTAGTCTTTGCTATATCACCACATTAATTTATTTTTAAAATTAAATGTTTATATTCTCTAATATAGAAGATATTGCAAATATATAAAGTAAAACTTAGTATCAAATAAAACAATATTTGTATAATACAATATATAATGGACAAAGTGTATTTGTTTCATAAATCAGAATGCAACATCAAAAACTATATATTAGTCATGTAAAATACAAAGTTATTCTGTCAAATAAAATGAAGTTTGGAATTACTAAAAAAATTACAAATTTAATTATTGAATTTTGTCCTACTAAGAGATACAATACTATAAGCAAACCAAAAATTATTATATGATTACTTTATTAATATTTGCAAATGATAACAATATAAGAAATTCTATTTTGTTATGAAATTAAAAGATATATTGCAACTCAATCTACTTTTACATGACAATCTTAATTTTTTGCTCAATTAATTTGGTTAAACTTGGAATCATTGACTGTTCAAAATTCCCTTCGCTTAAACTACAATAGAAACAAATATGATAATTATCTATAATAAAATAGGAATTTTTTTGCAATGCTAGGTATTGATTTCTAAACATTTCCTTTCCAGTGTTAGGTATTGAAATCTATGACCCTGCAATGCACAACATAATTTTTTCAGTGGACCACAATTTTCTTGTGGTATTTGATAAAAAAAGCAGAAAACTAAATAGAATATGCAAAACAAATTTAAAGAAATATTAATTATGAAATTAATACAATTTTTTTTCACGAAGCAAGTACCAAAAATATTATTTTACTACTATTATAAAAAAAAAACATAATTACTATATAATTAATCACTATAAAAAATGAAACTACTAGTATTTAGTTATCATAGTAATTGATTATCACAACGTACAAAAATATTAAACTACTAGCATCCCCCCACCTCCCCACGGGATTGCCACATATTTCCTATACAAGTTTTGCCAAACAAGATGTGCATTACCTGCTTGTGTTATTCGTCATCTACAATACAGTCATGCTTTATAAATCTTAATCTCACAATGGTGAAACGACGTGCAGACCAAAAAGTATATGTAATGTATCCCCCAATAACATCCACTTGAAATTTAGAAGCAAAGTGATAAAAGAGCAATACACCATATATACACACTGTCAATCAACATACATTGTCATCGGCTATATTAAACCGCCTTTCAAGACATGCATCCAGATGCTAACAAAAACCCGACAATGCAAAAGGTCAGGACTGGAGCATCAGTTTGTATTTACTTAATAAACAGGAAGAATAAGCAGCTAAACATAACATCAGGTTTTAAGGTGCTTCAGAATATTCTTGCTTCAGTTCTATGTGGATCGTCTCAATTAGTCCTCAGCATTGCTAGTCACTGAACCTTCAGACAGACTACATTTTGATCATTCTAGAGTACAATTTAGGATAGAGAAAACATAGACAAGCTATTTGTGTAGTATTTCATATATTCCCACAAGATGTTTTCCAATTTTCCCATGTACTGGGGGATGGTAGCAATTAGTATAAAGCTGTGGATTTACAAATTAAGATTGCAAGTTTATTGGTAGTACTAACAAAATTGCACATACATACCTGTATACTAATCACTTGCTTGTGTTGCCTTGAAGAAGATATGAAGCTTTGCTGCGGACCTGCATAGTTAGAGCCACTTTCAGGAACGATTTTATGTGGTTTGTCATTTTTGTTTGTGTTGTTACCGAGGTGCTAATTTTCAAAAAAAAAAAAAAATTGTAGGGGTGGAGTATATTAAGATGATAGTACAACTTGCATGCAGAAATATTCGACGCAAGCGACAAGCAAAGGCTCAATTAGGATCACTGCTAAAACCATTTCACAACAAAGAGCGAGCGAGAAAGAGAGATGCATTTGATGCTCACATTTGAAGCATAAGACCTCAAATCAGTGATGGTTATTCCACAAGAGCAATTCCGGAGACAAGCGCCCCATAACTCATGTATTGCTGCTGTATCTTTTAACGTGGTGTCAAAGAGTAGCCAGTTCTCCGTCAGACTCAAGTATATATACATTTGGAAGAGATCACAATTCTTGTCCTTTACATTTATCGAAATTAGCAATCTTAGGATTTCCTCTGCATCACATACCTGCAAATGAGGAACATAATTTAGAAATATATTTAACTATTTGCATGAAGAATGAGAACAGATAATCATCTTCTGTGCTCTGCTTCAGCAAAATATGAAAAATAATAGTACACTAGTCAAATTTTTGTTCTCCAAGCTCAATGATTTGCTTATAATTGCTTATATTACTTCAAGAGCCAATCCCCTTTTGTTTAAATAACCAAGAGCAGAAGTCAAGCATTCCGCTACTATTGGAACAGTAGCCAATAAGACTATTCTGATAGTTGGATTTCCAGCAAGACTAAACTAGAAATGACAAAGCATCAAGTGTAATTACCTTCTCATCCAAACATGTCACCAGAAATTGGAATGCCACTGCACTCCTAAGCTGCTTACTTCGTCCATCAACTCCCATAATACTCTCCACCACTCTCAAGCAATTAATGTTGCAAGGCAATCTTCATTAAGAACATAACATTTTCAGTGAAGACAGCTGACATATATCGAACTTGAGAGGGGGGTGCATACAAAAATATGATTCTTAACCAATCAAAAGACAGTATAGAAGCATTAAATAAATCAAAGGGACTTTCAACATGCAGATACAATATCTTCCTTTGTTCCAAAATTTACTGTTCCTACGTCTTTTCTGGGATGTCCCAAAATAAAGCTTAGTTCCTAATATAGAAATTTCTTTTTATAAAATACACTCTCAATTAAAGTAGCGGAGTGAAAGGAACTCTCAACCACAAATTTTGGGTGCATCTAAAGATACAAATAATTTTTTAGTTTTTCAATTCTCAAGTAAATCTCTGAACAGAATCAAATGGAAGTAATTTTTTAGGGAGTATTACTCATTATCACTCGGACATGTTCTAATCAATAAATTTGGAAGTCAGCACCTTTAGAATTAAATTTGACAACACCCAGAGAAACTGGACCAACAGCTGTAGAAACTTTACAAGGTATTTACTAACTGAAGAAAGTGTATCGAGTATCCTTGGCGATATTTTCACCAAGAGTTGTCATCAAGAACTACAAAAATTGGACAGATAAAATAATTAAGAACAAAAACTGGCTTGCTTTTAACACTTCCAGAATCAGGAATCATCTGACCACTTATATTGCATAATCAGAGTCATTAGCCCTGAAATAAAAACCTAGTGGTTTTTAAAGATAAGCAAATCAATGCTGAAACCCAATTTCACAGTCATTAAATGAATTAGCCTTCAGTAATGAAAAACTTATATCAAGGATAAGGTGCAAGTGAGTCTCAATATTACAGTAACCATTGTCCGACTTAATGTTTTCAATTTTGCTTCTCAGGAATGGTATATGACATCATACATGTATTGACACGTTTAAAGGACTCAATGAGAAGGCAAAAGAGAACAAGAAGGGAGACAAAATTGGATATTAAACTCTGGAGTATCAGATAATAACCTGTAAGCAAGAGATTTTGCTACTTTCTTACAGCTGTCGGGCCATTCCTCATCTCTGAAGGAATTTATTACTGAGAGCATGCCCTCATGCAATACCATAGACAGGCCTAGAAGTTGTCGATCAAGAAAGAGAGAAATGATTATAACTAGCACTTCTGCTGCTTCTTGAGTTGAGAGAATTATATTTGCATCCCTGCAAACAAAAAATGTGATGCCAATATTTCAAAATCATCAAAATATTTAAAGTTTGGACCAAGTTAAAAAGCACTCAGACAGACAATGCTGTCCCTTTATTATTCCCCATCACTCAATTGATCTATGACATTATTCTTTATTGAACTTAGGTTCAAAGTTTGATTACACAATTTTGAAATTACAAACTTAATGCTTCAACCAGATGAGTAAGAGAAATAGTCAGACATTATCACATAAAACTAAAATTAACTCACGGGAGCAGGCTGTAGTGCTCTAGTAATGTTATATACATACCTTATTTGGCAACAAAAAGCAGCGTATTTTATCCAAGACCGAATGTTTTGTGGTGGTCCTGCTATAACAGAATCTAAGACACATTGCAAGGAGATGTGAAGAGCAGACAAAAGATGATCTTATCTAATGATAGCAATTATCAAATATCATGCACATAATAACTATGTCCATGGCAAGTAGATGGAACAGTTATATGACATCTTTAAATCTTGATTACAATCAACAAACAGCTAGAATAAGAGATAAAACAAAAGGAGAAGAAAAACATAGATTTTGTTAAATATTTTAAATTCCTCTGTTCCTCCGTAATTATTAAGTATACATGGCAGCATTGAATAATGCCAAAGGGAAAGAACGAAATCTGATCGGATTAAAATGCACAAGGCACCAGGCTCATAAACTATTTATTGCCAGTTAGCCAAACTACATGGATTTCGTACTTTTGCTGAGCGGTTCACTCATTGTAGGAAATGGGTCTAAGTATTAGAAGGATCCATCCAATTTCAGGTCATTTGAATATGATTTGTTCATAGGCCCAATCACAAGCAATCTGCAAGTATTTCTATGGATGCCCATCTCATATGCAGTCAAAGTGATTTAGATTAGGGCCTCAGATATCTCATTGGCATGCAGAAACTTTAAGATTAAAAATGCATTCAAATGCTTACCAGCAGGAACCATATCAATGTCTGATGAAAACTTAGAAGGTGAATCCAGCAGAAAACCATATGCTTGAAGAGCTCTTTTAAGATCTGAATACCTGGGTAACCAGTCAATTCTGATGGCAGAAGAATCAGCCTGCTTAACATCATAAAGGGTAAACAAAACCTGAAGGTTAGAAATTGAAAGAAATTATATCTCATGTTCATGCTTGTGGATAGAATACACCATACGAGAGAGAAAGAACAACCTTATCTTTAATTGAGAGAATAGCACACCAAAATTCACAGGCAGCTTCCATCAACCCTACCTTTGATGAATATAACACTGGAAAATCATAAGGAAAGAGCATAACATAAAATGACTGACATTTCAACAGATGATTTTATATGACATTACACTCACTTAAGTTAAATGTCCAGGTTGCAATGGATTTTTCAACACAACCGCATGCATATACAAGGTGCAATAGCCAGCCATCCGCCAACAATCCTTCAAGGAAATTTTCCCCTACAACAGCATGACAGATAGATTACAGAATTTAAATGTTTAATTGAACAGAACCTTCATTTCATGTTTATGAAATTCAGGCATTTTTACTAAGATAATGCAAAATCAAAAGGCTGATACTACCTTATTCAAAAAATAGTATCTTATCCAGAGAAACAATTTCGGCAGAAGAGAAGTAAAAGAAGCTATAACTCAAAACCTTTCTCAATGTTTAGCTCAACCAGTGAATTGATCTTGTGCTTCATGAAAGACTGCAGGAGAACAGAACTTTTCAGCTCTGGATACTCCTGCTGTGGCAACTTTTCCTGCAAGTTATAAACTAATAATAATAATAATAATAATAATAATAAAATAGCTGTAATTATTGAATTGAAGAGGAAATTGAATTTTGTAGGTAAGAGATGAATCAAGCTCATGGAAATAGAACCTGCTCCCCGAAAACCCGAATGCCCCAGAAAGGCATTTCTTCATCACCATTTATTTGACTTATCTACAAAGAGATTTTGTATTAGAAGTAACATAAAATAGGAAATTATTCCATGAAGACAAGAACTCAAACAGAAACAAAAAGAATAACCCATGCCTCCTTTTGGCACTTGTCAACGCATTCTGACAGTCGTGCTTCTGCAGCATCATAAACCTCATCCTCTGCATCAGAAACCTTTCGGATCTTTTTTTGTTTGGATTTTCTCTCATTAAGCCTCTTTTGCTCTTTCTTGTAATCCTCTAAGAGGTCATCCAAACCAATGAGTTTCTTCCTATAATATAGGACAAGATGATGTCACCAGAGAATCTATATATATATATATATATTCAAATGAAATAGTCACTTACAATCCTGCTGAAATTTCTCAAACCATACTCTATCAAGATAATAGAGTGCATAGCAATTTATAGCACAAGCACCATGGTATTCATAGATCGCAATTCATCCCCAAAAAAATATTGAAAACACTCATATATTTGTAAGCCTGTCATTTTACAGCCTTATCCTATGGTGAGGACAGAAAGGACTAAATTTCAAGTTGTGAATAACATTAGGGGTAACTTGCTATGTAGAATAAAAAAATATTAAACAAAGAGAAAGTGAGAGCCGGTGAAAAGTATAGATCATGATTGAAACAGACTATTTATAGCAAAGAAAATCCAGTCCTCTGTTACATGAAGCTAATTTACATATCTAATAATATCGCTACATAGTAGCACATAAGTATATACTTGGTCATATGCAAGCAAGTTATTAACACTAAAAACAGACCTTGAACATATTCAGTTATTTGAATTTCAACTAAAGATATTCCTTGACATTGGATACCATGTTGGCATGGTTCTTGATTCAATTATGAGGAATAAATTTAAGCACATACTGAGGCAAGGTGATAGAAAATGAGTTCAATGTCTGCATCAATTTAATGCACAAAGTTTGTGCGTATCAATTCAGTTTATCCTTAATGCAAACTAGTTACGAATAATATTGTCCAACAAGGAGGATTAAAACTAGAAATGAATGAGACCCTCGCAATTTGTGAAGTGGATTTAAGCCATTTGGCAAATGTGCCTAACCTATTCCTAGTCTTACTTCCCATCTCTTTATTTATAATCCAAACTAATAAAATGGCGAAAATTTCATGATCCCACAATATTAGTATTCAGGAAATAGCACTTCCAACACTAGGCAATCCATGCGTTCTCAATAACATACCAAGGAAAACCCCAATACATGGGTAGGCAATGCACTCGAGTTACAACACGGACCACAACTCATTATAAAGTCATCAAAGAAACAACAAGACAAATTAGGTTCAACTAACTAACATCAAACAAAAGAAGAAGAATTTAAGTTAAACTTTTTAAATACACCATATTTATTTATAAATTAACACTCTACACAAAGCTTATTCCCATAGTCTATCAAATAAAGTATTCACTTTGGTGAACATGAACATTGACCAAAGGAGATGAGGGAGAAATGAAGCCACGGGGCTTTGATACCAGACAATAATTAAAAAAAAAAAAAAAAAGCCTTTCCAACTTAATCAGAATACAATACAATAGGAAAGTTATGATGAAAAACAAGAATGGGAAAAGGGTTTACTTTTTCTTTGTGAGAGGTGGAGAAATTCGAATGGGTTCTTCAAACTCGAAGTCCAGCGGATCGTATGTGTCGGCCATTTCTTTCTTTCTCCCTCAAACACACCAAAAAAACTGATTTCTCTATCTCTCTGAACTGCCGTCGATGGAGTTCTTCTTGGAGGTGAATATTTTTTCTGGAGTGCAAATTGTGGGCGCCAAAATGAGATGACACCATCATTCGATAAATTCTCTTTTTGGGGGTAGCCGGGTAGGGGCATATTCGGATACTCCAATTCTGGTGGGCTGGGCTTGTTGGTCAGTTTGGGTGGGCTTCGATTTTTCTGGATTTAGGGAGAGTAGTTGGTCCGCAGTTGAGAGACTGAAACTTTTACCGTGATTTATAAAGTATAATACTCCAATCGTCCAAAAAATATTAGGCTAATTTAATCTCATATGGAATTTAAGATGAAAATTAAAAAAATATTTTTATATATTTTTAAGTTATTATTTTTAAAAGAATGATATTATTTATTTTATTAAGAAGATAATTTAGATGGTGTCTACCAATAAAGTTGGGACATAAGAAGTAGATTTTAGCCAATCATAATTTCATAAAGTTAAATTTTCTAAAATCAATATTTATTAAAATCAATTATTACAAAAATCAATTTTAATAAATTAATAAAATTTGCAAAACTTGACATGCTCACCCTTAGTAGGGGTATCATCGTATCACATTTTGAACTAAATGTATGCTTATCTAATTAAAATCCATTTTTTCAATTTGAGCAATATTAGATTTTACTTTCGAAATAAACTTACAAAGTATGTGGATAAAATAAAATTATAAAATTTAAATATGTTAGTAATGGTAGATTTATAATTTATACTATCAAATTAAAGGAGTTACGGACTTAACAAAAACAAAGTGGATTCACATTTTAAACCGTTCTACTTTGAACCAGTTTCATTTATTTCATATTTATTGATATTTTTCAATGGGATATATTAAAATCTTTTAATCAAGTATAGAGCCTAAACAATCACAAACAATTGGATTTTTAACTTTAATATGATTATAGGAATCTATCAATCTAATGTAAAATTGTAATAGATCAACTTGACATATAAATATATTTAGTTTAGTGACATTCTTAAATGGTTCGCTCAATGACAAAATTTTGTTGAAATTATTTTTTTTATTTGAAAATAGTTTTGGTACTCGACTTTATCGTCGAACTAATTTACTCGATGTAATCTACAAGGTGAAATTAAATATGTCGAAAATTTTATTAAGTTATTTTTCTAAATACATTTGGTGGGGTCCGATTTTAATGAAAGACAGAGCCAGGAAACATTGATATTAGATGTCTCATCTCATCTAATTGATCTGTGTATACTTAAGCTAAAAATCATTGCTATTCTAACAAGTATCATCAGTATCTGCTAAAAACATTGTTTTGAAGCAAATGATTCAAATATGTCAGAACTGAAATTAGAAAGATTTCCATCCAAAATATGAATTGATTTTCAGTTTTCAGAGTCAAACTTCAAGCATCTGAACTCAGCCTAATTTGTGCTCTGTCCTAAGTATGTATTATTAAAATTCAAAGTGAAGAAACAAATCTCAACAATAAGGTCCAAGACCTGCTGTTGCTGATAGGACAAAAAAAAGTGTTTCGATCTTGGATTTTGGTGAAGAAAGGACAAAGAAAAAGGAAAACGATCAAAATATAAAGCACGAATTACTATCATTTAAAGTGAGAAAAATATTTTCTTAATATTTTCGATACTAAAATTCAAGAACCAACACAACATACAAGTTCTACCGTCATACTTTTGCAAACAAATTGAGAATATTCTGCGCGCTCGTGTTAAAAAGTAATGGTAAAATTGTATAATAATCCTCTTTCTAGATTATAAACTATGTCAGTAAGTATCAAGATGCTCAGGATTATACCGACAACATGTCTGTTTTCAACAATGTTACGATGTGGAGATTAAGCACAAAATTTATAACAGTTTTCTTGTAAGTGAATGATCTTACAGTTGTAACGAGAGGTTTGAAATGAAATACATTTGATTCTGTTCAACTGTTTTCTGAATCTTTTTAATGTATGATGCATCGTCGACTTTTTAGTCATAACTCAGGCTATACCTCGTGCTCATGCACCTTATTACTTGATAATAAGGCTGCCGAAAGCAATGGTTGCCGATGCAAAGCAATTCTTGCCCTGATAATCTGCTAATCCCCTTGTCTGCAAGATCTTTCTCTGTTTGCTTATCGTAAAGAGGTCCAGTGATCTTCACATTCTTCACTTAGGAGCCTAACGGAAGAGAAACAATTGCAAACATCAATGGTGTATTGTGCACCAAATGAAAATCCGATGATTATTGATACAACGTAGGGTGATCCCGTGAAAGGAAAGTCAACCAGGATGAGGCCAAGGCAGGATAGTAAGAGGATTAGTGTGATCATTAGAGGGCTAGGGAATTTGTACTTGCCAAGTAAATATTCAGACATGTACCCTGATAAAATTATGCTGAGAAGTGACACAAAAGTTTGTAGTCATTAGGATAACCTAGTGATTCTCCAATCTGTCCCATGTTGTCCACAGCTGCAATGCATGAACCAAGCCCACAGAACGTCTGCCACAAATAACAATGTCATATCAGTGCTTATAATTGATTGCAAAACGTTGTAATCTTCCCCCCTTTCCGGTTTATTAACTATGTTCGGATACCATTTGGAAGTTGGCTTAATATCCTCTCTTTTTGCAGCCAAAGGTTGTGGTACTGATGCTGGTTTCCTCGAGTCCTCCAAGGACTCTGGTGGATTCGGTATGGTTATATTAGGAGAATTGGGTTGATTCTTTCTTTTTTTTTTTTTCTCCAAAGTACTAAGTCCTGTTTAATGGAAATCAAAACAGGGACAAGTAGCAAGAAGCATAGGCTGTGTGTGAGAAAGTCACTTCTTTTTGAACTATAGTCATGACCATGACAAACAATGCCACAGCCATTGTCGCATAAAGGAAATGATAGAAGACATTAAGCTCATTCGACATCTTCAAAGTCTTCATTTAGCGTATTACAAAGGCTAACAATACCGATAATACTGATGGGAGCCAAGCAATTAGAAGAATAAGAGACTTGGCATCATTTCCATAGATAGCCAAATAGATTTGTGTATAAATGGCACCACTTAATCCAGCATAACCTTTCCAAAGACCTATGATGACCCCTCGGCCATGGGGGAAGTTCCTGACAGAGGTAACAAGAGCAATCGTGTTGTAAAATTTCTGGGAATTGGCTCAAACGCCCATGTACACACACATTTGCCACACTTTAGGTTTGGCAATCTTCCTAGTGACAGCCGTCCATATCAAGAAATAGCCCTCAAAATTTCAAGCCGCGCCTATCAAAAGCGTGACCCAAACAGGAGATATCTCGACCAAGAGGCCTGATTGAATGCCAACACTGGCACCAAGATCCTTATAGAAGCTAATGAGATCAAGTGTGTTGGTCATATCCTAGACCCGACTTTATCTCCTTGGAGTTAAGTCCCAAACAGATACGTCGCACCAGCTCCACACATAACAAGAATGCATGCAAACAAGCATAACCAGGGGCCTTTTGACACATGAATTATGAAGCATAGCAGAACATGATTTCCACCATGACTAGAGGCCAAGACTCCTGCCATTGTCGGATCACCCATCTTAATTAGTCTCACGTTACATATACAGTGATGTTACTTAACAAGGTTCGTGTGAGATTGATGTTGAAAGAAAGGAAGTGAAATCAAGATAGTAGTACGTATTGAAGTTTCATATATAGCCAGATTCTTGAGTTCTTGCAAATATAGTTTAATCTTGTTCTCAGGCAAGCAAGGCAATTTATGAATTTGATCATAAAAAATCGAGTTTGAACACAACTCCGACAATACTCTTATTCAAGAATGAGAAGAAACTGTTGGGCTGGAAGGCTGAGCCCAAAAGTTAACAGAAGAAATCTAGTGATGGGCCTTCAAAATTTAGTATCTGCTGTATCATGATTGCAACTTCTTCTGGTTTAGGAGTCACGTGCACAAGGAGACATGGGCACATGCCCACTATAGTTTCCTTTCCCAGCGGCAACTTGCCCAATTTTTCAGTGCTCTCTCTGCTAATAATTGCTCACATGTATTCACTTTCTCCCTCTTCCTTTCTTCACTCTCTATGTACAGTTACATATATATATATAATCCAAAGCACAGCATGTGCATGCACAGCTAATATTCCACACCAGTAGGGACAATTTCCTAGACGACTTCTAAGTTCTAATGTTCGGGTTCTTATGCCTTTTGATTTGAATTTGTCCCATTTTTTTCTACTTTTCTCTATGTAAATAATTACTTGTATCTGTAATCTTCTTGATCACAGTTTAAATATTTGATTGGATGGAAATTGGACAATTAGTCAATTAGTCAATATTCTTATTTTTAAAGGAGAAAAAAAAAACCCATAAATGAAGTGTCTTTTGAAGTATTTTTTTAATATATTTTAAAAAAATAAATAAAAATATTATTAGTTTTAATGAGTCTTATGCTTCAATAATGGTCCAACAAGGACGAACTTTAAAAAAGCACAAACACATTCTTCTGTGCTGGATGCTTGAATCATATTTAACGTAGACTTAATATCCGTAACTTTCTTGCCAAAAGAAGTAGTCTAATTAATTGAAAAGTGAACCTCTTTGTCAAAACCCCTACGGTGCAAAATCATAAAACTTAAAGAAAAATAAAAAAAAATATTTTCAAGCCTTAAAAATGAAAAATAAATCGTGAAAGATGTGAAAACACGAAATGTTTATTCAAAGAAGATACTAATGACGAAAAAGAATCCTAGTAGGCATTTAAATGAGTCAAATCTAGGTCAAATAGGCATAAAACTCATCCGACCCAAAAAATTATGAAACTTAAAAAAAAAATTACTCGATCACATGACTAAGCAAATAGTAGAATATAGGATTTAAAAAATAACTATAATAATAATAATAATAATATCCACAAATGGTTGAAAAATAGAAAAAAATTCAGATGGATCGAAATATTAGAATTTTGAGTTGATTGAGAGGCCATGCCATCTCACGAAAAACGAGTTCATGAATATATAAAATTTATGTCTTTTTAAATTATGTTAGAAAATTACACAAATAAATCATTCCTATTTAAACTTTTGCTCGTACACACACTCTCAAAACTATTGACTTCTTGTTCTATATCAACCCTTTTTATGTTAACCTTTGTTGTGTAGCTAAGCCTTATCAAACATTTACTAATTTTATCTAAATTGTCAAATAGGTGTTTCAATTAATTAAATTATATTTTTTAATTTTCAAATTATTAATATTGAATATTTTAATCCCATTCTAATTTAGGTAAGTAGCCAAACTCCCACGTTCTACAAAATTTATGTATGCTTGAGGTGTCTAAATAATAAAGTCCAGCACTTTATTTGAGAAAGAGTCCAATTATAGTGGTATCATATGGGGCTCCATGTTCTTCCAATGATTAATGGCAGGATTTGGTCCCATGATGTGTCTTTTTAATCACATGCAAAGTGAAGTGGAGCGGGAAGCCCGATAATATTAAAACTGAACGTGAGGCTCCGACCCGCTTCTTCCAATTTTGCAATATTGGAGTCTACCAGCTACGGGTGTGTGGACTGTGGAGTGGTACATGGGCTATGGCCCATATTAATAGGACCCATCAGTTTCTCTTTAAAATTAAAGCATATGAACTAATTTTACCACTATCACAATTTAGCTATGTATTTAAAAAAAAATGATTAATAAAATCAAACGAACTCAAACATTTATTAGTGAAGTTTCATATGTGCAATTCAAATTCATTACCTCCATTGTTGTAAATGGTGTAACTATGCACATGCATGGGCTGCATTATGTGTATGTATCTACTGTCAATTATTTTATTTGGTATTAAAGTGAAATATTTGATATTACGATTAAATACGTATCATATTGAGTGTTAGAATGATTATCAAGTATTTTATTTTTTTAAAAAATCAAGTATTTAAAATATTTAATATTGCACTCGATATATTCACATCGATTAATATTTACAAAATCCTTGATATATATCTACTACACTCAATACACATAAAGTGGGTATAGCACGAATTATAAGAATTATATCATTTTTGTCACTCTGCAAAACCAATTATTATTGAAAAATATTTAGTTCTTCTCCATTCTAAACTGTGACTATCTCTAAACCAAAAGGTATTGTTTAAATTAACCAATAAAGTTAAAAATAAAAAATTAAATTAATAAAATCTTTATTAATCTCTGTTTTCTAACTTGCCTTATCAATTAATCCAAACTGGGGCAGGGGCGTGATTATTAAACGTATGATTAGGGCAATATAAGATATATCTTAAAGTACAGGGGTTAATGATTGATATTGGGGCTGGAATATGCAAAAGGCAAAACAATATTGGACTAGATGGTCCATGTGTAAATTTTGACCACAAACTTTATCAAGTCCTACTAAATTTCTTGTGAAGATGGTGTATGCAGTCGATAAAATTATATTAAATTAAATTAAAAATTTGAGTAATTAAAAATGTGATACATCATTTTATCATACGAAATAGAGAGTCAAAATAAAACAGTTCGGTTTTCATTGAAACAATTTTGAATATATAATTTTTGGTAAAACCGAAATAAAAAGAAATTAGTCAAGTTTTGCGTTTGGTCTCTTAAATTATTAATATTCATCAATATTAAGATTCAACAATATTTTTATGAATTTCCAAAAAAGACCTTCACTTAAGCCAATTTTCTAGAGAAAGTAGAAACTGACACAATTTATCAGAATGTCTAGAAACTGACAATTTTCTACAGCAAATTGTCCGTAATCAATTCTAATAATTCAACCAATGCGTGAGTTATCAGAATTTCCAAAGAAGATTGACGTGGATTAATGCATCGTAGAGTTAAATAGTAATTTTTATTCTGAAAAGCAAGTATTTTGAAATTGTTTTACCAAATAAAAGCGAGTCAATATTTACAAGTAAATCAATTAAGTTCGTGTACAAATTGGAAAAAATATTGTAAAAGAAAAGATATATTTTCATCAAATTTATCAATATAATTCCTCTACTGTAATTTTTGTATTACATCTTGTTTTATTATCACACGTGTATATATAATTAGTTTTATATTTATAATTAAAAAAATATATTATTGATACATATATTATAAACATATGGCGGAAAGTCATTACACAATAGAACAATAAGTAGTATAAAAAGTAGTTTAAATTTAAAATGACGGAAAGTTATTAAATCAAGCGCACTCACTCTGTTTTTATAATTTTTTAAATTATTAAGTCCCGAATTCTTCAATTCTTATTATAGATATTGCTAAATCTTTTTTTTTTTATTTTAATTTTTTGGATAATCATTAAATAATGTAAGATGCCTTTTTCCGGGTGAAGAACATTTGTCCTTCCACTAATTATAAAGAAATATAAATGTCGACGCGTATTTGATAAGACGTATTCGAAAAGCATCAGCAATTTGCATTTGAAACAATAAATTAAAATAACGAATTTGAAAGAAATTAAGATAATAATACGCTGCTTTTGCTTAAACTCTAAGGGAAAAGGACTGGCACTAAGATTATAAGAATGCTGATCCTAAGTAGTCTGTCGTTAGGGCCCCTCAATTTGACCGTTAATTCTGGTACCTATTTACTTCTTGGTCACGACCAGGCGCACTTAGCCAAAATTAATGTAAGTTTTGCCTTTATTATTCATTGATTTTTGGGTTGCCCCATTAGACCATTTATGTAATAAGGAAGAAATTGAAAGATTAAGAGCACTACAAGTAACTTAATTATGATTAAGGATGACTAAATCTCCTTTGATTGAGTCCTTGCAGTACTCAATTATCCTTGTCTTGACTTGAATCTTCAACCCAGTGAAATTTGTTGGTGAAATTTTGGGAGCCTATTGGCTGTAAAATTTGCTAGTTAAAATCTTGATTTTTTTCTCTTTTCTTTTTTGTTTTTTTGATAAAAAAGAGAAAGAAAACTAAATAAAAGATTTAATAATTATCTTCATCGAGCAAGTCTTGTTTATTGGCAGGTTGAGTTTCCATAAGGCCTCCTAAAAAGAAAGGAGTGACTGTTCTTGCAAAGTTACACACTAATTATAATCTTGATATAGGTTCAAGTAGTATTTATATTTATTCTAGCATGAATATCAAAAGAGCAAATAGAAGCAGAAATGCAAGTCATAAATCTCATCATGAAGTTGTTACCTTATTTCACTCAGGCAAGTAAGGACAGAGCAAAAAAATTAATTTTGCCCGGGGACCAAGCTCAATGGTGAGCAACTGGGGAAAAACATTATAGTTTGGGGTTCGAATTCAATTTAAATGTAGAAGTATTGCTTGTTTATTGACCCTTCGGAGGGTCAGTCGGTACTTAAGGTGGGTCTACGGGATGGAATAATCGATATGAATATTCAACCCGCGAGTCTACTGCTTTCTCATCGAATTTATCCAGACCCAAAAACATTCGATAATCTAAATTATAAAAAAAATAAAAAATATTAATTTTTTTTACGCACAATGTGTAAAAGGATATTTTTAACCACATGAATTTTCATTTTATTATTTTTAGAAGGGTAAAAATTTTTAAAATTTAATAAGTTTATAAATAAAATTTATATTTATATAAGTTTGAGGTAGTAGGAGGAGAGTGTCTACCTATGGTAGCCCCTTGACTCCCTCTGTATGTAGGAATAAAAAAGATTAAATAAAGCAACTAGTTGGAGTCGGATGTATTTTTTAAGCATTATATTTCTTAATTATAGTGTTGCAATTCAGCTACAATTGATAATTTTAATTTTAAAAATCCCTAAAAATTATAATTATGGCTTGTACCGAGAGAAAACCACAATCAACAAACTATATAAATTATCAGTTATTAATTTTTTTTACAACTAGTAGTTGTTTAATTAATTTACCCATCTATGTAATTAATAACAATCACAAAATAAAAAAAAAAAAAAACAATGAAAATGATCATACAACACAAAGGAACCATTTTTTTTTTTTCAATGAAACTTAAAGTTGTCTTCCATTGTACTAAACTTTTCCCTTGTTTGTCTTTTAAATCCAACACATATCGGCATCCTGAGACACTGAATAAAAAATATCTAGCTGGGGTGCTACTTTACTTTTAATACTGCCATTTCATGTGCAAAGACAGAGAGTTCAACTTTTGAGAACTTCATAAAATATTAGCACTCTTTCTTTTTAAGAGGCTTTTGCAGTTTGCACGTATCTCAACTTTTGTCAAACAATTCCTTATTCCCCACTTTGCCCTTTCCTCATTAGTAATCTTTTTCTCTGTACTATAGATTCTACTGCTTTAAATTCTAGCTCTATATGCATTCTGCACACAGCTGTTTCTCTTTATTAATGAGATTAACTGCTATTTACCATTTTCTAGCCCATCTGCATTCACCATTCGCCACTCAGCAGCTTGAAATTCCCATTTTCCCCTTATACCATAAACAAAGACATTAGGCTGTCCACAAATTGAGGTTCTCTTGAGCCTGTTTCTGGTCTTAACCTTATATTGGTTAAATATTACAAAAGTTGGTTATACTGACCCTATAATACTCATAAGAGTCCACTATTCATAAGATTCAATACTCCAAAAGATCAAGTCGGATGGACTTAAGAGTAAAAGATACTACACTAGCACATCTACCTATAAATAGCTCATTCATCTTTCATTTTTTAGGATGTTTAACTCATTCTTGTTTTTTTATATTTTTAATTTTTTTTTTCTAGTTTTGATTTGATTATTGGAAACTGTAACACTCTCGACACTTCTTTACTCATGTCGCAAAGTAAGCGAGAACCATCAACCAATTAAATACTTTAAAAAATAGAATCTTGTCTATCCAAAAAATACTACATCACCACTATTTTTAAATTATTTTGCTTTGTTATATTGTGAAATGTGAATGATAAGGTAAATTTAGAAAGTGGCCTTTGGGACTCAGAGAGAAATGGTCCATCCTTGGTGTTTAATTAAAGGACGCAAGTGGTTGCCAAATTAATAAGGCTTTAAAGACAACTGATTAAGAAACAACTAATGTACACACATAATTGTGATGACCGATAATGTAAATATGGATATTTTCGTCATCTCCTAAGTTGGGAAAACGAAGCTGAAAAAACCGAGACAAAAGCCGATGTCTATTCTGCTCCATTGAACTGCAACACCCCCCCCCCATTCTCTCTCTCTCTCTCTGAGCAATTTCATGATTAGAGTAAATATTTTTTCTTGAAAACAGAACTCAGCAGTATGCATATATGAGCAGAGAGTAGATCAAAGTAGGCACTTTTATTCATTTGATTATTATTCTTGAAGCAAGAACGAACTCCCAACAAATCCATTTCATCATTCACCCCTGTTCCTTCATCTCCACTTCTCCTCAATACCAAATACAGAAAGCCCCACGTCAACCACTACTCCTTTCATTCCATCCATTCCTTTCTCTCTCTCTCTCTCGAGAGAGGTTTAAGAGAGGGGAATTAATGAACATTCTTGAAACCAAAAGACCCCTCAGGAGCAGAGGCTTCTATGTGAGGATGAAGCTTTTGCACAACACAAGAAACAACAGGAGTCCAGATAAAAGCTTTTGTTACAGATATTTCAAATGGATTCTCTGGTTTTCCATTTCATTCTATTTTTTCTCCTCTTTTCTCATCACTCGCAATAAGCCCACCATCTCTTTTTCAAGAACCACCGTTTCCCATTCCAAAGCATCCCGTGCTCTCATTGAAGAATCATCCCTCAATTCCTCCGCCATCCAGCACCTCAGAAACCCCGATGGTAATTTCAAAAGAACAAAAAATAAAAATCCTCTTTTTTGTTTATCAAAATATTGCACATAAGGTAAAAATCTTGTCTTGTTATGTTTTAATGCTTACCTTTTTCCTTTTGTGGTACAGATTCAGGTTTATTAAAGGGGATGAAGGTGTATGTTTACGATTTGCCATCGAAATACAACAGCGACTGGCTGTCAAACGAGCGTTGCAGCAGCCATTTGTTTGCTTCAGAGGTGGCTATTCACAGGGCATTGATGAAAAGTGAGGTGAGAACGTTGGACCCATGGGAGGCTGACTTTTTCTTCGTCCCTGTTTATGTCTCATGCAATTTCAGCAAAGTCAATGGCTTCCCCGCCATTGGCCACGCCCGTTCTCTAATGGCATCCGCCATCCAGCAGGTTTCCTCTCAGCTTCCGTTTTGGAACCGTAGCCTCGGCTCTGACCATGTTTTTGTCGCGTCTCATGATTTTGGTTCTTGCTTTCACACCATGGTACGCAAAAATGACTTCTTTTTCTTGTTTCTTTCAAGTTATTCTTTTGGTTGTTTATTGAACAGGGGATGATGCTGGTTTTGATTCTATTTTGTAGGAGGATGCTGCAATGGAAGATGGGGTGCCTGAATTCTTGAGGAACTCAATAATTTTGCAAACTTTTGGGGTGAAACACAAGCACCCATGTCAGGACGTGGAAAATGTGGTGATTCCACCATACGTGTCGCCGGAAAGTGTACGAGCCAACTTGGAAAAGTCGCCGCTGACAGGCCGCCGTGACATTTTCGCGTTTTTCCGGGGTAAAATGGAGGTCCATCCGAAGAACGTTAGCGGTCGTTTTTATAGCAAGTAAGATTCCAATCATTCCTCATTCTCTGTTCAAACAACCCTTATCATAGTTATTACACTTATGTTGATATAAAATGACCCGATTAACCCCAGGTATTTCATTTTTCGACAGGCGTGTGCGGACGACGATATGGCGAAAATATGGGAGTGACCGGAGGTTTTACTTGCGTAGGCACAGGTTTGCGGGTTACCAGTCTGAGATTGTCCGGTCAACGTTCTGTTTATGCCCATTGGGATGGGCCCCGTGGAGTCCGAGGTTGGTGGAATCCGTGGCTTTGGGATGTGTCCCGGTCATCATAGCGGATGGCATCCAGTTACCCTTTCCGTCCGCCGTGCCCTGGGCAAACATTTCTCTAACCGTGGCGGAGGACGACGTGGACCGGCTGGGGACAATTCTCGCACACGTGGCGGCGACAAACCTCTCCTCTATACAGAGGAACCTGTGGGACCCAGATGTGAGGAAGGCCCTACTTTTCCATGACCCAATGATGGAAGGTGATGCCACGTGGCAAGTTCTCGTGGCCCTTTCTCTCAAGCTCGACAGGTCCCACAAAAAGTCAAGGGTTTCTATCCAATGAGGAATATCCACCTGGCGGTTTCCAGCTAAGAAGTGGTGCTTTTCTCGACGTGTATCGGAAAATACGAGGTGGGAGACAGCTGGGATTTTTTTGGGTGCATTTTGTGTATGGGAATTTTCAAAGTGGGCCCCCTGCTAAGGGTTCGGGGATTATGTTGTTGGCCATGTAGTGTTGAAAATCTGAGGTGGCGATAGATGATTCGTTTTTTTTTCGGTTTGGTGGTACACGTCATGGGTCATATGTCGTACATAGTGTATATCTGTACATGTGAAGAGGAAAACAATTTATATTTTTGCCAGAGATGGAGATGGGATGCTGTGTTCAAGGTCCACATGGTCCGCATTGCTGTACAAAGTGCTAATAGGATTGTAGGGCTATTCATTTGTTTTTTGAAATAATAATACTTCAGCTTACTATGGTAAATAATTTTCTTATTCATGCAGGGTTAAATTCAGGGTCAGAATTCGTGCCGGGACGGGTCAGGTCGAGACGAGTCCTCTTTCAAGCATGTCTAAAACCAAAAAATTGAAATATGTTAGGTTTGATGAAGGGCTATAGTTAAAACTTTATATGGGTTCAAAAAAAGATAAAGAAGTCAGTGTGAATGCAAAAAAGTGAATATGTTCTAATTTGGGGTAAGCCACGACAGATGTTCTTTAAAATGTGTCTTCATTTGTAACAGTTATAAACTGCACTTTCGAATCTGGTTGGAACTCAGTAAAAAATGCGTGGATTTTATCATATTTGACAATTTAAGCTTCTTTTAAGGGTAAATGGGAAGGCCAAGCATATACACATTACAAGGATAAAGTAAGTGAGATTTGTCGGGTCCGACTGGCTCTCACGGAGGACAGGTTGTATATGTATTACAGGGTGTGATGGAGTTGGAATTATTGGAATTGAATGGGAATGTAGATGTGGTTGAGTTGGTCATGAAAATAATGAATGTAATTTGAAATTCAGACAGGGGAGGAAGGTAGTGACGAGGGAGAGGAATATAGTAAAAGGGTGTGGGGTGGGGTTGGGGGGTGGGGGGGAGGGGGGGACAAGATTTAGAGGAGTTACAGGCTGGCAGCTGAGATGTGTCAGAGGGGTTTTAATTTGGGGAATGGGGGGGAAGGGTTCAGGGTGTCACGGGTTCCGTTCCGGATAATAATACAAACATATGACAGTACCCTATGTTTTCCTCCATTTTCAAGATGCTTTTGATGGGGGTCCCATCACTTTTTAGGTATTTCTTTTTTTTTTTAAAGAAGCAAAAACAAAAAATAAATTAGAGGTTATTATTATTATTTTTTTGTTGCACATATGCAGATATTTAAAACAAAATTTGGAGGTTATCTGGTTATTAGTATTTAGTGGTAAAGATATTGTAGCAACATAGAGGTCATGACTTTCAAATTTTTGCTAGGCTAGTTCTCCATTCTCTCCATGTAGAATTGGTAGATTCTTTAAATTGAATGGCGATGGGATGTCAGCTCAATTACTATTGATAGGAGATCAATGATACTTGCTAAGTTTGGGTTTGGAACATCTTGGTTTAATAAATTAGTTCAGGTTTAATAAAAAGTTAAAATAAAACGATACTAACTTTGTCAGGTGGCCTCCAAACAAGATCGGGTAGGAATTTGAGATTGAATGTTTCAAAGTTGAATTCCTTGTACTACTTGATATTTATCCGTCGTACTAAATTTGTTTAATATGACATATCCTTACTGCATGTGGTGGGGATATGTGTTATTATTTGAATCATTTGTTGTCATGTCTACCTCTAATATCAATGGTAATCGAGTTGGATCGGACCTAACTTGATAATCAAGTTGGATGAGAATTCGTGTAAAAGTTTGCGGATCTTAGTTGAAATTCTGGGGTAAAATTGGAAAACTAAGACAAATCCACATCAATTATGAAGCTATGCGATTGAAAATCGATCTTTGATTGGATTGGAGGGATGGATACGTTGAAGTATTAGAAGTAGAAGTAGCAATGCTGGTCTTATTAAGACAAAAGAAGCCCAACTTATCCGACTTAAATCATATTTAATTGGATAGCAGTTAATGAACCTCGTCTTGTTGCTTGTGTTAATCTACCTCTTTAATCTTGTATTAATTACGAACAATTTTTTATTTTTTTTACTAATTATATAAGCATTGCTGGTCATTTCCTTATCCTTTTTGCAAATTGTGCTTCACCAAAACAAATTCAATATATTTTATTGAGCAGAAAACGTGTATTATTATAAGACAATGATCATTTTTTGACAAATTGGGCATCAAACTAATACTTAGCCTTTTCCATGTCATGTAGAACTCTTTTCGCTAATAGGATGTTTGAATATGTTACTATTTAAATTTATTTAATTTTTTATTAAATTTTAAAAATTATGTTAAAAATTAGTTTGATTATTATTCGAATCAAATTTGAATGAATTTTAGTCGACTCAAACATAAATTGAGTTTGAATAGCTTGATTTTTTTTGTAATTGAATCGGGTTCGAACTGAATCTTATTCAACAAACAAATATGTTAAAGTTTGATTTGTTATATTTAATGAATCGAGTTTAAATGAATTTTTAATAATTTATCTATTAAAAAAAATTGATTTATTTTTCTACCGTGAGAAATTATTTTGGAAGTTAAACTTTAACTAAAAGTAGTTTCTAAATCACGAATTTAGTTTTTTATGAATGGTTTGAACATCCAAAGATTAGTGGACTAAATATACCTGGCAATGAAATTGGGCCTAATAATATTTTTATAAATAGTATTTAGTTTCGTTGGCGTACAGCCTACTTAGTAAAATAGCTGAACAAGACATAAAAGCAGACCCAAAACAGGCCCAATTCATAGTATTTTTTTTGTTTTAGTTCTACCAAAATTTAAATGTGGTCCTAGTTATAGATGTTTTGCAAAATCTAGTATTTTTTCATTAATTCGAGGTTAAATATATAAGATTTGAAGTTATTTTATAAACACTTCTTAACACAAACTAGAGATGGGCATTTCATTTTCTCTATTTATTGGTGAATTTTTCAAATTGGAAATAGAAAAAAGAATATTTCTTCTGTTTAACGGCGATTGTTTAACACTTCTTAACACATAAATAGAGATGGGCATTTTTTTTTTCGGGGGTGGGGGTGGGGGTGTGTGTTTAATGAGGATTGTTCCAAATTTGACATAGAATGAAGAATATTTCCTTTTGTTTTATTGATGATATTTTTTTCCTAAATATATTTTTCACCTTTCCTTGAATTGAAAAATGTTAATTTATTAAATCCATTCAAGTGAATTTACTGCATAATTTTCAATCAAAATTCATTCAATTAAAGTAAGAAAATTAATTTACTAATTTCATTCAAGCTTGAAATTCATACACATATATTGAGAGTTTTTGACCTTGGAAGAGCATTTTCCATTTATTATATAAAAGATAACACATTATACCTTAGAGACACATCTCTTTCCTGAATTAAACAATTAAACCCCACCAGTCTGCTCTCATCCCACATTTGAATTATTCATATAAATAATTCATTCAAACAAAAAAAAAATAAAAAAAAATGGACGAACGCAATTCTTGAAACCTTGTACACTTAGACTTTATCGTAGATGCTATATCCAGGGCATATACAACAAGTTTTTACCACCTTTCACCTACTCTTTTGTATCTAATTCTTGGCAAGTGGGCCATCTTAGGACACTCCAAACAAACTTTCTAACAACAATTCTACACTGACACATCATTAGAAATTTTTCTCAACCAAGTGACCAAATCCTAGCACTCGGGTGTGAGTCTATGGTCTCTCTGTGTATCCTGGCAATAATCATAAACCTTGTAATTATTTTGGACATATGTTAATGCCGTGTGCTGCTGGCTGCTCAGCCCGCTGGATCCGGAAGGAGAACCGGAAGCGGGGCGGCAGGAGGCGGCGCCATCGGCGGCGCAACCATCTATCTTGAAATTGTTGTACTTCCCAACAAAGGGTTGGTAACTATAGTCAGCTTTGTATTTTCCATTCTCGGTGGCCCATGAAGAGGCGTCCCATATTGATCCGTACACCCACATGGGCCTCAATGGGAATGTGTCATCACTCTTCCTCGGGTACCTTCTGATTGGCACATCATCCACAAAAAATCTGCATTTCAACATCACATGAATAAAAAAAAAAGACCCCGATGTTAAGTCACGTAAGAGGAAAATGAAAGACAAAATTATTTGCATGGGGGCAGGGTCGTAAGATTTCACAATCATGGGGATGGGATGGCCGTGAACTTGGGCTTCACGGGGGATTCATTTTTCATCTCATACCTAAACCCATTGAACCTCGGGTACCACCATTTCTAGTGAGGATTGGTTAACTAAGTTATACTTTTGACACAAGAATATCCACTCTTATACTACAAAACCACTAAAATTTTTTTTTTACTAGGAGAACCACAAATTTATAGAAGTATAAAAGATGATTGCAAACAATCGATCTGTGCGATATTTTTGTCGATCTTTATCATTTTTTTTTTTCAAATAATACAATGACACCTATGCCATATATGAAGTCACATAGTGATTTCATTATTCCAAATATTTAGTTTCTTTTAAGAAAATGACTTTGGGTCGATGTCTATACTTTTAATTACCATCATTCATGAATATGTATATTACATCTTTTGACAAGTTGACATATTGTCTATCATTCATTTATATGCAAAATTTTGCATGCATTATTTGATTTAATTTTATATGGTATCTTATATTTTATATAAAATATACACGTAATGTGTATATAAATAATTCAAAGCGTATAAAGTTAGAATATTAAAATAAAATCATTGTGGGACTATATAAAGGCAAAATATAGGCGATGAAATAAGTTTTGGAATCTTGTAGCTATTGTACTATACCGAACTCCACTCACATGATTTCACTTGGATTCCACAGAATGGCATAATTGTGAAAATCCTTGGTGGGGTCGAACCAAAGGTGGAATTTCATCTCTCTCCCTATAATGTTTCCATCTCCACTCCCTCTGATGTAAACATTTGTCTGCAAGACATAGGGCTTGTCCTCTGTGGTGCCCAGAAACTCAATATCAATCTCATCATGGTTCCCTGGATGCTCTTCGTTGTTCGATAGCTGCCATTTTTAACGTAAAATATCATCATTCAACAAAACCTTATCAGTATAAGATATTTAATACTGATGAATATTCAAGAACGAGGGCCTATTCTTGTTTCTCACATAGAGAGATGTGATCACTCCAGCAGTATAACCAGGTTGGAGCTTGATGGCGGCCCCGAAATAACCAGAAGAGTAAGGATTAAGCGATTTGAACCCACTTCCTGCGATGAAAAATAAGCAGAAACAGCATTACATTGAGAGCCCAACAAACAGTTTAGGTGCCATAATCAGTACTACATTCACTTTTCCATTAGTCACCATATACGCATATGGTAGGGCCTTGATAATTAGAATCGCAATAAAGTCTTGGTTGTCAATTAATGCAATAGAATTTGAAATAAAAAGTGGCAGTACCATTCATCATTGAAATAAAACAAGATAATTACAACAGCAGAGTCTGATTAGAATAGTACCTGAGCTTCTGTCAAGCCAGATAGTAAGTGTCCCCTGGTCTAGACTTTGATGGTGAGGACCCCAAAGGTTCCTAAACCCTTGGTCGAACCCTATGGAGCCAATTCTTGAACTGGGGTTGTAGCCTGGAGAAGGTGGACCCTGAGCATTATTTCTTAAGGGGAACATGAAAAGGAAGAGGAGAGAAAGAAGAAGAGCCATATGTTGGGAAGAAAAGGGATAAAAGGGAAACACTACAGCTACTGCGCAACTGAATTTGTTTGCTTTAATTTACTGGTTTCCGGGAGAGGAAAGGTTGAACGTAGGGTATCATGTGTATGGAATTGTATGGCAGTATACGATGGTATAAATAAGAAGATTATGAGGTCCCACCTGAGAAAATGGGAGTGATGAGGAGGTTGATGGGGCTGCAGTACTTGACGACAAAAAGCAAGCACAACTCGTGATATATATATACATACACACAAGAAATGATCAATATTAATGGAAAATGTTCTGTTGCAGTTTTCTTTCTTCTTGTTTATGGGACAGCTCTTGTTGGAAAGTGTAGGAGAAAGATAAGGAAGTTGAGAGAGTAACTTTATGCTTCTTTTTAGTATTTTTGTGTGTAAATGAAGTGTGAACGGTACAGTTGGTAATATATCATCTAGGATAGGATACCGATGTTTATGATAGAATTTTAGGTCTTTAGGGTGACATAAATATTTTGTCTTACATGAGAGAACAATTTAAAAATTTAAAGGGAATAAAAAATTAAATTTTGTTCAATTTAAATTCGAACCTCTAGTCCCTAGCTCCGTCTCTACTTATGGCAGGCGGCAACTATAAAGTATATGAAAAATTTCACCAGCAAACTATAACCCATATATGATAAGTGAAAAACACATATGTAACTTTGGGATTCCATTTTGTAAGTGAGCAAGGTTTACATGTTTTAGTCCATACTTTAAAATTACTTATAATAACATCCCTTTTAAGGAAAAATTAATATTCTTGGTCAATTGAAATTACTTAAAAGTAACATTCAAGAAGAACATAATCGAAATTCATATGATCCGACATAAAACACTTTTAATTTTCTATTTTAATTTGGTCTTACACTTCGTATTATACTTTATAGATATACATTAACTGTACAAAATATTTTCGTAAATATAAATTTGTAGGGAATTATATACATTTTAACACATATATATAAAGTGCAATACAAATTGTAATACTAAATTAAAATAGAAAATTTGAAATGAATGTAAGGCTTGTCTTGAAATGAATGTAAGGCTTGTCTTTCCAAGAATTCCACAGCCGATTCGTAATGACTAGTATAAAGAAATTATTACACAATGTGTGCAAGAGGTGAACCAAATCAATCTTGTACCATGATCTAAGTTGAAGTTATTTAAAAGTATGGGGACCATTTTCTAATTTCATTCTCCAATAGTAACATGCAGAAATGCTGTATGTGATGATGTATTTATATGGCCTTGTGAATTCACAGGAACTTGGACTAGTCATGGCACACTTGTTAGTGTTTGGGTTTTTCGAAACGAACATTTCCTAGTTAGTTTCAGACAAGAAATTCAGTTATCCATATCTTTCTACCTCGCTATCCATTTTCATTCTGATAAAAGAATAGTTAATGTATTTGGAGGATATGAAGTTATCAGTTGGGATTACAGGTTTTTGGATACCTGAATATACCATTGGAGAGACAAAATTGCATTTTTGGTTATGTAAATTGGATTATTTTCAACTTTGATCCTTTGTGTATTTAATTAGTTATTTTGATCTAATATATTTTGACTCATTAGCAATTTAAGTCCTTTTAGCTAGAAAGTTTAAAATTTAGATTTTTTTAAATGAAAAATTAAACAATGTATTGCTGACATAATGGTGACGTGACGATCATCTAAATAAAAATATACTTATATGAATATACTTATATCTTTCACAACTTGAACCATCAACAATATATATAATCATGCTTATAAGTTTTAAATAAAAATAAAATAAAATTAAGGATGGTCTTCATCTTCTTATTCGGTTGTTGTAGTATAAATGAAATACTTACATATTTTATACATGAATTATTTATTTATAAATATTAACATATATTAAATATTTTTAGAATATATAAGTACGATTAAAACACACCCCCATTTTTCTCTCATTGACATTATAATCAAGAATTAGCCACGAAAATGTGGTGGACCTCACAATATGCTTTATCCTGACATTTTTATATACCACCATTTCTTCTTATTTCCTTTCACATTTATTATCCTAATTCAAGAAATGGTGTCACACTCTCAAGTGGACCCAATTACACAAACATTAGTTCAAATTTTAGAGCCAACCATGTCATGATCTTGCAAAAAAAATCTTTACAAAAAAAATGTCTTCATCCCAAATCTCTCTAACAACTTATATTTTTCTGAATTAAAAGCTAGAGTACAGTAATTAATCAAATGATTGGTTTGGTGGGCAATAACTTTCAAATCCGTGCACTAAATTGTAATTTGGGGAACCTTTTTTATTTTTTATTTTCTTTTCACAAGCAAAACAGCTTCTATTTTAGACTGGCACAAATTGTGGAATTTCTTCAGTGTTTTGTTCAACGGTGTTGGGCGGCTGTGGCTTACGTGACTGAAATATATGTAAAATGGGACCTCTTTTTTTGCCGACACTTTTCAAGGGCTTTGGCAATGTTTCGGGTGTCCTGTCCTCATGGCTTAGACATTAGAATTTAAATATACAAGCGTATGTTTGGTTTTTATTTTTGAAATAAAACTTATTCTATAAGTGTATTTTGCAGGAATATTATTTATTATTCTCCTAAAATGAATTTATTAATACATTTATTGTAAGAATACGACATGGACTATGGATTCGAATCTTTATGAATACTACATCCTGACATGTAAATCTCAAGAGCCGTTACAATAAAGATGAAAAAACTTTTCGTCTTTGTTCGTATTATCTTGTTTTCTTGGCTCGCCATGTGTGCGATTCATTTTAAATTGGAAATATAATAAAGTTGACAATTATTTTCACATCAATATCATATACAAACATATATTCATAAATGGACTAATAAATTGTATTTAGACAACTTGAGTGTCTTTACTCAAAGTGCATTTATCTTTATAAGAATGGTACATTTCTAGAGTAATATATATATATATATATATATATGTTAAATTAGTCCATTTAGTTGTACTACGAAGTTTTAGAATGTTGGGTAAGGAAAAGGGAAAGGGGACCTCACCTCCTAAGTTAATTATGTGTTCCGTATATCTTAAATTTATTGTTCTTATTTTTTTAATTTTTATTTATTTGATGTCTTAAAAAGTATTTTATTTTTTAATTAAAATAATATTGCAACTTTCATTCACTTCTACTTTTAAGGATAATAATCATGTAAAGATATACAAAAAAAATATTTTAACTCTCATCTAAACCTCAATATTAATAAAAATAGAGCCATAAATGGGGTGGAGTACGCAGATTTTGTTCTTTCAAGTAACTAATCTTGTTGATACGTCGATTGTTTATATACACGGCACATTATTGGATTACAATCCTCCAAAAGATAATTATAAATACCACAAATCTCATTATCTATGAATGCCGTGGGCTATTGTCTTGGTCCTTCCTGTTGCTATGGTGGAGTTCTGAATTCAAAATATAGTACTATAGTCGGTTACCATAGCTTAATTTATGTCGGGAAGTCAAGAAAAAATTAATAGTTATAAGGATAGGAGTACCTACCGACGAATGGAACAGTGTCCCACGAATGGGATGTTGGACTAGATTCCAACCTTAGAAGCCCAAATGGGGTGGGGTTCCCATTTTTAGTATTAACATCATGTTCATAATCTCAAAGACTGAGATCTTCAGACCCAATGGGAATACCATAAATGTTTAATCTTATCTGTCTTATAGTGAAGTCAAGAATGGAAACTCATTCTTTCGGACAAAAACTTATTTGAAGGTTGTTGGTACAGGACATGGTTTCTGATGTCAGTTTTTGGTTTTTAGATTCCTCTATATCGACATAAATTTATCGTTTAGATCTTGCACCAACAACCAGTACCTACTTCCCACCCCACCCCTACCCCCAGTCCCACCCTTAGGGGTGGGGTGGGGTGGGGAGGTTGCATAAGTCCATGAGGTAAGAATATGTACAAATAGTTTTGTGGTGCAAGACTGAAACTGATTAGGGAACTTTGGAGAGTTATATATGATTATTAACAGAGTTTCATGGACAAGAATTAGTTAGAATTTTCCTTATTATATGTGAAATCTATGTGATAATTCATGTTATCGAAATTTAAGCTCGATAACCAATCTACCAAACTTTATATAGACTGGAGACATGATCACTTGACTCAAGATTCAATCAGTGTTGTTCTCAATAGACTAACTAGTTAGACCCATTTTTTGATTTAAAATATTAATAAATTCTTTTTAAAAAAATATCACCACAATTTTCTAATATGAAATAATATTGCTATCGACAAAAAATTAGTTATTTACAAATTTATGTGTGCATGTTTTACACTCTTATTTTAACTTATAATAGTATTATATTTTTATGCTTAAGAGTAAGTATATATGTAATATATACATTTTTATGTATATAAATAAAAATATACTTATATATATTTAAACGGATCGAATCAGATCCGAAAACTAAAAATCGAAAACCTTCTCGACCCATTTATAATCTCAAAAAATCACCCCAAATAAAATGAATTTCGGGCGAGTCCAGGTTTGACCTAAACCATTTGCCATCCCTAACCCGTGATCACTCGCTTTGATACGATTCCAAATCTAATTTTAGTGACTCAAATCTTAGCAATACTCAGATCATGAGCAGATTAGGGCCCTGTGGAGCATCTGTAACTAATCCATGGGCTTATGTGGGTTGATTTTTGGACCTTATGGGCTTTATTTTGTTTATTAGGCCAGATATAATTGAGAATAAATTTGTGGTGGGCTGCTTATCATGGCCTAGCACTACAAGAAATAAGTTTGTTGTCATTTGATAAAACAAGATTTTTTTGAAATTCTGTGTTTTTGCTTGAAATTATACTATGCGAAAATGTTAGATAAAGATAAAAATAATTCATTTTGCAAACTAAGTTGCGGTTATCGTAAAGAAAAAATCAATTTGGGAAAGAAAAATACTAAAATAGTTATTATACTATAACAATAAATTAGAATTGAGGAAAAGTAGAGAACTCCACTATAAATTGTGTTCAAGCCATAACTAGAAAAACACAAATCTTCATTTAAGCCCCCAAAACTTTTACGTGCCTTTTTATCCAAGTCCTAATATTCGATATTTATATTTTTCAAATTAGATCAGTCAGTTTAATCGATTCAATCATAAATTAGGGAGTGAGCCAATTCGATGAGAATAAAAAATAAAAAATTCGATTAAATCGATTAAAAACAAGATAAATTGATCAAAAAATTAATTAAACTTGTGAGAATTATTTTTTTTTAAATTTTAAATTTAATATTTAATTACATGCATATACTTATTTAAATTTTAAATTTTATTATATATTTTTTAAATTATACATAATAATTATTTTATATAATATAATATAAAAATATAATTAATTTTTATTAAATCGATTTTACTCGAGATTGAATGATAACCAATAATAAAATTAATTTTATCACATGCTCTTTAAAAAATACCGTTGATTCTTCTTTGTTTTAACTTTGAACTTTAATTTTAATAAAAAATACTAGTGAGAAAGAAATAAATTTATATTATTTGAAGCAATTTTTTTTTTATATATATATTTCCCTCACATAAATCTAAATTAAAACTATTGGATGTTCTTTTTCCATTAACAACTCGTTTTTTTTTTGGTTAAAAGAAATATTTTCCTCTCCTTCTGCAGATTTGAGATTCTTTTTGTCTAATAAACGGAGTGAAGGGAAGTAAACACGCAGCAGACGCCTCACGCGACAGCGGAGAGCAAAGGGAAAAATCAGAATCTCCTTTGTAGGAAAATTAATCAAGACAAAAAAGAAAACCCAGAAAGAAAAATGGAAAAAGTGATGAATATATTGAAGCCGAAACCAAACCCACAGCAATTGCTAAGAGATTGGCAGCGCCGCCTCCGCCAAGAGTGCCGCAATATCGAACGCCAAATCCGAGGTCATTATTTATTTTTCTAGATATCATCATATGGGGTTTATGTTTCTTTGTTTTTTTGGACTTTTGTTTTTATTTTTTATTTTTTATTTTAAGTGTTTAACGAAGATTTTGAGTTACTTGTGGTGGTTTTGGTTAGATATACAGAGAGAAGAGAAGAATGTGCAGAAAGCGATCAAAGAGGCCGCTAAAAGAAATGACATGGGTTCTGCTAAGGTGCTATGTATTTATTTATTTTAAATTTGTAATATCTTTAGATAATGTATGTTCTGGTAAATGATCACTTGGATTTTTTGGGAGGTTGAATGAAGTTTTACGTCAGTGTTTTTTTGTTATTGTTTTTCTTGGACTCTTTTTGTGAATATATGTGAATTGAGTGGTGAAGGCTTTAGATTTTGTTTTCCATTCACCCTCCTGGAGATATAGATTGTTTAATGTACGAAAAATGTGATCTTGAAGATGATTTAACCTCAGATGGGCGTGATTATTCTTTTTAAAACTTTTGATTGTATGAATTAGAAAGGAACACTGTTTCACTAGCACTAAATGTATGTATCTCTGAATAATATAGAGGTGCACGGTTCTTGTTTAAACTTATCGACAACTTTGGGGTCATTTATGTGTCTTATATGCTTCGTTGATCACTTCTCATCTCAGGCACTTGCAAAAGAAGTTGTGAGATCTAGGCAGACAGTGAACCGGCTCTATGAAAACAAGGCACAGTTGAATTCAATTTCAATGCATCTTGGAGAAAGTGTTGGTATAAGCTTGTTCATTTGACTTATTTTTGACTCTTGCATGATGTTATACGGAATTTTTAGCTTATGATTATGCCTACAGATCTAGTATTCTTCTTCTGTTAAGTGTTTGATTAATTTTTAGATCCTGTATTATTCTTCTGTTTAATGTTTGATTAATTTTAGTCATTTCCGATTGATTGCAAGTTACAGAAAACTAGTGCTTAATGTGTTGTCGGATGTGTTTCATATTCTGTATCAGAGTAAGGACAAGAACAATTCGTTGTCGAAACATATGTGTACTTGTTCAGATCATCATGCTGTTGACACACTATATGTTAAGCTATAAACTTGACAATCTTTTACCAACAGTTTACTAATTCCACTGCAATTCTATGTATATTTATTTAAGATGCATACGTTAGTTACATAAGCTTGTAACTAGTATAGTGATGAAGTGCTAATTATGCTGGTGGTAAAAGTTCCTATGCATATATCAGCAGGACTGTGTAGACTTCATGCAGAGGCATACTCTTAACCTCACCCCAATAACTTGCCCTTTATATTCACCGTGAAAAAATTGGTTCAACCATCACATAGTGCTTCTTCAAGTCTGTTTGCCTTCTTATTTTGCTACTTGGAGCATGATTGATGAGAATCTGCTCTCACTTTATTGCTTCTTGCTGTCTTAAACTCAAAACTTGCTACTTGTTATGTTATGTCTTACTCTAAGTGGAAACTAAAGACTTACAGTTTTTAATTGCCATGTGCTTCTAAATTTGTTAGTACACCACTTTCTTTACACAAACCAGGAAGAATTGGTAAGAATGGAAGTCCTTTTGAAGTGGAGAATATGTTCATTTTCTTCAAAATTCTTAATGTTAAGCTTTGAGTTGATGCCTCCGCAAGATGCTTTTTTAGATTTCTAATATACCTTTTTCTCGTGATATGATTTTGCAGTTGGAGGAGGGTGTCATTTGTCTTCTTTGATCTTGTTTGGTGTTTTCATGTTATTTTTTCCTAAGATGTTAACCTCATTGCTTAGCATCTTTGCTTGAATTTCTACTTTTGATTCTTCAGCTATTGCTCGAACTGTGGGACATTTGTCCAAAAGTGCTGAAGTCATGAAGCTTGTCAATAATCTTATGAAGGCTCCAGAAGTAGCTGTCACCATGCAAGAATTCAGTAAAGAAATGACTAAGGTAATTTTGCTTTTTCTGGCAACACAGCGACTCTCGTCCTTTTGTCTAAGACTGGCTGATATTTTGAACTGAGTTGGGCCTTCCTTTAATGATATTGCTTGTTGGGTTAAGTCATAGACGATCTGCTGGTTAGAAGCACTAAGAGGAAAGAGAGGCAGAGGGTGGAGCTTTCATAATGTGGATAATCATGGTCTCTGTATCTGTATATCTGGTTTTCTTTGTTTGAAGTTCTGAATTTTAGTGTAAAACTTGGTGCTTCTGTAATCAAGTGTAGCCTACAGTATTACATTTTTGATATTCTGTTGAAATTGGATATGAGGATTCAAAAGCTATTTAAACGGCTGATTAGGGCTAGATTGCTTAAAATCACTCGTCCTAAGTTCTAGGTGCCCCTATTTCATCATCCATTCCTTAAAAGGCCTTGTTATATTTGGAAGTATCCATTATTCTTGATTTAGCAGTATCATTCTGGTGAGCAGCACCCACTATTGTCCTGCCATCACAATACAAAGATGAATGCTGCCCTGACTAGGAAGTATTAACTGAATTCTTATTACTTGCTTATTGGCCATGAAATCTCCTTTAAACTCCCTGAGTTAGCCTGGATGTAGATGTGGCAGCTTTACATCTTCTAGTATCAACAAAACTGTAACTCAAAGACTGATAATCTCATGTGTTTTTATATTTGTAGTTTCTATAGACAAGCCATATGAAATTTCTATTGAAATGTCAGTGCTTTTAACACTGTAGTTCTATTCTTATGCTTAATTATTAGAGTTGTTTGTTCCGTCTGATTTCAGTAGCTACTAACTTTTGCATTATCTGGTTTTTTACTGATTTCAGTTGATTGCTTCTCTTTCCTGGTTATCTTTTCCAGTGAAATATGTCATATCCTAAACTTCTACAATGCCTATCAGAAATTCATATTCTGAAATGAATTGGAGTGTTTCTTTGAGGAGTTGTAAAGTGTACTTATAAATTTTGTTACCTTTATTAGTAGGATATAAATTAAATTATTTGTGCAGTTTGATTTCACAAGGTGTCGAACACAAATGGTATAGCCTTCCTTTAGTCAAGTGTTCTGTATGAATACGTGGACACATGATCCACCTCATTTTATTTCTGCATTCAGTCAGACAAAAGCTTTTTTTTTTCAATTGTCGCACCTTATGAAAACCTACTTAAAGATTTTCTCTTTTGAGAAATGAAGAAAACATATTATGATGTGCTTGAATTATGATTTTAGGTTGGTTAAATAACGCTTTGCTATTTTTGGTTGGGTTATTTAAGTCAACTTGTTAACTTCTAACCCTCCTCCCCAGCAAATAACAGAGGTGGCACAGGTGCCTAATGAGAAATTTTGACAGTATAATTGCATTAGCATGAACAGTTACAAGAACATCTATACTAATACCCACAGATATTTTAAAAGAATATCTATACTAATATGGTAATACCTATAGATGTGTTAAAAGAATATCCATACTCATACTTCCAGATATGTTAAAAGAATCTCAATATTATAGATCTGACAAGTCTGTCTGGTAACAAAGGCTGAGAAAACTGAAAAGTTGAAGAAAATAATAGAAAGCTAAAAGTACTGGCATGCTGAAATATGGTTGTACTACTGTGTAATCCAATTTCATATTTACTGGAAGTATGGCAGGATGATGATGGCAGGGATCTGACATATTGCTGAGAGGACATTTTGTTTTGTTGAAAAGTTCTCTTCTTCATGAATCATGATGTATTAAGGTCCTATTACGTTATTTCAGGCTGGCGTAATTGAAGAGATGGTGAACGATGCTGTGGACAATGCACTGGACTCGGAAGACATAGAAGAGGAGACTGAAGAAGAAATTGAGAAGGTCTTAACAGCAATTGCTGGAGAGACTGCTGCACAACTTCCTGCAGCTATTAGAAAGGAGAAACTGAAGCAACCTGCCACCAGTGAAGAAGTAGAGGTATGTTTCATTCTCTGATGCTATGCGCAGTTTTTATGCCTCTTCCTTTTCCTGTCTTAAATATGTTGAGTGCTTTTCTGAAACCACAGGAGAATATTGATGATGAGGAAGAGATGGAAGAAATAAGGGCTCGCCTCGCCAGAGTTCGATCCTAACTTGTTCCTTTTGGCTGTTAACCACGCGATGTATCATAAAACCTTAGGTGTATTATAATTCAACATCTGATTCTTGATTTTGCCTTGTACTTGGGGGTTGCCCCATATCTATGTTCTTTCTTCTTAAATATCTGTATGAGAAGGAAAGAATGCCTAATTTCTTGCTTCCTTCTTTTAGCAGAACATATTTGGTTAATCATAGGATTGTACACATGTTTTCTCCATGCATCATGCTCAAAGGTAGCATCTGCACTCCTAATTGAACTTTTTTTTTTTTTTTTACCTAAATCGGATGTTTTCACACTAAACAGCAAAAATGATGGCATATGAATGATGGATGTCAGTGTGTTGTTACTCCTTGACATGACAAGATTCTCTTCGTTTGGTGTTGAATATTTTTTTTTTCATGATTCTCATCTTATGGTGTTGAATAATTCTTTTTTTCATGATTCTCATCGATTAATTGAATACATAACTTTGGTTGCTAAGCACAATATAATTGAGCCACACTCTTGTAGCTTAATAAGTGCTTCTGCCAGTTGTTTACATTCAACTGAATTATATTATCCACTATGCAATACTATAGGTCTTAAAAATAATTCTTAAATATCAAAACTAGACTACTACGTTAATAGATTGTTTTGTTAATTTTGGATTATCTCTGATCAAGACAGCCTTTGGAATTTGAGGGATAAGAGTTTCCTGAGCATTTGAGCTTTTTGTTTTATGTCATCGTTTTTTTATTTAAAATTAGTTAATATTTCTTTATAAATTACATGAAGTTATAGTATAAAAATTAGATGTTTGAAAGAGATATCACATACAACCGAAGTCGAGATCTCATGATGATGTACATGAATCAAAGAGAAATCAAACTTATTTAGACTTCTTGTCTGTAGATTATATATAAATTCGAAGAGAGAATCCAAAATGAAATATTTGATGGTCTAATTAACTAATTTTATATTAAACTAATAAATTGCATGTCAATATAAATATACAAATTCGAACAGAGAATCATTGAATAATAAATTGTGTGTCAATGCACAAATTTGAACAGAGAATTCAAAATGAAATATTTGATGGTCTAATTAACTAATTTTACATTGAACAAATATATTAGGTGTCAAAATAACAATGCTAATACATGTTTTTCTTTTTAATTTTTCAGAGAATTTCAAGATTCAAATGAAGTCTTAGCTAAAGCATCTTTCCATCACATCTGTAAAAGAAACCTTTGAATCAGAAACTATACATCTAGCTACGTACAAAACAAGGATTAAACTTTAATCACATCTTTCAGTTCTTGATTCCTGATCCTTCTTCTCGTCTCGACCTCGACCCGTTTGCAAGCGAGAGCGCTTCTTCAAACTTGTGAATGGAGCAAGGCAGCGTTATGGGTCCTTTTCCATGCATGCGAATCTCTTCCTCGTACTCGTCCAGCAATTTCTTGAACCACACAGAGTTCAAGAACTCGACCGATATTACGTATCTGATCATCTCCTGCTCATCTTCACCCACAATATCTACTGGAAAACATCCCTTGGGAGGAACTGCTTCCTTTTTCTTGTACTGATTCCTCAGCTTCCTCATCACCCACCCAAGTTTTCCCTCAAACAATGTCATCTTCATCTTCAAAACTCAATGTCTGAAAGAATCTCTCCGTCTGAATTCTATTTCAAAGAAGTACTATTTCAGAGCTGGAAAGGTGTGTTTGTGGAAGAAAATGGTGTCACCCCATCGTTTTATATACACGTATCGGTATGAGGTATTGGATTCCATTTAGGATTTGGACAGCTGCAGTTGGAACTATCCAATTGGTCCATTTCTGTACTAGGTGGAAATAAAAACCTGAGTTGTTGAGGAAACGGAGAGGATTTGGAAGAAACGCTAAAATTCTGAATAATTGAAAAAATTGAAGCAAAAGCCCAATTAAAAAACTGAAGGGACGTGTGGAATCTTGTTGGTTTGAGAGTGAGTTTGTTATGAAGTCAAGTTCTTTCTCTTCTCATAGTTCAATACTAATTAGGACTTAAATGACACCATCAACCTCCATTAATTCCAGCAATTATTAATCCATTCAAATTTGTTTTCACGGGCCCTTTCCTCGTCTTCCTGCCATGACAAATCAATGCCGTGTACAAGGTTGCCTGACAGAGTTACAGTGTTCATTTACCGGTCAGGTTTATGTTGGAATTTGGTTTTAAAATCTAGTTTTGAAAAATTATTTAAGTGGATCTAATTTTATATAAATGAGAATTATTAGGTTAAACGTAATGTAGATATGAGTTTAGTGTGGTTGATTTTTAAAAATTATTTCTTAGTGAACGAGAAATTAAAACTAAAAATAAGCCCCATATTGAGAATTAGAAAATTTTTTATATAGTCCAAATTTAATACATGTTTTGGATCAAGGGTACAAATAGTTTTTAGAACGCAAGGATCACATCATGGTAGTTTTGAACCCAAGCCAACATACGCAAGGCTGGCCTGGACTTGGGTAGACCTAAATATGATATATATCTTTATATATAAAATAAAATTTTTCCTATCAATCAAATTGTGACAAGTAGTATTAATCAAACTATGACACCTGGTATCAATCAGATGTGTATCAACTACTTACTAGATGAAAAATCATATCTATCAGCAAAAAAAGAATATAGGTGTCAGTCAAGTCCAATAATTATGTTTGGTGGTCATAATATTTCAATAATTATAAATAAACTCCCTTCAAAATAAAATTCATTTAATTTCATCTATGCACACCAATATTCAAATTCTTTGATTTGTTGTTCTTGATATTTACAGTTCTTTTATTTTAAAAAATATTTATTATATTTTAGAAGATAATTATCCAAATTTCGTAAGCGTCAATAGAGACAATTTTGTCCAACTCTTATCTCAATATTACTCTAAATTGTTGCACTGCACAAATTATTCCATCAAATTACATCTAGTTTTCCCAACAGTTAATTTTCAATTATCATCATCATTGGCAAAGGCAATAGGTCTTTTATGACAAAGGCAAAAGTTATTGAGAGTAAATCATTGGAATACTCTCAAGATGAGTTGGTGACAAACGCATGCCTCCTCTGCACGGCTCATTCTATTCTATGCTATTCAAGTGAACTTGTAAATTGATTTTTATAGTTTTAATTTATGATATCGTCGTATACATAAATTTATTGGAACATTCCAAGTGGGCTCATTAAATATTTCCCTTTGCACATTATATGTTTTTAGGCACATTAAAACTTTTACAAATATTATTATTGAGGTTCGATATATATATATATATATATATATGATTTAGAAGATTTAGAAGTAAAATTAGTGTACTTGAGGTCGGGTACTTGAGTTCGGAAGAACCTGAAATAGACACACGTTATGCTCGTTGGGGTGACCCCCACCTAAAATACTCCAAAACTTAAGTTAGTCAGGTCTTGAGGTCAAAATGAATTGATAAGCGAATTGAACGTATAATGCAAAAATTATCTTATGATATCTGTAAATCGGGTATTTATACTGATCGATTCTTATAGACCGTACATGCTAGGGTTCAGATGTCATGATCAGATTGACTGACACGCCTCATCGGTCCGCCTCATTGACGGTTAAGAGCTTGGGTCGACTCAAACTCAATATCAGGTCGGATCGGATCGAGATGAAAAACACACGAATTTTTGAATATTTTTTTATATTTTAATAATATTTTAGGAACATTAATATTATTTTAATGCTTGGTACATCAATATATAATAAATAAGGTTAATAATTTCCTTAAGCTGATAGTTGTTTCTTTATTTGTTTATTTTTTTCCATCCAAGTGAATTCATATCTTCTTCCAATTAACATTCATCTTGTCCATGTCAATTTAACTGATAGACCTTTGTCAATAACTATACATAAAAAAGTCTTTAAAAAATCTTCGAATTTATCTAAAAATAATCATTTATAGAAAGACCTTGAAATAAATCAGCCCCAAAATTGATCTCAGTAGAGCAGCCCAATATTGCTCTTCACTTTAGTCTCATGAAAAGATTACAAATTATTACGATGAAGCGAAAATTCTTAGTTTTAAAGAGTGAGATATATTTTTTTTTTATTTTAAAATTTGAAAATGATAAAAAAAATATAATTTATACAAGATTTACCTATAAAATTTAAAATTATAGACAAAATGATGGGACAACTAATCGATCCAACCCCTACTGATTCAATCCCCGCAAATGATTACACTTCCACAAAAAATTGAGTCCGTTGCTTTACGGTTACAATACTTAAATCAGCAGCTGCTTCTACGATTTTTAAGGTTTCTATGACTTACAAGCGACAACTTGAGATGGCTTTTGTGGATAGACAGATCTTGTTTCAATCCCAACCACAAATTTTGATGAAGTTAAAGTTGACAAGCATTGTTCTCAATATAGCATAAGACAAGAAATAACCAATCGAAGTTCAGAGTCGGTTTAAGAAATTAATGGGGGCTCTATAACATATGGGAAAAGGCAAAGGGATGATGTTGTCTACTCAAAGATTCATTTGAATTCATACTTAGAGCCGTAATGAATTCATTATGGTTCTTAGAGCAAATAACAAATTTTAATTTTTAAAATCGAACGTGACTAAATTCGAGTCAGGTAATGCGGATTTAGTGGGCTCGCCTCGAATCCAACCTCATATTATTTTTATAAAATATAAAATATATTTTATAATTACTATTTAATTTTAGCCATACATTCTTACTTATTTTTGAATGGAGTGAATTCATTTAATCTTGGGATTTATTCCTTCAGATTTCACGCTAAAAGTTTTTCATTTGAGTAAATATGTTTTATGTGAAGTTTTTAACTTCACATGAGTTGGCGAGTTTATGTGGGTTAGACTCACCAAGTTTTGAGTTTGGGGCGGGTCTCGAGTCAATTTTATTTTTTGACAGGATGGGTTTTAGATTTGGCAAAATTGTCCGTTTTTCATTCCTATTTCATATTTTTGTTAGAGTTAATTACAAAAATTATTTTGAGGTTTAATCTATTTATAAAAACTATCCATCAAAATTTATAAATTACAAATACTTCCTTAAAAAGTAGTACAAATACTCTATTGAACTTTATCTCTATTTTAAAGAATACCCCATTTTAGCAAATGTAATTTACAAAATAAAAATAAATATCAATAGAATATTTATAATTTATAAATTTAGAAGAAAAAATAAATATCAATATAGTATTTTTAATTTATAAATTTGGAATGGTAATTTTGTAAATAAATCAAATTTCAGGTAATAATTAATCCTTCTTGTTATTGTTAGTTGTAATTGTGATTTGTGTTCTGTTTACTTTGTGTTAATTTGGAAACATCATTTTATAGGTAACATAGATAATAATGTGATCTTAGTCTGATTGATTGGAAGTAATCGAGTTCACATGATATGTTCCCACATGACCATATTTGACTTTCATGAGTGTGAAATGATGACTTTCAAGTGTAACACACACACACACACACACACACACATGTATATATGTCCTATATTGATTTTGACAATTTTACCTCATGAAATATTTGATAGATAATACTGTTATGGTAATAAAAATAAAAATACTAAAGGATTAGGCTTTTTGTGAGGGAGGTGATATAAAATTAGGTGTTTACTTTTTTAGCATTAAATTGCATAAATAAAATTGAAAATTGTCGATTATTTGCCCAAAAAAAAAAAAAAAAAAAAAAACAATGTAGATTAGTTCCAAAAAAGGGAAAAAAAAAAAAAAAAGGGTTTCTGACACTGGGGATACAAAATCCTAGTCTGATGTCTCAATTTTGATTCCATTAATGGTCCTATATAATGTAGTACCTAATTACATTTTACAAAACACGGTGGATTATTCACATTTTAATCTCGGCGTTCATACTCATCCAATTCAATTATTTTCAAGTAGAATGCTATATTAAGAATATATTATATGTTATTATTAAATATTTAAATAATAAATAAATATTTTTATTTATAAAAAAATATAACACTTATTCTTATCAATACACTCCATATATTGTTTGCATAATATATTAAAAAAATGATGTCATATGCCATCTAACTTTGTGAAAAATTATCATTCAAGCAACATGAGTTCCGAGATTTTCGGAATTAGGTCCTCGATTTAAGGTTAATTTTTTGGCAAAAGCAATCTAAAGATTGCGGCTATTTCTACCCAAAAAATAAAATAAAATAAAAATGAAAGAGTTTTCTTTGAGAAACTACCTAATTTTTTTTATAAAATGTTTAACAGAAAAATTTATAGATTTTAAAAATAAGATATTAGAAACTTGTACATTTTTTAAATATAAAAGGTGACAACTCATTCTGTGAAATGTTAACAAACTTTTTTGATTTGCCAATATAAATTACAAAAATATCAAGATTTTATTTCTTAAAATAAAATATCTACAAGTTTTAGAGATATCTTTTAACATATTCTTAAAAAAACCTTAAACAAAATACCCTCCTAGTCACTGGAAATTTTTTCATGATTAATTGAATAGTTGATATAAAAATGACAAGAAATCCATTCACGATACATGCATTAAACTTTATTAATTTTTAGTCTTTTAATATGAACATTGAACTTTAACTTCCGTTTGTTATGAAAAAGAGGAAAGCCACCACAAAACAATGAATATAAGCCTTTTTGGAGACACATTTCTTACTTCCCATTCAATTCATGGAGAAATAATAACAATGATGCAAAAGTCATTTTATTTCAATTATTTCATCTTCACCTTTTCATCGGTTCAAATTTTCTATTCTGATTTAATAATTTATTTTATAAATATATATTCAATATATATATAAAATATTTTATAAAATTCAAAATAATGTCAAATTTAAAAAGAAAAAAAGAAAACGAGTGCCCTTTAGCCCCCTTCCAAAGCATAGCCCTTTAACAAATTCAAATATTTTATTACCCATTTAATTAAAAGTCTGTTATTTTTTGTACTTTACCTTTATTCCCTTTGCCCTTTTGGGACCATTAGTTCAACACGAAAGCCTAATATTACAAAAAAAAAAAAAAAAGGAAAAAAGAAAAAGATGCAAAAGACCGTTAAAGCCCCCTAATTTCCCCCACTTTCTTCTCTCTTCCAACCACCCCCCACCCCCAACCTCCACCCCGTCCCCTTCACACACACACACGCATACAATGCACATTTCTCACTCCATATACCAAAGTCTCTGTATATATATCTCATAGAGAAAAACAGTCTTTGCATTCCTTCTCAGAAACTTGTAACTAGAAAATGGCCTCAACCCATTGTTTCTCTCATTTCACTGTGTCATCATTTCTATTCGTTTTCCTCATTTCTGTAACTGTTTCATTAGCAGAGACGAATGGTGATAGTCTTCGGACGTCTTCTTATTCCAATTATAAATTCCCAAAAACACAGGCTGAAAAACTCATCAGAGCCCTTAACTTGTTTCCAAAGCATGAAGTGAATCATCATGCCAGCCAAGAGAATGATTTTGGTGCATCAAGAATTGTTGAAAAGCAACTGAAATTTCCTTTTCTGGGGGATTCAGGGGCTTCTGTCCAAGACTTGGGCCACCATGCTGGTTATTATAAACTGCCACACAGTAAAGATGCCAGGTATGTATACTTGCATATACATAAATATACTCTGTTTTCTAGTATATGCTGATTCAAGAGAAGAATTGAGTTACTTTTCACATATATATGCGTGTGCTGTGTGCTGTGTGTGAGTGTGAGTTGTGCTGGATCAATGACGACTATTACCAAAGCAAATTATGAGAAGATTTAATGTTTGGTCTATTGTTTTATTGTCCACAACCCCACTTGGGTAAGTACTCTCTGAAAGGTTGGAGCACATATAATGTATCACAAGTTGTCTTCGATTATGGTCGGTGCTGATAAATAGATGACAGATTCATGTAGAAATTAATATGAGTGCATGAGTCTAACACTGATCCATTTCATGAAAAGAATATGTTTAAGTTTTCCATCTGGATGATTTTCCAGATAAGCATGCTGCAAACTTTTAAAGCAATTTGCAGAGTTGCTGACAAAATTTTTGTATTCCACTGAATAATAAGATGACCACACAGTTTTGTTATCATTCCTTCTCCTGTTTGTCAGAGTTGTAAAAGATCCTGTTTGTTTTTTTAAGATAGATACAACCATATTATGGTTTAGCTATTGCTGAATTCTCATCTCTTGTCCTCATGAATAAACACCTTCTCTGTTAGTAATTCTTTTCTGTAGGGTAATCAATGCCGAAATATGCAAATGACATTGTCATGCTCTGTATTTTTGTGTCCTCTTTGTTCGTATGGAGCTAATTTTCATGTGAAGTGAAGACATATTGCTTAGTTTCTTGAGATAATGCTTGCAGGATGTTCTATTTTTTCTTTGAGTCGAGGAACAGAAGTACGGATCCTGTAGTTATATGGCTAACTGGAGGACCAGGGTGCAGTAGTGAATTGGCTTTGTTTTATGAAAATGGCCCCTTCCACATAACAAGAAACCTGTCCTTAGCGTGGAATGATTTCGGATGGGATAAGGTATTCTAAAGCTTCTTTTTCCAAAGACATTTTACTTTCTATTGAAAGAACTGATTGCTGTCACACGACCTCTTTTTTTATTTTTTTTCCGTTTTCCCTTATTTACCTTTCTTTTTAACCTACTGCTGTCATGTTGGTAAAAATGAATTCATTAGAGATCTTGAAATGCAGGTATCAAATCTTATATATGTGGACCAGCCAACTGGAACAGGTTTCAGCTATAGTTCTGATGATGATGACATTAGGCACAACGAGGAGGGTGTTAGCAATGATCTATATGACTTTTTGCAGGTTTGTTTCTCTACGTATATTTTGTATTTCAAGAAAGTTATGAAATCCACGATCACAATTTTCCATATAGTTAATGAGTCTTCACTCATCAAAGCGTCTTGAGATAATGAAACGCAACAAAAGAAAAGCTATCACTTTTGAAATGAAGAAAATGCATTCTGTATATCAGGATATTATGGTCTTTATCCAAGTACATAGGCCAAAAAGACCAGCTTTTAAGGACCTATTGAGATACAAAGTGAAGAAAACCATAATTTTGAGGACTTATCTCCGCTCCTCTTTTTCATTATAGCTGACAATTAAAATTATTAGGAAGTTAGCTGCCTGAGGCAACTCTACATGCAGAGGAGGAAATGTCAATTTATAATTCATCCTATTGAATCCCTATAATGAAAAAAATGCATTATATGCATTCCATGTAATTATGCACTCATCAAAGGTGTCTGAGATTATGAAAAACAACAAAAGAAAAGGGATCAATTTCAAAATGAAAACATCACATTCTATATATCTGAATTTAAGTTTCTTTGTTCTACAATGTTAGGCCTTCTTCAAGGAGCATCCTCAGTATGCAAAGAATGATTTTTACATTACTGGAGAATCATATGCTGGGCACTATATTCCTGCTTTTGCTGCTCGGGTTCATCAAGGAAACAAAAACAAAGAAGGACTTCATATTAATCTAAAGGTATCTTACGGAATTGCAGTCTACAACAGCCTTCAAATTTGATTTACCATCCTGCTTTTGTGTAATCTACCTTATTTCTCAGGGATTCGCCATTGGCAATGGACTTACAAACCCAGAGATACAGTACACAGCATACACTGATTATGCTTTGGACATGAAACTGATTCAACAATCTGATTATAACAGCATGAGCAAGTCAGTTTCAGACTGTGAACAAGCAATTAAGCTTTGTGGTAATTCATGATTCCAATTCGATGCCATAAACCAAATTTGAATTTCAGCCTCCTAATAACATGATATTTAGTAGTTAGTAGTCTAATGTCTGATATATGTCACAGTAAAGCCTGACTTGATATTGATTCTGCTTGGTCTGAAATGTCAACTTTCGTTTTGTTTTTCTTCTTTAGGTGCTGATGGTGGATCTTCTTGTGAGGCGGCATACATGGTTTGCAACAGCATTTTCAACCGCATAGTGGACATTTCTGGTGGTAAAAATGTACGAGTAACTTCTACATATCTTGGAGCATAACGAACAAGAAACAAAAGAAACATTGTTTAACCACATGATGCATTTTCTTGTCTTTCACATGCAGTACTATGATATAAGAAAGAAATGTGATGGTGACCTGTGCTACGACTTCTCCAACATGGAGGATTTTCTGAACCTAAAGTCTGTTAGAGATGCTCTTGGTGTTGGAGACATAGATTTTGTCTCTTGTAGTTCCGCAGTGTACGAGGCTATGGTCAGGGACTGGATGAGAAATCTTGAAGTCGGAATTCCTGCACTTCTGGAGGATGGAATCAAATTACTGGTATATGCTGGAGAGTATGATCTCATATGCAATTGGCTTGGTAAGATTCTTTGATTCGTACTAGAAATCAGCTTTTTGTCTCCTTTGAGTCTATAGGAAAGTGAAGAGATCAAATAGTGTATATATTTTGATATGGACAGGGAATTCAAGATGGGTTCATGCCATGGAATGGTCTGGACAGAAGCAATTTGTAGCAGCTCCCACCACCCCATTCTCAGTCGACGGCGTGGAGGCTGGATTACAGAAGGGCCATGGACCTCTAACCTTCCTTAAGGTGCATGATGCCGGTCACATGGTTCCAATGGATCAGCCAAAAGCATCCTTAGAAATGCTAAGGAGGTGGATGCAGGGCAAATTCCCTCTAACACAAGCCGATGGTCACCTTGCTCCATTGTGATTTAAACTTGCCATACAACCATTTCTAAATTTGGTCATTTGATAAATGTAAAATTACAGAATCAGGAGTTCATATATATATATATATATATATATATGGAACAAAGAAAGATGCCGCTTACCACACAGATCAAATGCACCCTTTTCCTTCATTTTTCTTCTCCGAAAGTGTCTTTCCTGCCTTTGATTTCCCTGTATTCATTTTAAAGCAAACAGAAATGAAAGTTAATATCCAAATTATAGTACCCATGTTGATAATTGTAATAATGTTCAATGTTGATACGATCTATTTTACCAAAGCCAGTAGAGACAGTCCAACATTTAACATGACAGTTAACTATAATATTAACTATAGAATCATTAATTTCACTTTTCCTTTTAATCAGTAAAAGTCTGTTACTGCTGTATATACAATTAGCATACTGCTTATAAACCTTCTACTGTCTATGTCGAAGAAGATTAACATATGCAGTAATGCAGAACCAGCCATATAACAAATTCATCAATTAAAATCAGTTTCCTCAGTGAAACAATCTACAAGAATACAGTCCGCATCTTCTTGTAGCTTTTCTTTGTCAATCTTTTCCCAATTTTACATAATTCCCATTAAACAGATAGGGATATTTTAGTTAAATTAAAAATTGTACGAGACTTTCAAATTTATTCATACTTTTATAATAGTATAAATAATATAATACTAATAGTTAGTATTATAATAATTGAATATATTATAATATAATACAATATAAATAAGTAAGATAATATAAATAGATATAGAATACATAGATAGATAGAGAAAAACGGTTAAGAATTTAATATTTCTGGAAATAAATTTAGACAGTTTAATGAACTCAAAAAATCATAGGAGTATAAAATTTAAGTTCAAGGTTTTAAATTAATTCACTTTCTAAATTCAATATATTATCAAAATCTAAATTCAAGATAATAACAATGCTAATGTACACATTTGCCATTAAAATTAATACTATTATAAGGATATTTTAGTCGGAATAAAATTCTAAAAAACTTTATATGCCAATCATACTTTTATAAAATTATTATTATTATTATTTTTATCATTAGTAGTAGTAGTACTTATATCATTATTATTCTTGTAATTATATTATTTTAATATTGTTAGAGAAGCAATTTAGTAAATTTAGAAATAAATTAGACAATTCAATGCATTCATAAAATCTTATCATAAGACAAGTTTAAATTTAAGGTTTATAATTAATACATTTTTCAAATCAATTGCCAATTAGCCTTCGGACTTTCCTTACTTATGATAAACCTTGATTTTCTGTGATGCTAACTATTCGGTATATAATCAAAATTTAAATTTAATATAATAACAATGTTAATTTACATAATTGCCATTCACATAAAAGAATCACAAGGATGTTAAGGATATATAGTGGGATAAAATTGAAAGAAACTTTCACAGCTATTCATATATTTGTAGTAATATATATAATTATAATATATATATATATATATATAGAGAGAGAGAGAGAGAGAGAGAGTAAATAGAAAAACTAAGCAGAAATTTAATAATTTATAAATGAATTTAGACAATTCTAATGAACTTTAAAAATCTTCCTACAAGACAAAATCTAACTTCAATGTTTAAAATACATTTTCAAAATTGAAGGTAGTATCAAAATCTGAATTCAAGATAACAGCAATATTAATTTGCATAATTATCATTAAAATAACACTATCATAGAGATATTTTTAGTCAGATCAAATATTTAGAAAAAATCAAAATTATTCATACTTTTATCCTAGTGTAAACAATAATAATAATTATAATAACAATATAAATAGTAGAAAAGTCAACTAGAAATTTATTGAATCTAAAAACTAATTACAAAAATCTAGTAATTCTAGCAATTCAAAGCCCCTAAATTATCCCCCCCCCCCCCCCCCCCTCACAACACACACACACAGACACGCATACAATGCATTTCTAACTCCATCACCCAAAGGCTATTATGCATATATATAACTCATAGAGAAAACAGTCTTTGCATTCGTTCTCATAAACTTTTAGCTATTGAAAATGGCCTCAACACTTTCTTTCTCTCATTACTTTGCGTCATTTCTTTCCGTTTTCCTCAGTTGTGTAACTCTTTCATCAGCAGGAACCAATGATGACAGTTTTCTTATGTCTTCTTCCAATTATAAATTCCCAAGAACACGGGCTGAAAAACTCATCCGAGCCCTCAACTTGTTCCCAAAGCATGAAGTGAACCACCATGCTAGCCAAGATTATAATTTTGGTGTATCAAGAATTGTTGAAAAGAGATTTAAATTCCCATTTCTTGGGGATTCAGGGACTTCTGTACAAGACTTGGGCCACCATGCTGGTTATTATAAACTGCCACACACTAAAGATGCAAGGTATAAGTTACTTACAATGTCTACTGTGTTTTCTAATGCATGCTGATTCCAATGAAGTATTGAGTATAGTTCATGTACTTTTCTTAAGTACGTGTGTGTTTGTGTGTGAATGTGAGTTGTGCCGCATCAATGATGAGTGTTGTTAAGGCATTTTTTTTTTCTTTCTGAGAAGATTTAATTACTTGTTTGACTGATTTTCAGGAAGAAAGATGAATATGGGAAATGAAATATATATACATTTATCATGTAAATATCTGTGTATATTCATTCAATTGAGAAGGTGGAAAATATATAGTCTGAAGGTTGGAGCACATATATGATCAACTGATCTTGGATTTGCTTGCTGCTGCTTGTGTTCAAACACTTACTTAGTTCATTCAAAAATGTGTGGAAGTCTTCTTCTGAGATGATATCCAGAAAAGAATGCTGCAAACTAGTGGAAAATATTTACAGAATTGCCGACAACATTTTTTTTTTTCTCTGGATTTCAAGTGAATAATAGAACCCCATTCTTTCTCCTGCCTGTCAGAGTCGTAAAAGACCCTCTGTGTCTTTCTATGATACTATAATTTTATAAGCATCCTCCCTGTTTGGAATTCTAAGTTTATACTGTAATAAATGCCAAAAATATGCAAATGGCAATATCATGCTCTACATTTTTTGTCATGTTTCTTAATATTGAGCCAATTGTTATGTCAGAAGGCCTTTTCCTCAACTTCTTGAGATAATGCTTGCAGGATGTTCTATTTTTTCTTTGAGTCGAGGAACAGCAGTATGGATCCTGTAGTTATATGGCTAAGTGGAGGACCAGGGTGCAGTAGTGAATTGGCTTTGTTTTATGAAAATGGCCCCTTCCACATAACAAGCAATCTGTCATTAGCATGGAATGATTTTGGATGGGACAAGGTATTTTTAAGCTTCCTTTCCAAAGACATGTTGTTACTTTAAAGAATTGATTGCTATCAAAGTACATTTGTTTTTTCTTTTCATTTTGCCTAATTTCCATTTCTTTTTAACGTTATGCTGTAATGTTGGTACATACGTATTCATTAGAGATCTTGATACGCAGGTATCAAATCTTATATATGTCGACCAGCCAACTGGAACTGGTTTCAGCTATAGTTCTGATGATGAAGACATTAGGCACAATGAGGAGGGTGTTAGCAATGATCTATATGACTTCTTGCAGGTTTGTTTCTCTAAGTATGCTTTGTATTTCTCTTGAGTATGCTGTCTGAGGTAACTGTCCTTGTAGAGGAAGAAATGTCAATTCATGCTTCTTTGTTTTGAATCCCTATAATGAAGAAAAATGCGTTACATGCAATCCATGTAATTATGCACTCATAAAAAGAAAAGGGATCACTTTCAAGATAAAGAATTCACATTCTATATATCTGAACGTACGGGTCTTTACTCTACAATGTTAGGCCTTCTTCAAGGAGCATCCTCAGTATGCAAAGAATGATTTTTATGCTACAGGAGAATCATATGCTGGGCACTATATTCCTGCTTTTGCTGCTCGGGTTCATCAAGGGAACAAAAACAAGGAAGGAATTCATATTAATCTAAAGGTACCTTAACTGAATTGCAATATATAACACAGCCTTCAAATTACATTTACCATCCTGCTTTTAAGTAATCTATTCGTTATTTCTCAGGGATTTGCCATTGGCAATGGATTTACAAACCCCGAGATACAGTACAGAGCATACACTGATTATGCTTTGGACATGAAACTGATTCAACAATCTGATTATAACAGCCTGAGAAAGTCAGTTTCAGACTGCGAACAAGCAATTAAGCTTTGCGGTAATTCATAATTCGAATTCTATGCCATAAGCTTAAATTTGAATTCCAGCCTCCTGATAACATGATATTTAGTACTTAGTTGTCTAATGTCTGATATCTGTCAAAGTAAAGCCGGATTTGATATTGGTTCTGCTTGGTCTGAAATATAACTGTTTGTTTTGTTTTTCTTCTTTAGGTTCTGATGGTGGATCTTCTTGTGTGGCGGCATTCAATGTTTGCAACAACATCATCAGACGCATTTTGGACATTTCTGGTGGTAATAAAAATGTAAGAGCAACTTTTACATATCTTGGAGCATAAACGAACAAGAAACAAAAGAAACATTGTTTAACCACATGATGCATTTTTTCGTCTTTCACATGCAGTATTATGATATAAGAAAGAAGTGTGATGGTGACCAGTGCTACGACTTCTCCAACATGGAGGATTTTCTGAACCTAAAGTCTGTTAGAGATGCTCTTGGTGTTGGAGACATAGATTTTGTCTCTTGTAGTTCCACAGTGTACGAGGCTATGATCACGGACTGGATGAGAAATCTTGAAGTCGGAATTCCTGCACTTCTGGAGGATGGAATCAAATTACTGGTATATGCTGGAGAGTACGATCTCCTATGCAATTGGCTTGGTAAGATTCTTTGATTCGTACTAGAAATCAGCTTTGTGTACTCCTTTGAGTATATAGGAAACTGAAGAGATCCAATGGTATATGCTTTGATATGGACAGGGAATTCAAGATGGGTTCATGCCATGGAATGGTCTGGACAGAAGCAATTTGTAGCGGCTCCCACCACCCCATTCTCAGTTGACGGCGTGGAGGCTGGATTACAGAAGGGCCATGGACCTCTAACCTTCCTTAAGGTGCATGATGCCGGTCACATGGTTCCAATGGATCAGCCAAAAGCATCCCTAGAAATGCTAAGGAGGTGGATGCAGGGCAAATTCCCTTTAACACAAGCAGATGGTCACCTTACTCCAATGTGATTTAAACCAGCCATAGAAACCTTTCAAAATTTGGTCATTTGATAAATGTGAAATTACAGAATCAGGAGCACATATATGGAACAAATAAAGATGCCTCTTATTGACAGAAAGCATGCACCCTTTTCCTTTCAGGGATTCATTTTCTCCTAAAGTTTCTTTGGCGCCTTTGGTTTTCCCTTTATTCATTTTAAAGCAAACAGAAAAAGCACTCATTACTTTTACAGAGTTTTTATTCTATGTAGAGTAATGGCAGTGGATCCTTGTTCATTTACATAATATGGTTCTGCATCCAACTTTGTTACTTTTAATATTTAAATTTGTGAAAATAATACCTTAGCAAATGAAAAAAAAAAAAACAAATTGTAGTACACTGATAAAATGTAAATGTTGTGTTTAATGATAACATGACAGTTACCTACAAGAAAATGCAGGAGATTATCGACAAGGTGATTGTCATATCAGCTAAATGACATGATATCATTACATTATATGCATATACTATGAGCTTCTAATAGAAGACAAGACAATGCAGGCAATGATTAATATTGAAAACATAGAAGCCCTTCAGCAGGAGATTTCAAGTACATATACAATAGTTGATCAGAGGGGAAAACTAACTGATAAGGTGAAAGAAGCTGGGAAACTTGGAAAAAGTAAGCAACCTTGAGTTAACACTAAATTCTTTACCTGAACTTGGTATCCAAAGAGTTGCACAAGTATTCAAGAAATTGCAGCAACATCTGAGGTAGGCCAAGCTCAGCAATATGCTATCTGCCAACTCCATTGAACTTTACGTTATGATTTTTAAGTTATAAGCCTGAATCTTGCTAATCAGTACCTGAATCTTTTCCATTACTGATATGATTGTTAACTTAATTCTTGTCTCTGTTACCATCAAATGTATTGACCAATCCAGATTCCAGACTTCCAACCATTTTTGTGTTACCATTAATCTAACAGAATCTGCCATCATTCATCGCTGAGAATTTATTTTTTTACATCCAACCACAGAATAAGCATATTTCTCAGAGTAATTTGCAGGGAGCAGTTTGATTTGCCAATCCAAGAAATATGATTGTCAGTGATTAACTTTAGAGTCTATAATTTCACAGATTGAAAAAAGGGCTAAAATAGAAAAGGTCTAAATGGTAATCGAGTGGCTTGCCACCTTGATTTGAACCATCATTAGCATACATTAAAACAGGTCATGAAGAGACTTCACATGTTACATCTTTTTTTTCTTGAAAAAGTTTAAAAGCTCTATCTTTTTTGGCTTAATGAGTAGAAATTTGACAATGAACCAACCCTTTTCCTGACTAATAGTATTGACCAAAGATTTAAATGCACTCAAATCAGCTGTTATGACAGAATCAGCTCAAAGTTTGAAAAATCATGGAGCCTGATTGCCTGAATAAATTATTTTTTATAGCTGTTTTGCATTCAAAACTAATAAGTGGGCCTGTGTTGTAAGCAAGAAGTCTGATAGTTCATTCATAACTGGTGATACAGTGAATCTTGACAAACTGAAGATTTGGGATATTTCTGCAGTCAATGTATCATCCCAGTTTTTACTATGACGTTATGTCATTATCTAAATTCTTTTTATTAAAAAAATTTAAAGAAAGAAGATTAAATAGAAAGGCAAATTCAAAATTCAAAATACAACCCTTTTCTGGTATGAAACAACTGTCCATTGTATCATTAATACTGTTTTCTGAAAAATCTCAGGATGCTATGCATACACAATCAGCATTAATGTCTATATCTCTTCCAATCACTATAAATTCAAGGATAATAGCATATCAAAACCAGAGGTTAAAACCCATTCTTCCCTGGGAACAATCTAGCAGAATGATGCCAACATTTTCTCTTTGCATTCTTCCTCTTCTTTCCCTTTTCTCATTTGTTTCCACTTTGCCAGCTTCAGAAGCTAGTAATCACAATCTTTTGCCAACTTCGACTTTACATTTCCCAAAGCAACAGGCAGAAAAGTTCATCAGAGAGCTCAACTTGTTTCCTGGACATGATGTCAACATATTAGAAGATGACCCTGCAGCCACTGCACCAAAAATCATCGAAAAGCGTTTTCAATTCCCATATCTTAGTGATTCTGGAACTGCTAATTCTACTGGAGCTACTGTTCAAGATTTGGGTCACCATGCTGGCTATTATAGACTTCCCCACACCAAAGGTGCCAGGTATGTAAGAATAATATCAATTGAATTGGCCATCACATGTTGAAGCTTTTAAGTTACATTTATGGTGCTATTTTTCTGCCTGATAACCACTGTATTCTCATGTCTGAGATATGAATGCATTGCTACTTCCCTTCTTCTTTAGGAAAATATCAGTCAAAAATTATAATTCCTTTGATAATTAAGAATTAGTTTCAAGAATAAAGTTGGGATATACATCTATTGAGTGCTCATGTTATCCTTGTGAGAAAATATTAGCAAACTGCTCAAAGTGAATAATGGTCGCAGGATGTTCTACTTTTTCTTCGAATCAAGGAACAAGAACAGAAATGACCCTGTTGTTGTATGGTTAACGGGAGGACCAGGATGCAGTGGCTCGTTGGCTTTGTTTTATGAGAATGGCCCTTTTCACTTGACAAACAACTTGTCACTTGTATGGAATGATTTCGGTTGGGATAAGGTACTCCTAGTTTCTTCTTAACTCTTCATAATATGTCATTTTTCCATCACACTAATCATTCCTACAGTTGATTTAACAGCTTCTAAATTAGTACACTCCATGTCTTCTTCCAATATTGTACATTATCTTCATAGTTAAAAGACAATTGTACAAGCTTTTTTCCATAGTCTGCTATCTCATTAGCAAGTCCAGTAAATATGCATTGATCATCCAAAACCAATACATGGACAGGAATATCACATCAAAAACAGAAAATGCATATCAGACAGAATCATCGTATCTTTCAAACTTTTTGATGTGTAACATCATATGGCAGGAGTCAAACCTTATATATGTAGACCAGCCAACAGGGACGGGGTTCAGTTATTCTTCTGACAGGGATGACATTCGCACCAACTCAGAGGGAGCTGGTGTCGATTTCTATGACTTCCTGCAGGTCTTTTTCTAAATCCTCTCAATGTCAATTGATACACAAATCACATTGATGACAAACTTCATGATCCGTCGCAATTATTACTTCATAGTGTTGTTCAAAACTTGTCAGGCATTTTTTGAAAAGCATCCTCAGTATGCAAAGAACGACTTCTACATCACTGGAGAATCATATGCTGGGCATTATATTCCTGCTTTTGCAGCTCAGATTCACCAGAGAAACCAAAATAAAGAAGGGGTTCACATAAACCTGAGAGTATGTTATCAGTTTTATCTTCATATGTAATCGTATTGTGCCTGAGCAACTAACGCGATGCACCAGTCGTAATGCAGGGATTAGCCATTGGAAATGGAATGACAAATCCGGAGATCCAGTATAAAGCATATCCTGATTATGCTTTAGACATGAAACTGATCGACAAGTCTCGGTATAACTACCTGAGTCAGTCAGTTTCAACATGTGAACAGGAAATAAAAGCTTGTGGTAACACTTAATTCCAACTCCATCCCATTAGCTGAACTTTTCTGCCCCTAAACCCCAAATCTATATGTTCTGCCTAACTTGAAATTTCATTGCAGGCACTAACAGTTCATCAGCTTGTGCTCTGGCCTACAGGGTTTGCAACAACATTTTCAATGATATCGTTGCCTCCACTGGTGGTGTAAACGTAAATAAGTAATTTGACAGATCGTTTTTTGACCTTGTGAATAATTGTAAGTAACTTTATCTGTATGTCTTCTATTCCAGTACTATGATGTTCGAAAACAATGTCATGGTTCTCTGTGCTACGACTTCTCAAATGCAGAGCACTTCCTCAACCAGATGTCAGTTAAACAAGCTTTGGGTGTTGGAGAAATAGAATTTGTTTCATGTAGTAGTGTAGTTTATGATGCAATGACAGGGGACTGGATGAAGAATTTTGCAGTTGGTATTCCTGCACTACTACAAGATGGAATCAGGTTATTAATATATGCTGGGGAATACGATCTTGTTTGCAACTGGATAGGTACACTTCATTCTGTCTCCAATTAGACTTATGTCATTTTTCACTTGATAAATTTCTGACATAAATCATCAAAGGAAGTAGTCTGACAGTGCTTTTACATGTTCAGGAAACTCAAGATGGGTAGATAACATGCAATGGTCAGGTCAGAAAGAATTTCTGTTGGCTCCTTCTGTCCCATTTAAAGTGGACGGCGTGCAGGCTGGGTTACAGAAAAGCCATGGACCTCTCACTTTCCTAAAGGTCTATAATGCTGGTCACCTGGTTCCAATGGATCAACCAAAAGCATCACTGGAAATGCTAAGGAGATGGATGCAAGGCATACCTCTATGAAAGAGTGAAACAAAGCCGAACTTTCATAATGATTCATCATTTGATTCTGGTTCTTGGATCTAATTAGAAGAAGGGTTATATATTGTGCAATTCTAACTACTTATAAGCATCCAGTGTCTAGACAAATCAATCACTTGGACAAAATTACATAGAGATGATCTGCAGCTGCATTGCAGATTATTGTGATTCCATGAAGGGTCTTTGATTTGAAGATCTGGCCTTGATTCATCTCTAGCTCATCAATAGTTTAACCAATCTTACAACATAAATCTGTAGCTAAATCAATCAAGCATAAAATAATTTGACATGATAAATGTGAATTCCCCACAAATTCAGGTCACTTGAAATCCTCTCCTTTCTTCGTTAATTTGCTATGGACCTCGCGCTTTGCAAGAAATGGATTGATATCCATCCTAGTTCAAAGCCATTCTCATCCAAATCTCACAATTTGCAACCTTTGCTTAATTTCTGCTACACAAATCTTTTCTTGATTTTACAAATCTCAGAGAAGAAGTTTTCAGGCTTGCAGGCAACATGATGAAAGTAACTGGATCCTGTCATACTGCCATCCCTAATTGCACAGAGTCCATATTTGTCAGGAAGGGTGTGGTTAGTAAATCAAAGTCTAGAAATTGTTGTGCTATGCATAAGTTGAGTTTCAAAATCAATGTCCTTTTAAGTTCATAAGAGTACCATGTTTTAAAACAAACTAAAAGATACTAGGTTTGCTGCTTTAATTCTTTGGCTTCCTCAAGACAATCATATAATCACAATTCTCCTGGACCTTAAATTAGGCAATGCCATATATGATTCTCACTTCAGATATTCAAAAGAAACATCCTGCAGCTAGACAGTAAGTAAAATCAACACGATATAGTTTGTAATGAAGGACCTCTTACTCAATACAATTCCCTCAAGTTCTTCATAGCTGGCAGAAAACCAGTAAGTACGGTCACAACTGATAATAACAGATACCGCTGGTAAATGCTAGGCATTGCCATTATTTGGTTTCGACAATCACACTGTCAACATCTCTCCCACCAGCATCCTGAAAGCTTTCATAGCTGAAAAAAAAAAGCATTTTTACTCAATTAAATGAGCCACAAAAACAATCCAATCAATCAGCTTAGATGGGAAAGTGAATTATGGGCATATACGAAGAAAAAAGGTGCCACCAAAATATAAATAGTTAACACAAGAAACGAACAAAAATACTAATCCAGTATCTTGACAGTCTCTAACCACTGCGTATAATAAATAAGCTTTCAGCCAATTCAATAGAGCATTTATGATAAACTGATCAATAAGCACCTGGAAAAACTAGCGTTTTGTTATACTGGAATTTTTTTTGAAAGCATCTCATTATCCAGAAGTAAGTTTCAGTACTACACCAATGTCATAGTGCCTCTGCAGACAACATATAATTCTAAATGTATAATCTGAAGCAGGGTGTGTCAACAACTTAAAGCAAGACAGGTCTCAAAATGAACCAGAAGACATTGAGTTATATAATGAATAATCACATAGATCATTCAGGTAGAAAACAGTTCATTTTTCCCAGTTTAATCTGCTAAATTACTTCCATATTTTTCTTCACATACAGTGTAAAACACTAAACAATTTGCTTGTATAGAAAAAATAATGTAATAACAACTTAATGATGCATTGTTAAATAACAAATATACCAGCTTAGGATGAGTCTTGGCAAATATTATCATCAGAAAAACCTTTGTATCTGATTATCTCTAGACATCTGCAAACATCAAAACCTTTCCAGTCAATATTCCATTTTACTTGAAGAAAGTAATTCTCAGAACTTCTGTAAAAATATTCGTGTCTTTCCACATTATTTCAAGAACCCAAAAAGATTAAAGTTTTCTTTCAGGTATAAATCCATATGTAAAGAATAAGAAGAAAGAATAAGGAAAAGAAAACAGAAAAAAGGGCGAAAAATGTAAAGAAAAAAAAATTGGTAATACGGAAACTTACATGCAATTCTATTTCACAAAATCGTGTTTCACATATTGTTTTTTTTAAATAGGTGCTTATTTGACATTTAAGATTTTTTTTTGTTACATACCTCTACCTACTTAATTTTTCATAAAACAACACTCCAATCAAATTCTATGTTAAAAAATAAAATCAAATCAAATATTATCAATACATTTTTTTTCCCAAAAAAAACTATCCATTAATAACCATACACATTTTCTTAATTTTTTTTTATAAAATAACAATTCAACCAAACACCATCCAAAATAAATATGTTACGCCAAATGTTTTCATTACATATTTTCAAAATTTAAAAAAAAAACAAACCACATAAACACAAATTTAATTTTAACTCTCATTTATCTCAAATTATTTTTTCTAGGTTTCTTATCATAAAATTAATTCTTGAAACGGATATGGTCAAAGCCTCCTCATTGGATTACAATCAGCCAAATGTGGGATTCAAATCACTTGACATAAGTTGTAACAGACATTAGTCCAAACAGGTCAGGAAAATTAATCTCATCGGCAAGTCGAACAGCTGACTGGTTGAAGGCAGTGAACTTCGATCCGAGGTTAGCTCACTCTACGAAGTTTACCGATCTTTCTACAGGAGAAAAAAGGAACAGGAAAACGACGTTACGGAATCTTTCATTTTTTGTTTTCCTTTTTGAAAATAGAAATTCCCTCCTCTTTTCAAACGACCTGTTTTATGTATCTGTCTTCAATTCTTGAGTTTTCATCTAAACCCATAAAGGAAATCCAGTTTCATTTCCTTCCTGGGTTTTATTTTTATTTTTATTTTATTTTTTCTTCTGTTCTTGTAGTTATTTGGCGTTAAATTATTATTTGTTGGAATTAACATGTAAATAAATGAAGAAGATTTTATCGTCACATTTTACTGGTTATTTCTGTCTGAAAGATTTTTGCATACTGTTCAAGACGAAGTATCCAGTAGTACTATTTCCTTTTAATACCCCTCGTCTGCTCTGTGTGCAGTGAAGATTTTGACTGAAGTGTTGTTTCCCACAAAGTATAGCTTTTCAGATGGAGGCGGACAGGTATTTTACTGCATCTCCGAGTGGAAAGTAATTGTTTGTTTGGAGTTAGCCTTGGACATATTCTCTTGTATTAAAGTGATATGATGAATCCTAGTTTTGCAGAAATGTTCAGTTGTGCTGAATTACAGATATGCAGTGTCTTATTGTCTTTTAACCTATTAAAGTCCAAATTGGAAATCACTAATTCCAGAAAGGAGATTCTTGTATCAAGGCTTTGAATGGGTTCTTCTTTCCACATTCTAATACCACTATGCTCATTTTCTCCTTCCTGCAGTGCAAGCGTTTTTGCCTTTTGTTTTCCTCAGTTTCAATCCAATGTATTTACTGTATTGTGCTTGCTGTGATTGAATTTTGTATTCTGAGCTTGGAGAATCAAATTTCTAGGTTTTCTTAATTCAGTTTGGCAAGGATTTTGAGCTACATTTAGATAGTGAGGGCTGGTAATTTGTTGTGCAATATTTCTGTGGTTGCCTATAAACTTGGGTTTGTTAATATGTTCAGGAAACATTCAAAGATATTGGGCTCACAGACTCTCTGCTTCTTTGATAGCTACAATAGGGTCCTAATTACTTCCAGTCGATGACAGTAACCCTTTACTCGGCTTTTGGACTGTCCTTTTTCCCAGTTTAGGTGCCCTGTTTTCTCTTTTCTATGTGTTTGTTTGTAAACATAAACTCATCAAATGATATATTAATTTGCTTATTCCATATTGATATCTCTTTAGAAGAATGAGACTTGCGAGCTCATTTAAATGATTTGCCCTTTGTACTAATTTGTTTCTAAAATTCGAGAAGTTATTAAGTCAATATTTTAGTTAGTTCTGTAATCATATATTTCAAGTTTATATCTCATTCATTCTTCATTTTCGTATCTCAGGCTAAATTCTCCTCACACATCAGCAGTTATATTTGAAGTTCTTGGCCATCAGCTTCACTTTTCACAGGTATTACGACTATCGTTGGGTTTGGGCACCTTGTCTCAATTTCTTTGGTTTTAAAAAAATAAGTAAATCGTTGCACTTTGTAATATTTGGTACTATCTAATTGTTCTAGTGGTTTCAATAGTTCTGATGTTGTATCTGACTATTTGTTGTACCCACTGTCTGTCAGAAAGAAATCTAACTTCTTACACTAAAAATAGAACTTTATGACCCTTTTAGCTCTTTATATTCCGTTTGATCATTTTCTTTTTTTGTTTTTTTGGGTATTTGAAAAGGCACTGCTGCAAATTCTGTGAACAGGATTCATTTGATGACAAAGATAGGCATAAAAACTAAAGAATCCACATTTTGCTTCTTTATTTAAGTCATACAGGTTAACAAAGATTCTTCTGCTATTTGAAATACTAAAAGATAAAAACTATCTTTTATCCTGGAGCAATTAGAATAATTATTTATGAGTATATAGGTGTAATATTTCATTAGCATTTGTTTTGCTGATACTTTCACCTTTTTTTTCTTTGACAAAAAAAAATTCCTCCTTCTTGTTGGCCTCATTCTCAGTGATAAGTGTGCTGTGATTATGGCAGGATCCAAATTCTAAGCACTTAGGAACTACTGTTTGGGATGCGTCAATGGTGTTTGTCAAATTTCTGGTAAAACTTTTCTTGCATGTTTTCCATTTGCTTCTTGTTTTTAAAATTTCTTGATGCTTTATATAACTCTTATTATGCTATGTAAAAAGATAAGGTGTATAAGATTGCCTTTATGTTCATATCCAGTTATGACGATCTAGTCTTATGTTATTTGAATTTCAAATTAGATTTGGTCCCTATTCATCTCAATCAATATTGCAGAGGATTGAAGTCTGATATCCTTAAAATCTTGTCTTAGAATAATTTCCCCACTTGAGTATTTATTTATTTTTTCTCTTTTCTCTCTATTCACTGATGTTGATATTATTTAACAAGTGTATTGCTAAATTATGCGAATGTAAAATAACTTAGAAATTGCTTCAGCATAGTGTTTTCCTTTTGAATTCAATTCTGAATTCACAGTCAACAAACTACCAAAAGCAAGTTGATACTAGCAATGAAGTCCAACGTTTTATTATGCATCAATTCAAGCCTAAATAATAGCATATGGTATTTCACCTTTTTCAAAACATTGAAAAGGTTTCTACCTTTTAATATTTTAAATTAGGGAAGTTAGAAATCCAAGACTATGGACTACCCAAATGAAGTATTCTTACCTTCTAAATGTAACAAACTATTACTTATATCATTAGAACTATGTTATAGCCAGTCTATCTCTTGTAAATTCCATTTATATCCTGATGCTTGTGCATTAGTTATAATGGTTTCCCTATTCACTGATATGAACCAAATTCAACAAGACTTGCTGAATTTGGTGAAGAAACTCTAAAGAGAGAGCGGAGAGTTGTTAGGTTCAATAAATCGATGGATAATTGGAGTCTTGAAATTGCAGAGATATAGAACCCTTTGAAGTTCAGATGCTTATCTATCTTTTTATTCTCTTTTTTCATCCTATAATTGCTTACCAATGCATTTAGCTTTCTTTTTGCAATCTAATCATCCATTTTTTATTTAATCAGCTACATTGAACTTATTTGGGTTAATTATGAAGGAAAAAAATTGTAGAAAGGGAAGGTTTTCTCCATCTAAACTGAAAGGAAAACGTGCAATCGAACTTGGAGCGGGCTGTGGGGTTGCTGGATTTGGTAAGTTTGTTTAATTGCTGAACTTTTCAAAGTGAATAATTTTGAAAGGTTTCAGATTAGAGACTAAACAATTCTATTTTCTCAAATATTAGAAAATAGTTAGTTGAATATTTTAGAAGAAAGAAACTATATATGAAGGATGGACAATATTCTACAGGCATGGCGTTGCTGGGGTGTGATGTCATTTCAACTGATCAAACTGAGGTTTTGCCTTTGCTTATGAGAAATGTTGAACGCAATACTTCTAGGATACTGCAGATGACTCCTGGTTCAGGTATCTGCATCAGTTTATCACCAAAGTCTCTTTTGTCTTCCTGAGTGTCTTTCAGTTTCCTTCTGTGAACAATTTACATCTAAAAGCCATCTTATTCTGACGATGACTTGGCCTATTTGGCCTCTCAATTTATTAGAAATTTATGGTGCCTTGTCTCAACAGATCTGCATTTGTGAAGCTAAAGGTAGACATATGTGATTATTATTATTTCTCTTTCCTCATGTGAAGGTTTTATTATTTGTAGATTCCTTCGGTTCCATCCAGGTCGCAGAGCTTAACTGGGGTGATGCAGATCATATAAGGGCTGTTGATCCACCTTTTGACTTTATCATTGGCACTGACGTTGTGAGTTACTACAACTCATAACATCTATACCATTACTCGTGGCATTTTTTTGTTTGTTTGAAGCAAAACTGTCATTTCTGCTTTGTGTATCGAATGTTAATACTACTCATTCAGACGCAGCTTCTTCAATTACCCTTGTTTATTTCAAAGCTTTCTGACTTGCTTATCTAGGTTTATGCAGAGCATCTTTTAGAACCTCTGTTGCAGACAATACTTTCATTAACTGGTCCCAGAACAACCATCTTGGTATTGCACTTAGAAATTTATCGACTTGTATAATCTCTAAACTTTCAAACTGGAGACTAGTGATGCTCTAATTTGTTACTGAAACTTGTTTGCAGTTGGGATATGAACTTCGTTCCACAAATGTCCATGATCGAATGCTTGACTTGTGGAAGAGAAATTTTGAGGTTAAAAGTGTTCCTAAAGCAAAGGTATGGATATACATTTGTTTGCAGAGTCACTGTGGGTTTTTCTAGGTGTCAATCACTTGTAAATTACAACAACAAAAAAAAGTGGAAGACAGGTATGGAATTTTAGTACCACAAGGATTTAGAAAAAGTGTCTTAAGTTGGCCACAAGTACAGAGAAACATAATTCATAGTACTAGTAAGTTGAAAACTAAGATGCTCCAAAGATATTTTACTTGGACTTTCTTATAAATTTGTTAAAAATAATGTGCATGGGAGAAAGAATGTATAAATGATATGAGGAGAAGACTCATCTTCTAGCAGTCAATCAATTGCAGTTATTTTGGTATTTGGACTTGGTGTGGCAGAGAGTCAAAAATTCTCAAAAGAGTCTTGGCATACAAATAGTATCATGTAACTGTGTTGTCGAGTTATGTTGGGCATATTGTGATCCAAATGTCTGAGTGACATAAAGTCTACTCATCTGGTTCTATTCCATCTTTTATTGTAAGTTCTCCGGCTTGAGCTAATTCACTTCTGAGCTCTGACTTGAGTAAATATGTCAGGAAAGTGTGATAGCAGTCAAGCAGACAGAGTACAAGAATAAAAGACACTCATTCTTCTAAATTCTAGTGTAATTCTGTGATCCTTGTAGATGCACAATGAGTACCAACATCCAAGTATACAGTTATTCATGATGAGCCTAAAGCCTACAGACTGCAGGGGCAGTGAGATTGATGGCCACGTTGAAGAGATTAATACTGAGGAAACCAAACAAATATCAGAGGACGATGATGGCAGTAATTCTGTTGTTAATGAAGTTTATGTTTGTAAAGGTGATCAAACTGAGGAAGGAAGCACACTAGTTGTAGATCTCCAGGGTAAAAAGATTAGTGACTGGGAAGCAAGAAGATATGGAGCTATGGCTGCCCGGCTTCTTCGAGATGTAAAACTAACATAGACAAAAGGAGGTCTGTATGTTGATTGATTGACTGTTTATACTTGGCTTCTGGACTTGTGAAAAAACTCCAAATTATGCCTTTCTCTGTACTACAATATTCATGTGAAAAAACTGCTTCAACTCTCTAGAAAGAAAAATACATAAACTTTCCTGCACTGGACCCTGCTCTGAGCTTTTCGGTTCAAAACAAACAAGAATAAAAAATGAAAATACAAGCCTAAACTGTGGAAGTAACTTACAACAATCAGCTGCCTTTTTGTTTTGCTTCAAATGGTATGTTTTTATTTTTTTAATAATTTATAGTTGCTGAAATGATTTCTTCATTCTGTTGTTTGCTCATAGGACGGCTATGCCACAGATAAGACTGCCCTGATAAACTGTTGGATTACAATTCCGACAATTCAATTAAGCAGGGATTGCTTCAGCAGCCTCTATCTATGATGCCAAGGCAAGGGATACAGACAAGAGATGATTACATGTTATTTGCTGCACAGTTGTTGTATCCACTGTTCTGAGTTCGCCATGCAGACATATGGAGAAGCTGATTTTATATTTCCACATTGTACCTAGTATATGCTCTGGAATCAATTGATGAAATATTTCATTTTGAAGAAAATGTTGGGGTGTCTCCACTAACTCAGTCGTTTTGAATCTCTAGGGCTTCAAACTTGGAAGAGATTTGACGAAAATTTGGTAAATGATCTTGATTTGAGAATCCATGCAAAAGTATTCTCGACTTACAGCCTTGATGCAAACAAATCCTTAAAAACATGTTTGTAATAGATGACTTTATATATACAAATCATATCTCCAAAAGGATGCTAGTTAAAGAAATTCTGAGGGTTTCATGGTTGACAAATCCTATCCATTAATAGGACTGTTGGCACAAGATCACTCATTTAGATTGCCAACTTAAACTAGATATAATAACTGTTTGAATTTCTGTGTAGTTTGCTGAAGAGGTTCACTACCATTGACGAGTGATCCAGAGCGAAGCTTAGAGACATGTCCAAAAATAGAAAATGGATCCATATATATACCTAAATAAGATATCAGAGGGTCAGCCCGAGATTTGTCAACAATAAGCCTCAAGTGACTGGTTTTGACACTAGGAAATAGCAACAGCCTTTTGTATCCCACGGTGGTGCCGCTTGTTACCACCTCCCATTCGCCTTCCACATTCAAGAAATCAAGATGGAATTCGATGATCCGCTGACCCATTTGAATTGGTTCTTGCACCAGCAAGACGTTGAAAGTAATGACCTCTTGAAAATCTAAAAACAGTATCCAGTCTGATAGTGCCTCGTCAGGAGCCCAGTAGGAATATATGCCTTCTTCAAGAATATTCTGGGAGCCATAACGAGATTCAGTTGGATTCCCTCGTGTACTGCTAGCAGAAATTGAAGCACCTTGTGCTAGATTGTGAGAAAATATAGAGCTCCGAATCTCTGAAAATTCTTGAAGGACTTGAATGTCTTCCTGGGATATAAGACCTGAAGAATTTGGAGGTACATTTAGTAAAAGGAGACAGTTTCTGCCAACTGACTTGTAGTATAGATGAAGAAGAGTTATTGCAGATTTTGGAACTTCTGATGCATGCCAAAACCATCCAGGTCGGATGGAGACATCACACTCTGCAGGTACCCAGTCATGGCCAAAAGGATCTCCCTCTCCAGAATATCTGTCAGATTCAAAGCATTGGTACAGTACTTGGAAAATCCAATGTGATAGCAGAATATTGAGATTGAAGAAACAAGTTTCATGATGTTAATGAAAAAAATTGCATTGGTAAACATCTTTGGTCCTATCAACTGTGATTTATGGGAAACTGACAGACGAATAACGCTTCAAAAGACTTACTATTCCAACTGCTTTAAGCAGCTTTCTGAATATCAGTAAAAGACCGCTGACAGTTAACCTACACGAAACATTTTTTGCATAAATAGATGTCAAAATTAGTCGTGTGTGAGCGGGATAAAGGAATTTCTTTCATAGACATCTCTAAAGCATATTATGTTGCCTCAACTCGCATTGTAAAATACCTAGCTGGACCAATTAGCTCTTCTACAGTACCACTAAAACTTCTAAAGTCCAGACCATCATGTCATCAGCCAATAATCAATGAACATATTCAAATACCAAACAATTTGTAATACCTCAATCTAAGAAAGCTTGCAATCCAGACATCAGGAGAAGGGTTGCAGACCCTACTCAAAAGTGCATACAGGCAAACTGGAATAACATTTACATTCCATTCACAGAATATATACTTGGATTCATAAGGTTCAAGCTTAAATTATAGAAGTATTCATTGACAACATGGCAAGGAGCCTTTGGTTCCGTTAGTCCACTAATACAGCAAATAAGGATATTTTAATTTGGAGTATTGCCGTGAAACATGTAAAAGAGATGCATCCTGGCTCTTTAATCCATGTTTCTGGTCCTAGTGGACTTCCAAAAACATAAAATAGATACTGTATATGTGTTTTAACTTAATAAGGTAAATGCTTGTCATCTTAAATAGATGCTTGGCACATGGAGTGTTAGGTGGGTCTTACCAGAACAGTAAGGTTCCTACATTACGAGCTGAGGTCGAAATTGAAGTTTTAAGTTATTTCTCTCTACTTATAGGGCAAGGTTGTAATGTCCTACCCTTGTCATACCTTGACATGACAAGATTCTCATGTACCTGATATGCAGATTTCTTGAAATTCCATAAACACTTTCACACCTTAATCTTTTAGATAATGGCTACACTTAAATCACGGCAAAGGCTAGATGGCTACTAAACTAGGTTTCTTCGGTCCCTAAGCATTGAAGCAAAATAAGTTGATTCTCCATATCCAGACTCAGAAACAAATGGGGGTAAAAAGTACACAAGAATATTCACTTAACTTTGGAAAGGTTAATTTTGTACTCTGCCAATGTTGCTAAAGAGCATGCAGTTTTGGGTAGTGGTAACTTACTGGAACCAGCTCCAGGCTGAAAATGTACAACCATTGACCTATACATTGCAATCTGAAAAATTGCAGGCAAATAACAATTCCCAAACACAAACAAGGGCAAATTGAACTGAAAAATGGACTTACTCACGATCAGTATCGCCAATTTTTGCAGCACTCCGATTGAAAAGAGACCAGCAAGTAGTCCCAGCAACACCAGTCTCATCCCCAACCCACCTTATGTCTGGACCAGCATCAGAAAATATGACGGCCCCAGGTTGAAGTTGATGAATAAGACTAAACCAATCATCAAAAAAGTACTCCATGTACTTCTCTCCTTCACCTTTTGCACCATCCAACCAAACTTCTCTAATCTCACCATATCTGTGCCCAAGTAAGCAAGAAAATAAAATCAATTGATGATCTCATTCTTACGTATAAGAAAAGGAAACCATAATGGCTAAAAATGGGCTTTTCCAGACAACTGAAGCCATAAATGCAACAGCCTATATCAAATAATTCATCAGATAATCCATATAGTAAAATATCTATCTCCATTTTCAGCTGCCAGCTACTATTTTTGTCATACTAAAAATCAAACTCTAGTCCACTTTTTTGTGTAGATTAAGCAAAGAATAGTGCTCCCAATAAGGGAAGGCAAAAGATTAGGTATTGCCTGAAACATGCTCTCAAATGCTTTGCCAATTTAATTTAGAAATTATTTCCAAAATAATAAAAGAAAACTAAGCTGCCCAGCGTAATCTATCAACCAGAAGTACTTTGTAGCAGCCCAATCATTTTACTGACTATTATTTGATTCCATAACAGCCCAGACATCAACATACAGGCAACACATTAGAACACTCCAATTCTCAAATAATCCCTAGTGAGCCTCCAATCAACAAAAACAAAATCATATCAAACAGACTAGCAAGATTCAAGATACTCAGAAACCAAACAAACAAAACACCAAAGGAGACAAGAGCTCCTTTACATAACCTAGTGAGCAACTCAGTCATCTGGCCCAAATAATACTCATTGTACTCAAGAGTCTTCCCATAACAAGGTTCATGTCTATCCCAAGGAGAAAGATAAAGCCCCAATTGCACACCAGCAATTCTTGCAGCCTCAGCCAACTCTTTCACCACATCCCCCGTCCCATTCTTCCAAGGACTAGACTTCACAGAATAGTCAGTGTACTCGGAAGGCCATAGGCAGAACCCATCATGGTGCTTTGTAGTGAGGATAACTCTTGAAAAGCCAGAGTCTTTGGCCACATTAACCCACTGTGTGGCATTTAAGGCAGTGGGGTTGAACACTGAAGGGTCAGCATGCCCTGTTCCCCACTCTGAGTCTGTGAAGGTGTTGGTGCCAAAGTGCAAGAAAAGGGCCATTTCTGTGAGTTGCCATGAGATTTGCTGTGAGGTTGGGATAGGGAGAATTGGGATTGGTGGTGGTGTTGGATGCGACAAAAGCAAGCTTGAAACTGATGCCTGTGATTCCAGACATTGGATTGTGACTATGAGGATGATTAAAATGTATTTTGGCAAACTGGGTTGTGAAAATTTGAGATCTTTAATGAAGGGTCTTTGAGCTTGTTGATGATCAATGGCTGTTTTCTTGAACATGGTTACTTTCTTGAAGGGCTGAGAGTTGAGAGCAGAGACTTTAGGATGGGGAGAAAAAGAAATACTTGCGCCAACCAAATTCAACTTCTGTAACACCGTAATTTTTGGAGTTTTTCACTTTTTTCCTTTTTTTTCTCGATTTATTTTACAAATTTTAGTCATTAAAAGTAGCTTTTTTTCCTTTATAATGGTTTTTTGAGGTGTCAGTAACCTATTCAATTATGATGATTGACTTAGAAGCAGATCAAGAGAGGGGAAGTAGTTAGTGAGTCGTCATCAAATAGTTGGTGATTGGTTATGAATTTTTCTAATTTTATTTTAATTTTATTTTAATAAAAATATTTCAGTTAGTAATTAAGTAAAATTCAATTACCTTCTTCTGTACAAGAATTTAGTACTATCGTTGAATTTCTGTGTTAATTTAGGGGCTGGACTTGAATTAGGTTAACATTGGACAGTTGGACAATGGACTGGTATTGATATGTGATGAGCCCATGATCTATGATGTCAAGGTTAAGGCTCGGCCTATTTGAATCTTCGTTCAATAGTTCAATTTTTCTCACATTTTTCAGGTTTATAAAAGTTTTAAGCTTAGTTCAAAGAATTGATAGTACATTATAAATGCCTGCTAAAATAAATTATTAGACATGTTCGGGATATCAAATTGAACCGAATAACTCAAAACTTGAATCAACTTGACACGCTTAAAAAGTTTCTAGCTTCGATTTTAGGGTTTTGGGCATTATCGTCTTTTCACCATGGTAGGAAGAAAACAAACAAAAATGTCGAAGAAAATGCAAAATCAATTTTTATGGATTTGTTTCATTGATTTCTTGAAATAATTTCTATAGCATGGTTCGTGCTATTGAGTTTTACAATGTCAATTACGAGAAGGATTTTCAAATTTATAGATCATAATTTTTTTAAAGTTATAGAAAAATCCTCTGCAAGATTAAATTTTACATGTTTTTATTAGGACTCGAGCTTCCAAATCGTGGGAATTGTAATGAATGTTTTTCTCTCTCTATATTTTAGAAGAATTGTGCAGATCAAAAGAATTTATTTCAAAATATTATTTGCCTTTTTTCCCTTAAAAAAGAGAAAGTAATTAATCTTCCTATCTTATCTTTATAATTATATCTAATCTAAGTTTTGGGCCAGATTGAATCTGTTCGTGGGCTAAAATAAAATTAATGGGATCAATATTTGGGCTGGCGCTCTTGGGTTCAAGAAAGTAAAGCAGCATTTAAGCCCACATTTATTCGAGTGGGATGCAGAAGATCTTATTCAACAGAAAAAAAAAAGAAATTAAATTAAATTAAAGAATGAACTAATTTTATTATAATTACGTCCTTGTGAAAAATATGATTAAGTATAAGTGGAATTATTTATTTCTACTATTAAATAAGAGATTAATTATTCATTAATATTCCCTTTAATTTTGGTAGGACTAAGTGATAAAATTTATAGCGTGGCAATAGAATTTCATAATATATTGCCCCAACCTCAAAAACCATGAAATTAAAATCCATTACAATATGGTTCAAGGCATAAAATTTGCAGTTTATGATAGATTATGGGATGATCAAGCTTGTTATATGGCTTTAGGGGTATGTTTAGAAAACTCTAAAAAAGTTAAAACCTAAAAATTGTTTTGAAAGGCAAAATAATGGTTTGCGTTCCTCTAGTTGAATCGTGAAAACTAAGGTTTGGAGTTTAAGTGCTAACTATTTTAACATTTATTAAAATAATATAAATATTTTTAAGAAATAAGCTTATAGGAATATAAGTTGTGATTTAATTTTTTTTTTAAAGAAAATACTTTTTTCAGACTTTGTCAAATCATAAGACTATTCATTTTTAATATTTGCGGTATTGAAGCCGACATTCTCTGCATTATTGCTCGCGCGAACTCTTTTGATTATTCAAATGTACCAACTAATTACTTTGTAATAATAATCTAAATAGGTGTTCTATCCTCTCATAATGCAAGAAGACTTTTTGAAAGGGGAAATAGTTAAGTTATATTTCAAATTACATCAATCACAATTTATTTTAGAGTGAGTCACAAAATTCAAGATGTAATCCTTGAAATAAGAAATAAGAAATAAGAAATGAAGGGTAATCAATGTGAATTTTGTCGTATTCACACAATGGATGACTTTAAATACTGAATTGAACAATTGAAAGATATAACATATAATATTTTATTATTGTTTCATTAGGATTATTTTGTATACGGTCATTGTTTCTGATACCGCGTCTACTTCTCCATATATGAAAAGACTTTATTGAGTTTAAGTAAAAGACTTATAAATCACATTATATAGTCTTACAATTAAATAATATACAAATATTATACAAAATGTTCATTTGGTACGACAATAATTTCGCCATTTAAATCTAAGTGTAATCACATTTGTAACACTTGAATTGGTGTCAATAATCAGAACCTTTTGCGGGTTTGGACCCATAATCTAGCTCCAAAATTGTATAAACTGTGAACAAACACACTATGGAGTTTGAGGACTCTTGACGCAAGTGAGGAGATTATTTCTTCCAGGTGATCACAGTGTGTTTTTTATGAATTTTTTTTACCAATTTCAAATTAAATTATCATAGATGATTTTGTTAAAAAATAATTTCAAGTGCGATTTTGTTGAGAAATATGAAAAGTGCAATTTTATGCGATTGTGGGAGTTTTTAATCAATAAAAAGAAAATAATTAATAAGAAAAATACTTTTTTAGAATATTAGTAGAAAAAAACCACTTCAACCTAAAAAAGAACCACCGTAGTTTTCATCACGAAAATAATAAATAATTTTTTCAATAATGTAAAAAAAAAATATCACTTTTCATATAAATTCTACTGAAAAGCTAAAAGAAAAGATGCCAAAAAAATAAAATAAAATACTTGCTAGTTATGATAAATATTGCAGTTTACAAAATGTACAAATATGATTTTAATGGCACACTCTATTGCCTACGTTGTATTGAGATATCCAAAATCATTCTGGCTACAAGTTGTTTGAACTTATAAAAGTTATTTTAGTACAAACAAACGATTACATTATTGTGTAAAAATAAAAAATATTTAATTTCTTCATTTTCTAATATATGAAAAGAAAAATTAATTAATCCATATACGATAAAACTATAAAAAAAAAGAGTGAACAACTGGTAAATAAGTAAAAAAATAAAGCATGAAAAGACTAAATAAATCAACATTTCTAAAAGAAAAAATGTTAAACTTTTTAAAAATTAAAATTAAATATGCATGCTTCTTACATTACAACTTGATATAAATGAAAGAAAAAAAAATTTATAAGAGGTTGATAAGCACATAAAGAATTAATTCCATAAAATTTGAATAGATAATACAATTAAAAGTTCACTACTAAAATTAAAATAGTATTAGTTATTAATAAATTTAAATATACATAACTAGGAGATGTGATTCTATTTATTCAAACTACAAATTACCACCAAATCATATAGTGTGATTTCAATTGAATTTCTAAATCATGACTTATTACTTATGTAATAAATTGAAAAAAAAATGATTTGATATCAACGGTTGGAACAATTTTTAAATTTTTATAATCAGACCTATTTCTCCCTAACATCCTTTTGGGCAATGTAGTGCATTATAATACTTTGAACCATATATGAGAGGCAAAGCATGGGCCTCCGAAATTGTAACCCGACCCGTTGACAATGGTTAATTCGTAGCAAGTAGCAAGTACCAACTACACGTGAAAGTGTGAATTTCAAAAGCAAACCAGAAATCCACCAACCCGATCTGACTAACCCATCATGAAAATGGATTGATGTTGATTTGATTGATGTGATATTATTCAAAAATCGTGGATTAATAACCTCCGGTCAATTTATCGGACCACCTCTCCTAAAATCGTATCCCCACCACTATTATACTCGCGCAACCAATAATTAATTAGTGACAGTGCGGACAAAAGTGCGAGACACCTATGGACAGTTGACACCACATTTTTCCTGCTGATTAGTTCTTATTTATTTATATATATATATATATTTAATTTTTTTTTGTTTTTTATTCTTATTTATATATTTGGTTTAATATATATTAATTAATAGATTAAAGTCTTACTAATGTTACTAGCTATTTTCAAACTTGGATTTTCTTGTAAATGTATTTCATCTTTGAATTATAAATATGCTTTTGAGGCGAGTTAATCAAGATTTTCTATCTAATTTAATTAATACAAGAAATATATTTCAAGAAAAATCATCTACCGAAATTCGGATAAAAATGACTGATATAATTGTTGAAAGCCATAAACCAACTCAACTCATATTGTATTTAATCTACTTGGATTGCCACATTTTAGGCCTTTTAAATGTTTATAGTTTATATAAGATACAAAAATATAATGGAGTTATGTTATATTAAGCTTTACAACGCTTTGACTGTCTGGCTAAGAAATTTGTTATGTGCTCTATGTCCAAATAAAAATATTTATATTTATTTATTTATTATCGAAACAATCTAATATATCATCAAAATAAAATAAAAATATTATTTAATAACTATCAGTCAGGATTCAACTATCAATTACTATAAAAATAAATAAAAATACTAACACTTATAATTGAACTCAAGTTCAATACTTCATATGCCTCTTTGGCAAGCATTTATGTTTATAGGGTTGTATGAATATTGTATAATATTGTAAATTAAAATGTGTGAAAATTAAAGAGAATATTAAATATGGTTTTAATATATATATATATACACACACACACATATGTAGGAACACTACATATTAAATCCAAAATTTAGACTATAATTATATAATTTCAAATAGACTTAACATTTTCTTGCATCCGTCGATTCAAATGCAACCAAATGAATTTCTTTGTGCAACAATGATGAGAATTTGCATTAACCTCCTTAGAAATTTGATGCGTTGCTTTTATAATCCCCAAACATTTTCTTTTATAAATTATGATCACTTCGCATCTTATCTCTTTTATTCTTAAAATTTCTACTATATAAGAGCGTGTACAAATTCATTCATGTAGTCTACAAGAAAAGAAAAATAAACTTTACTTATGCACTACAATCTACATAAATAGCTTCATTTGCTATTCAATAAAATTAAATTGTTAAAAAAATATTGATAAATAAATATATTGATTTATTTGATTGTTTTAATATTTTAAAATGGACAATATTTGCCCCCAATTTCAGGGTATGATTTAAATTTTGCCAAACCTCAAGAAAATATTTGCAAAATTCCTTCCACTTGGAAATGACACAAATTTATGCTGGAAGTTGAAGTCCATTTTTTTTTTCTTTCTGATATAAGGAAATATTAGCTGAACTAAAGGAAAAATTACAAGATCGTTTGTTTTCATTTTTAGAAAAAAATCTTTCTATTTTTAGTGTTTTAAAATAAGAAAATATATTTCCTTTATTCATTTATATTAAAACTACTATTTATTCTTATTTTCAAAATCTATTTTTAAATCTATTAATATTTTATATCTTCTCGTACAAATACAATAATTTATTTTCAAATCTACAAATATTTCATATATTTTCATATAAAAAATAAATATATTTTTATTTCAAATGTATATAATCTATATAAAAATTAATTTAAATATATTTTTATTTTTACAAGAAAAATTTAGTAAAAATATTTTTAATTCTGAATAAAAAAAATACTTAAAAATAGTGAAACTTTGAAAATAAATTTAAAAATGAAACTAAACGGTTCACTGCGTTAGCCGCCTCAAGTCTGGTCAAGACAAAAATTTAAAAAAAAAAAAAAAAAAGAATTGTAGGTTGTTTTTGGTGTAGTGGGGCAGCCAGTCCAGGAAAGAGAAATCGACACGTTTCGACCGTCCAAGCCCTCGTGGGGCACCGGATTCCAATACTGATTTACACAACACACACACACTGCTGGGGGTGGGGTGGGGTTGGGGTTGGGGGTTGAGAAGGTCTAATGTAACACACGCAACCTGTGACGCCACCCTCGTCCATCGAATCTCAGTCCCAACCCCTTTGACATTGTTTTTGTCTGTTTTTCCTTTTGGCTTTCTCCTTTGTTACCTTCTTCAATTTGTTCCCTTTCTTTTCATTGATGTATAAGAGTTTGGATATGGAAATCTTTTTTATGAAAGCACAAAGAAGGCAAGTGACAACCCACTTCCAGGATTTAAAATTTATGAATATTTCGAGTTTTAAGATTATATTGTAAGAGCAAGAATTCAACCAAATTTTAAAATTAAAAGAAATAAAATAGAAAAAAAAAGATATACTCGAATTTAGAGAAAAAAAAAGATGCATGATTTTCTTATAAATTTCTATTGAAGTGTGGAGTATTTATAGATTTTCAAAATATGTCTTGATTATACATCTTTTTATGGAAGTGTAAAAATACATTTATATTAAAAAATGCATTTTTTTTTTTTTTACCAAACAATGTAATTTTGAAAATGTAATAGTTGCTAACTAAAGTTTGCATTGAGCTGCAGCCGAGTAGACGACTAGTTAGTTAAATCCTCTCCTCCGGTAGGAAGCTCCTTTTGAATCTGTAAGAAAATTAATCAATAATATAATATAAATCAAATATTCATATAATTAATGTGAATCGAGTATATTTATATGTAGTAAATTGTCGATTCACGTATACCAAATCAAACTCGTCTATCAACTTTTTTTTGATCGAACCACGAATATACCTTTATCGTTGGTGGTGATTAACTGTAGGAGTTATTCACTTAATTATACATCTAAAATTCTTGAAGTTTATGGTAATCTTCCAAAAAAGAAGAGTTACATTCATTCATACCCTCTGTTGGGTGGAGATTAGAAATATATATTTTTACTCAAGGTAGAATTTCAATTCAATTAGAAAACTCAATCTCACTCACATTGTGAAAATATCCAACTAAATATGGATGTCAATTAAGTTAAGGTTTTAAACTCGATCCAATTTTCAATATCAATAAGTGAGCTCATTGGATAACTAATTTCTCATCTGTTTCTCTTTTTGATTTACTTATTTATATATTTGTTTTTATATATATAATTTTAAATTATGAAATTTTCTTGATTTTTCTCTATAATAATGAAAGAACTCCGTAATTAGACCGACCAAGTCTTTACTTATTTAAAGTACTAAAAAAGCTCAAAAACTTTAATGACCAATCAATATAGGATAAATGGTAGACTTAATATAGGATAAGACATTTAATGCAGGACACATATTATATGTAAAAATGCACAACTTTTCATAAATTTTGTCCCCATTATATGATAATTTTGTTTTATGGTTATCTTTTCGAAAATTCCACCATTTTGTAATGGAAGTGGGATGCTAACTCAATAACTACCTAAGTTGATGTGATTATTAAAAGGACAATTATTAAAAATTCTTTAAAATATTTTTTATATAAAAAATATATCAAATATTTTTCAATCCAAAAATTTATTTCAGTAACTTTTCATTCCAAAAAATTAACTAATTGACTTTTATACCAAAAACGCCAAGATTTAATCGCTGTTTTCACTAAACTACCCATAACTTCTTAATTAAGAAATTTAGTGAATTGAATTTTTTTCTTTAGGCTTTTCAAATTGGTAAATCATATTAATGATGATTTTAATTTTGATAAATTAAATCTTTGGAGAAATATTTTCTTGAATTTTTAGATGTAAACATTGTACCAGATAAATTTTAATTTTTTAAAAATTGAATGAATTTAAAAAAATATATTAATTTTTTTTTCAAGTTTATTAGTAAGTTTTGTAAAACAAATTACTAATAATTTGACACTTCGCAAAACCATCTTGACTCTTGACTATTCGCCTCTCCTTGCAAGTGGTGAAATGGTCAATACATTTGTAGAACACGCCTTTCATTAAAATAATTTTTCATTCCATATGAAATGATTAGCACCATTGATGATGTTATATCAATGAGGAGGAGGGTAGGCCCCTGAACTTTTGTCTTAACTTATAAGTTTTTTAAAATATTTTATAAAATTAAGATTTCACAAAATATGTTAAAGTATTTTGTTAAAATTTTAGAAAATGAACTTTACAAACTTAAAACATAAAATGTTAGAAAATTGTAAATTTCTTGAAAAGAGTAATATTTAAGATATTAATAAGCTTTTTAAATTTTATTATATAAATCATAATATTTTTTAGCTTTTTAAATTTTATTATATAAATTATAATATTTTTATTAATAACATCTTATAAACTTCATAAATTTATTTCTTCAAACACATCAATAATTTATTTTTAAAATACAACTCCTGATCTTTTATAACCACATAAATCATTTTTTTTTAAATTCTATGAACTCATAAAATGACTGAAATAAAACACATCCTCTAAGTTCATAGAAATATATATATATATATATATTTAAAAAAAAAAAGAACAAAAGTTGATTGCGCCACTTAGACAATTTATAAAGAGACACAACAAAAATCTAGAAAAGAGGAAAGTAAAAAATAATTGCCCACGTAAGACTGACTACTTATGATATGTTATCTTGGGGTCAAAGTTCTTGAAGTTGTTCAGTTGGTTAATTAACTGCCTACTAAAATAATATGGTTAAAAAATTTCAATCTTAGTTAGCCAACCATTGATTTAACTTAGGATTAAGCAAACCACACTCATCTTTGATGTCCCTAAGTCAATGGAAACGAGACACTTGTCTCCTTTGAGCGTGCTCTTGGACACTGACAGGAGGTATACAAGGAATCAGTTTTACTTACAGTGCCATTAATATATGCTAAGCATGTCTTAATAATATTATTTTATATACTTAATATATATTAATAGAATTATAATAAAAAATAAAATATTTAAAGTGGGAAGGAGAGAATTTAAGAAAAATAATGAAGTGGGTACAAATCTGGATTCGCTGTAATTGAGTGGATTTTAATAATGTAAATGGGTGTGGGGTTTTCGATTTTTTATTTTCAAACTTGATTTGACCCAAATCACATTCGTTTAATTTTTTTTTTTAAATTTTTTATCATATTTATATAATTTCTGTAAAAAAAAATAGATTTTTAAAATTTTTTAGTAATATTATTTTTAAAAGCACAATTTTTAATAATTTTAAGTTATAAAGCTACTATATCCACTAGATCTAGATCTAGGTCCTAAAAAACCTTTATTAGATCGGATCTCGAAACAAACGCGACTCATTGCCACCCTTAAGTAAGTCGAATCCTTTATTTTAATTCGATATTTTATTTCTTATTTAATTTCACAAGTGTGCATGATTAATTCAAATATATATTTAAAAAAATATTTTATATACTTTATGTGTATATGTAAAATTAAATTCAACGAAACACTAAATTGGAATAAAAAATACAAATTGGTAATAGAAGGGCAGCTCCCTCCCCATTGAACTCTATATGAATTTATATATTACATATAACTTTATGAAGATTTTAAATTTTATCATTTTAAAAATAATAAAATTATTCTTTATATGACTAAAAATATATCTTTATACAATATTTTTAAGAGAAAATCAAATCTTGCCCTGTAAAATTGAACCTCATTTACATTGTTCCATTAGCCACTGAAATACTCATTTTTTTACAGTGTACAAGAACCGGTAGTCAGTGCTCACACACACACACACAGCTGTGTGACAATTCAAAATAGAAAAGCAGTGTTGATAAGTCAATTCAAAAGCCACCTGAATTCTAAAAGATGGGTCATAATAAAACATGATCATTCTCATCAGTCAGTTAGCAAATCCTATAAACAGTAGCAAACCAGGAACCGTTCTACAATAATTGCTCGTCTGTTTTTACTATTTTTTATGATCACACACAGTCAGCTTTATCTGTGTCTTAATTATGAAACTGGGTTTTATCTTAATCATCATGTTTATTACAGCAGTAAATAGTAAAAATGCTAATATATATAATTAGGAAAAAACTGGGCATGAATTGATGTATATAGACAAAAAAAAGTGTAATGAGGGATGGAAACTTCTTTCATGATCTACTTGTTCATAACAAGAACTTGGAAACTAATCCAAAATGTATAAGCCTATGCCTTGAAAATATTTTTATTAAGTTTTTGTGTAAAAAAAAAATGGTATTACGATTATTTATATGAAAATGTTGACTGTATATGTATAGGATTAAAATGCATTTAGTTTATGGTTTTCTAAGCTTAAAAAACATGTGATTTTTTGAAAATATGTCTGATTATATTATTTTCACAAGCATAATTTTTATTTAATTATATTTTAATATAATACTGATAACTTATGATCCCATTATTATTATTTATGTCCCATCAATCAAAATAATATGGGTCTCATTAATATTTTTAATGTGAGAAAATATATTTGACAAAATAAAGATTATGTCTGAAAATGACATCTATAAATTTAGAAATGGATATTTTCAAGTTTTAAAAAAATCTTATAACTGAATATAAGTGGGGTTTTTTAATTGAAAAGTGGGTAAACAGATATTTTCAAACAGTAAAAATTGAAAAAATCTTTTGAAATTTTAAGCAAACCGCCTGATAGCCCCTAGAAATATACTGATGACTTCTTACAGTTTCTTAATCAAACTCTCTCAATAAAAAGCCACGACATACCAAGTCAAATTAGAGAAATAAAGCGAGACAAGTTTCTCAAACAGCCAACATAGATGCAGAAAATATAATACTCTGAGAGAGAGAGAGAGAGAGAGAGAGAGAGAGAGAGAGATGGGGAGGGCTCCTTGCTGTGATAAGGCAAATGTGAAGAAGGGGCCATGGTCGCCTGAAGAAGATGCAAAACTTAAGGAGTTCATTGAGAAATTTGGTACTGCTGGAAATTGGATTGCTCTCCCTCAAAAAGCTGGTAAGGAAAACTTAGCAGGCTTGAAGAAAATGCACTTTCACTGTGTGTGTGTGTTAGGCTACCTGTATCTCTGTGTTTAATTTATCTTTTATTTTTTTCTAAATTCTGTGTCTTTACCTTGTGTTATCATTGATTATGGGGTTGGTCTTATATCAGGTCTGAAAAGATGTGGAAAGAGCTGCAGATTGAGGTGGCTTAATTATCTGAGGCCTAACATTAAGCATGGTGAATTTTCTGACGAGGAAGACAGAATAATCTGTACGCTCTACGCAAGCATTGGAAGCAGGTAGAACAAAATCTTCTTCCTGTTCTCATGTTTCTGACGGGTTTTATGCTTTTGGCATTTCTTGAAACTTCTGTTATCCCAATAACCTGAGTCATTCCTAAAATTTTCTAGAATTTTATCTGCTGAAAAAGGAAACAAAGAAACCTTTAGGAGAAAATAATGTAGGGATAAAGAGGAAAGAACAGGAAAGTGCGGTTTATGTACATAGTCTGTTGGAAATTTGTATGTTAAAATGTCAAAAGGTTCCATTTTTGGACAAATTCGTGCGTGCATGTCAAGTTCAGATCATCCATTAATGCTCAGTCACATCTGTTTGATATAAAAGCTCAAAACTTTCTTCTAATAGAACATTTTCTCTGCAAAATCTCTTAAAAACTGTTTCCAACAAATGCAGGTGGTCAATCATAGCTGCTCAGTTACCAGGGAGGACAGACAATGATATCAAGAACTACTGGAACACGAAGCTGAAGAAAAAACTCATAGGAATGATGCCATCAAGCCAAGGAAAATTTCCACCACCATTTTCAGTAGCCCTTCAAACCTCAGTAACACAATCTCAACCTCTATCTAGCCTGTCACAGTTGTACAACTCATTTTACACCCAAGCTAATAAATCTCTCGCTGCCATTGAGTCCATTTCAGCCCCACAAAATTTTCTGTACTGCAACAGTAACAACCCTCCATTATTCACCAGTCAATATTCTTATTATCAACCAAACCAGGAGGGTAATTTGGTGGATTTTCAGTATTATCCTGTGAAAGACAATATGCTTATGTTTGGAGGAAATGAAGCGAGTTGTTCTTCATCTGATGGAAGCTGCAGCCAGATCAGCTATGGCAAAGATCATGTGAAGCAGGAAGAAATGGGATGCCTTCAGGGTTTTATCTCAAATGGCTTGGAAGAAAATCAGAAGTTCATGCTTCACTGTGGAGAGAATATTAATGGAGATCATGGGGATCCACTGAGTTCATTTCTTAACCAAAAGCCAAATGCGGTTCTGGAAAACAGTCAATTACAGTATGATCTTGAGGAAGTTAAGCAAATGATTACCATTGGTAATGGCTGTAACAACATTAATTTCTTGTTTAATGATGAAAACAAGACACATGAGAGGGGGATGTACTACTACTGATCATAGAAACTGGCTGTAAAGTACCATCTGAAAGATTTGAAGGGGCATGTCATGGCATGGTGGGGTGGGGATTCAGATAAAAAGGACTGCAATTTCTGGGGTTTTGTATTGTGATTGAAAGTGAAGGGAAGAAATTTCTTTTTATTGACAGTACATAGTAAAAGCTTTTTCCTTTGTGCATTTCTTTTAGGAGAGTTTGATGTTTCTTGAGGTTCCTCTGTACGGTTCTCCCTGCCACAAATCCCAAGCCTCTTTGTTCCACTGGGTAATTTATTCCACAGTATCAACTTATCTTGTTTCCGATGCACTGTTGTCCTCGAATCATCACACATTTTTTTTTGTTTTTTGTTTTTAATTTGACTCTTAATTTAAGGATTTTGAATGGATTATAAGGAACATAATCGATCCATCCAAGAACACTTGCTCCCCTATCCAAAAAGAAAGAAGAAAGAAAAGAAATGATTCAAACTCATAAAATAATGACGACTCAATGAAACCAAGAATCAAGAAGTTATCTCCATTAAAGAATCTGCAGAAATCAACAATAAAGGGTCCACTGTTCTTTTCACAATGGTCAGAGTTTTCTATTTTAATTTTAATTTGTTGTTTAATTTGATATTTTATTTCAAAATATACATCAAATATATATTTCAAAAAATATTTTATATACTTAATATATATTTATGATGTGAAATATGTAATTAAACAATAAATTGAAAAGCGATTAGTAAAATATTTTTGCATTGACCTATGGTGTATTGCTATTAGCCATCTTATAGACTTTTAAGTTGTGATTAGACACTAATCTCTTCATTGGTTTCAAGAAAACTGTTAAAAAATTAAATTAAATACTTGATGCCAATTATTTGTATATCTTATTAGATGCTCAACAGGATAGCCTTTTACTACTGAATGAGTCAGACCCATTATATACATTTAAAAAAAATGCATTATAGAACAATAAAATATTATGTAGACAATTTTCAATTTGCATGGTGGCCAAAGTATAGAAAATGACAGCAAAATTCAAAATCTTAGTCTTATTTCAAGAGCCATTATAATAAGAAAGCCATGCACCAATATAAAAATGCTGAACAGCAGGCACAACTACTGTACGTGCATGTGAATTAAACTTAAAAATAAAAAATTAGGACGACGTCGTTATTGGGACGCCTATCACGGCACCTCACGGTAAAATGGTCCCATTGATTTGATTCGTTAATCATTGACCAATGTTGTTATGATTATCTTTTGTTATTATTATTATTTTTTGATCAATGTTGTTATGATTATCAATTTCTGAGAGGGTCCCCATTAGAGTTGACTCTTGCTCACCACCATCAACTTAGGTAAGCTAAATTTAGCCCTACAGTGATCAAATGTATTCAAGAAAATTTTGGTTTCTTGATACAGCAAGCAACCCTTCATCTCTCTCTCTCTCTCTCTATATATATATATATATATATAGATAGATAGATAGATAGATAGATAGATAGATAAACAATTGAATAATGTGTTAAACTTTTCTAGGACATTTCCATTATATGAGTTGTTCACTATATTCTTTACATTTGGAAAAAAATATATTTATTTTTCAGTTTTTTATGTAAATATATTTTCTAGAGAGAAAAACTTTTCAGTAAAGATAGTATTTTTGGTCTTAAAAAGAGTAATCCTTTATTTAGTTTATTTTATTTTTTGATAGTTTCTATTGTTGAAGTGATTGTATTATATTTGCACACATTGTACAAACATCTACTGATTCGTATGCAATAGTTTATGATAATGTGATGTGTATAAATGCAGTTGTAATTGTAATTATTCAATAAGTTAGGATTCTCGCATTAAAATTGGGGATGGGTCTCATTCCGAACATTAGTATTCGGGGCGACTCAAATTATAAGATCATTAATAACATTACACATCTTTTGAGGAAATCTAATATGATGAAGACAATTATCTATTTAGTCATGTGTTTCTTTCGTGATCATTGCTTGTAAATACTCTTTACCTATTATAATAAACGGATAATATGATATTTAATTTTTTTTTATACCTGTTTTGTTTGACTCATTATTTTTTTTTCAAACCTGACTAACTCAAATATAAGAGGATTTTAGTTGGAGGCCATCCCAACGAAACTAATATTTTCTTGAGTTCAGATCAACTTAATTATTAATGATCAAGCCAAATAAGATCTATAGCCCACATCCGACCCCAAATCGAACAAGTGCAGTTTGGTTCTTGGAGAAATTATTTTTATTTATATTTTGTAAATATTTTTTGTTCACTAGAAATCTATACACATTTTGGTATGTACTTTGGCTCCATTGGCTGCCCCAAAATAGATTAAAGTCTATCTAATCCGTATTTTATACTATAAAGTATAAAGTTGTTTTCTTTTCTTTTCGATTTATTTTAGAAACCATTGGGAAAAGATAAATTAATTTGGATATATTCCATGAGTTTTCTTATGCAAAATATGGAAAGGGTGAAAATAAACAAATTTTACTTAGTTAATAAAATTTCGTTGTTTTTGGAAGGTTTTGGACTTTTCGAATACTCCCTAAGATACCATTTAGTTATGAAATTATCATTAACATATAGATATGGACAAAAGCCGAAGAACAAAGTTGTCAAAGTTGTCTCAGAAGTAGTTTGAAAATTGATCAAACACATTTTGGTACATAAAACTTTTACATATTTGTCGGATTAATATATGCACTTTCTCCAAATGGTTCAACTAGTATATTACTGCAAGAATTTGATTAGTTATTCTTGCAAAGACTATTTTGCCCTTGTATCAATTTGGAACAAATAAATTTGGTCCTCGTCTATCAACCTGGAAAAGAAAGAAACATAAATAATTTTTTTGATAGTTTTCACCTTATGATAAATAATTTTAGAACGCCAAATTATCTAAGACATTACACTATATTATTTTTAAGGTAGTAGACTATTAATATAAGTGTTGTGTTTAATTTATGATAATGTATATTATAACTTCTGATATAGTATAGCAATAATAATGACCCTACTATTCATTAATTTACTCATCATATTTCAAGTTTTTCATATATCTATATATGTGTGTGTGTGTACATACATATAAATATGCTCTATTATGCAATTTTAAATGCATATTATATTAATTTTCTCTCTCTCTCTACATATATTTAAGAATGTCTCAATACTCTTGTTATACAATCACATCAATTATGATACTATTATTATCATTTATACATGAAAGAAAATAAATTTTAATCCTAGAAAAAGGAAAAGATAAAAATTAAATTCCAAAATAAAATAACTTTTTAGTATAAAAAGTATATGAGAGCATTTACTGTTTCTTTAGATTATAAAAGTAATTGAACCTTACATTAACAAAACAAGTTGCTTTGTCTAAACAAATTAGTGAATCCATTGAAAGAAACATACCCTCATATTTTGGATTTTATTAATTAAACTTTTAAAATTGAGCCACAAACAAAGTGCAATCAAACTTGAATGATGTTGTGGTTAGTGTAAGTTATAATATTTGAATTTATCTCTATCAAATATTAGTTAGCCAAATTTTACTAGATACTCACATAAGTAATAAATAAAATATATAGTAACAGAACTATATTGAAATAGTATTTGGAAAAATTTATCAGAAAAGGGTAGAAAGAGTATTTTATATCATTTAAAAAAAATTAATTAATATTGCTACTAGGACACATGTCAAAACTCCCATGGCCTACATTCGTTGTGTTTCTGTATTTATTTTAAAATATATTGCTTGTTGATTTCTCATTTCTGCTTCTCATTCCTATCAAAAATTGGTAGAAATTTGGTTAATATGTATCAACTGAGCCATTTCCAGAAATTCATGTACCAATATAAAAATTAAGAAAAAGCTAGTGTATTTACCTTTTTTATATAAAAACAAATCATATTTACAATCGAGTTGTTCAAGTTTGACTTAATAATTGTTTTAGTAAAATTATTACTTGCAATCCCAATTTGAGTTTGAATAATTAGAACTTGCCTTGAACAAACCAGAGTGTGGACTGATACTCTGATAGTAAAGTAAGCAGTGCTTTCTTAATTTTAACTTTAAAAGAAAATTTGAATTGCATGTTTTATATTTGGATATCTCATATTGAATTTGCATGAAATTAATTTTATATTAGAGTTAACCAGTTATTTGGTTTGGAGATACTACCTTTCATCTTTGTATTAAAAATCAGGGACTTGACCTTAGTGTGTGTAAGTGAGTGAAAAAAAAATATTAGGAGTTAAAAATGACGAACTTTGAGTATTTTTATATTTTGGCCTTTAAAAATATTGATTGAGAGGTAGTATATCATATTATTATTTTTAAGTGATTTAGAATATTTTATTATTTTAAAAAATAAAATATTAATTGTACACATTTCAAAAAGGAAATATAGACGTTCAATTTGGGGCAACGTGATTACAACTCATTGATAAATAAAACTTTGTATTTCACCAAAGTGCATTTGCTTGTGTGGAGTTAATTAATTATCTATCACAAAACATGTGAGCCCGTTTGGTTTCATTCTTCATTTCTCATTTTTATGCTTTCAGTATTTTAAGGATTTAAAATATTTTTACAAGATTTTTATATAAAAATAAAAACATATTTGTTAGTTATATTTCTATATTAAATATGTAGGTTTGAAAATAAAAAAATGCTTGTTTTATGGTGTACTCATAAAAATTTAGCAGACCTGAAAAAATATTTGGTAGGTGTTTTTATTTCTAATTTTGACCAATATATTTCCAGACAAATATATTTCTTGAGTTATCAGACAGTAACTAAAATTTAGAAAAATGTTGTTTTGAAATGAAACCAAACCAAAAATAGTTGCTCACAACTGTCATTTCTCCAAACTATCATAGTCAAGTAGTACTATCAATTAATTAAATAATGTAGCTAGCTATGAACTTGGAACAATTTTTCTATTGCAAACTTCTAATCAATCAAATTGGCAATTAATCTCCATGCCCCTGCATTGACTTTTAAACTTAGGAAACATAATTATGAACAAGTCCACCATAAACTTGTTCATGCTACAAACTATCTTCCAAAAAAATTTAACTTCACATCAAATTTGAGGGAGAAATATTTGTCTTTTATTTCATATTTCCAGCTTTAGAATTAAATTTTGATTGGACTTTTTACTGTTTCAGAAATTGATGGTTAAGACTAAAGAGTCACGAGGCATCCTAGAATTTCTATGCTCAAATTAATTTCATCTATGGCAATTGACACTACCAACCTAGTTTTTGTCCTGCCAGACTGAAAAAACAAAAAAACAAAAAAATGGTAATATTTAAGAATTTTGTCCTGAAGTTTTAAGTTTCAATTTCAAGGCATGTCTATTGTTTCGTTTCAAGATTAATTTCTTACTTTCTTAAAGTCTTGACTTCAATTGGCTATCAATTTTAATTAAACATATTATTAACATTATGATAATATTAAAATCTAATTGTTTTACTCGTAAAACAGAAAAGAAGAAGAAAGAGATAGGGCTGTAACTAGCAAAAATTTTGTGAACTATGGAGCTTTAAGTTGTGATTGCCTATGAAATTTTTACAAAAACTCATCTTAAAATAAATATTTTTTGTTCGTGATATTTTTTTTTAAGAATATCAGTATTTTTCAAATATTTTTACATTCAAATATCTTTTATAAAAAAAAATATGTCACATCATTTATAATCATTGCTCTTATCTATTATCTTCATACTATTTTCAAATATTTTTGTGAACTATCAAGCTTAGGTTGTAATTGGCTATGAAATTTTTATAAAAAATTATCTTAAAATAATATTTTTTGTTCGTAAATTTCTTTTAAATATCTGAATTTTTCAAAATATCTTTACATTCAAATATTTTTTAAAAAATAAATAAATTATATCACATCATCTATAATCATTGCTCTTATCTATTATCTACGTGCTATTTTCAAAAAAATCTTTCACATTTGAATACATTTTTAAAAAAAAAAAAACGTCGCATCAACTATAATTATAATTATTTTATTTTATATTCAAACACACTCTTAAAACTTATTTCACGTTATTGGTCGATATTTTTCACCATTCAAATTTTTTAATTCAATTAAAATTAATAAATTAAATTTTGCACTCACTCCATCAAAGATTTTCACCAATTTTGCACTTGTGTATTTTTATTTTTTTAAAATTCAAGCCCTAAAAATAAAAAAAAATTATTTCAAGATTTTACACCCAGCTCCATCCAAGATTTTCACCAACTTTGCACCTGTGTTTTTTTTTTTTTTTATAAAATTCAAATCCTAAAATACAAAAAAAAAAAAAAAAAAAAAGAAGAAAAATTCAAACTCGCAACCTCATTTACAAGTCAAAGACCAAATACGACCACACTTAATCACTATTGTTTGCACTTGTGTTCTATGCAAATAAGTCATAGCCTATGATGATTTTTGTGGAAAGTATAACAGGAGACAGTAGGAAATTTAAAACAGAGAAATTTATAGAGAATCCTTATCGAAACCACAGATGACATAAGGTCCAAAATTATAAAAATATAAAGGTGTGATCTCAGTACATGCGCTATTCCTAGTCTTTTTTTATTGTTATTATTCTTTCGAATATGATTATAATAAAATATTATCGTTACTCCTATATTACATTATCATTGACGTGGACCATCCTCTTAAAATCGATAACATAGCATGAATCTAACGATGCATGTTAATCCATCTTTTTATCATGATTAACTCATGTTATGTTTGCGTTATTTTTTTGTCAATTTCGGGAGTAATATTTTGAGTAAATATATTTGAAAGTGAAATTTAAATAACATATAAAGAATGAAAATGTATTTAAATGTCTTGTTCGAAAATAATAAAGTAATGTGTTTATGTGAAAAAATATATTTTAATAAATTATTTTGAAACTGACGTTTACATTTAATGTAAATGCTTTTTCATATAGCATTTTGTCAAGTTTTTATAGTAGTAATGTTATATTAATAATATAGTGATTGAAAATCATATATTTGCACTAAATTAATGATTGCAAAAATATAAATATATGTTATATATATTCTTGTAATGGTGAGTATGTATGTAGAAGGAAAATATGTTTGTATGACTTGTTGGGAAAATATGTTGCATCAAGCTTTTATAGTATTTTATATTATTAGTATATTAATTTAATGATTGAAACTATATGTTTATACTAATTAATGATTGAAACTATATGTTTATACTAAATTAATGATTGAGAAATATAAATATATGTTATATAATCTTGTAATGGTGAGGTATATATAAAAATATATTATTTTATTAAATACAATAATTGAAAGATATATAAAGATGAAAGAAGGGTTTCAAAAAAAAAAAAAAATTCATTTTGGAGGATATTAAATAAAGATACCATTTCCTTTTAACACCCTTACCAAATGCATTTTTATTTTTAAAAAAATGGAAATGACTTTTAAAAAATGTATCCAAAAATGAACTCAAAACTTTGTAAATGAACATGACATACCATGTTATTTTTCTTGACAGCTATATTAATTTGATGAAATTCATTGTTATTGAAGTGATAGAGGGAGGTGGTTTTTCCAGTAATGTCTTTTCCAGTGAAGTACAAAAGGTCAAAAGGAGTGACAATCTGACAAATGAAATTATAAAAAAGAAAGAAAGATAAAGAGTTTGATTTCTTATTGGGTTTGTGATATGGTGTCAAGGACCAAAAAAGTTCCCAACTTCGAAGTTTTGCCTACAGAGAGAAGCATAAAATTTTGTCTTGTCCCCCCCACTTCTGCTTCAATCTTTTATCTACCTTCCAATAACAAGAATAAAAAAAGACAGGTATGATCCAGATTTCAATCCTTCCAATTATTTTACACCCACATGAACCACTTCTTATATTAGTAATGATATGAGCTCTCGGACCTATAGATAATAATAAGTCTTTGTGAATCTACTATGTATTATATTTTGGTCCCTTGTAGTATGTTTGTTGACGTGTGAATTCTCGATTCCTACTTTGAATTTTATGTAGTGGAGTGTGCAATTGTGTAATTGTGTCATATTAAGAATCAACATATCGATTATTCATTTTAAATATATATAAATTATTGTTACGTAATTATTTACTCAGTGGTCGAACCAGAGGGAAGACCGACCACCACCAAAATTAATCAAGTCAAATATGTACACTTGACTTATAAAAAAAAATAATAATGATATGAGCCCTCGCTTGAACTGCCGCAGTGGTAAAGTGCTTGGGGCATCTTACAGATGATCGATGATTCAAATTCTCTAAGTTGGCCCCTTGTGAGTGAACTTTCGACTTTTGCCTTTGGATCTCATATAAAAAATACCATCAAATAAATATATTGTTGTTTTCAAAATTATATTGTCAACATAGAGACATAATTAATCTGAATATATTTTTATCTTTACACAAAAATTTAATAAAAATACTTTTAATCCTAAAAATGTAAAAAATATGAAAATAAAACCGAAATAGTTTACTAAAGACAAGAAATTCAGTAGGGATGAATTTAGCCATACTGAAGACATGCTTTATCTTGCGGACCCAAAACTTGGTAGGTCCAACCTACAAGGATCCACAAATTCGTTAACAATAAAATTTGAACCTTTTTAGCTTTATATAATTATTTTTTCTTTTTTATGACTATTAAATTTTAACATTCTTAACTTGATATAACTTGGTACTGGTAATAAAGTGTATATTTATATTTTTTTTTCTAATTACTAAAAGTGATAATAGCATTAATTTATAAGAGATGGACATAATTAAATTATGTGTACCACTATTTTAATTTTTTTTATATAGATTGCCTACATATAATTAATTTTAATATAATTTATTTATAATATATTTTGTATTGGGCCGTATATAAGTCAATTTTAACGTTCTTTAGTTGAAGCTAAAGTTTGAAATTAATTTTGGAATAATCTTTGAATTGATATGATAATATTGCAATGTGCATGATCACTTAATGAAAAAATTAATAAGATTAATCTAATTAATAATTATAAAATATTTTATAATAAATAATAATAAGAAATCAGGACGGGTGGGTCTACTAAGACTCGTTACCCACTACGAACCTGATTAAATTTATGAAATTAAAATCCATATCCATTCCTAAACCCATTTAACTGGATTTGGACCCGGCTCGAACAAAACGAGTGTTCAAATTTAAATCCGCTCAATTGTCATTCCTAAAATTCGGAGTAAAAAACAATGCAATCATAGCAATTCAAGGCTTTTTACACTACAAAAAATAACATGGAAATCGGCCGATCAAGGAAGTAGAAGGGTGTTATGATTGATGAACCCTTCTGCCTCCTTCCCCATATAAAACAACATATATATGATGATCAATTTTAAATTTGTGTTTTGGTGATTAAACCAGGGCTGACTGCTCTGCAAAAACAGAGGATGAGATGGACTACCAATAGCATATGCTAACACAATATTTTTAATGTCTGTCAATCCATTACCATATAATAACTGTTACAGCATATCACAATTCGGACAATCTACAACAGACTGGTAGCATGAGCTTCCAGTTATTCTAGGAAACCATATAGTTTGGTCTTGTATAATTATAACAACAATACTACTTCTTAAGTTCTTGAAAATATTATTGGGGAATAGATCCGATGCAAAACTTTGCACGACTGAAAACATCGGCTACCGTAATCGTCTCCTGGAAGTATCTGTAATAGCAGAAACTCATGAAGGCATCATCCAGCGTCGTCTTCTGTATCAATAAAAGAAAGGCATTATTCAGGAGAGAATGCGGCCAAAATACAGTTCACTTGGGTGAGTTTCAGATTTGATGTTTTTTTATGACAGATGACACCCTAATTCAGCATCAAGAATCTTCACACGAGATCACTAGAGCCAAATATGATTTAAAGACACGAAACAAAGAGATAGCTACCTGAAATACGTGCAGCATAAGATCAAGCGTCAGCAGTAGCAGCTACTCTGGCAACCGTAGCAGCGTCAAAGACTTCAATCCAGTAGCCATCAGGATCCTGGATGAATACTATGGGATTTGTTTCTGAAATGTGAGACGGAAGAGGAATTTTGAATAAATTAAATTAAATTCTGGAAATAATTCAAGAAATTGAAATTTCAACTAGTATATGTAGTTCAAATAAATAAAGTTAAAACTACTTCATCTGATGGTGTATACTAATTCTACTCCCTCTACCCAAAATGAGTGCCCTTGTCTGGATAGGCACACATTCCAGGTTGGTGGAAGCAAACAATTTTTTGATCATAGTCCTTAAATAATGTCTTGTAATAAGATATTTAAGTGTTAGCATATTAGGTTTCCAAGTTCAGGGATCTCAATTAACAACTGTGCTTCAAAAGGCTACTTGTCACTTTCCCACTTGAATGTACTAATATTGTCATCTTTTCCCCATATGGTTTAGACATCATGTGTTCACCTTATGAACATGGATCCCATCAGAAAACTCAAAGTTTAAGAAAGATCTTTACTTAGGGTAAGATGACGAAACTAATAGAATAAAAACTGCTTTTTCCATGAATAAAACTAGGAAACAAACAGTGAGTTAGGTTGTAAAAGAGAAAAACATATTTATCCTTGTTTAGAAGATAAAGAGAAAACATTAATGAAAAAAGTCTCAAACTTTATTACAGTTCTTAACAACTGAAAAGAGAACTCCATATTCAGAAGTTCTTAAGAGTTTTCCCTGCTGAATTTGGTTATTCATGCCAGAAACGGATGTGAAAAAATACATTTTTGTAAACATTTAAGGTTAAGCAAGAGCTTTGGCGGATGATAACACATAGTACAAATTAACAAAGTTGTGCAGGAGAAGAAAAAATTAAAATAAGAAGAATCAAAATATAGCAACCACACATCTATACCAAAAAAACAAAACATTTATTTCATAAATTAAAAGGATAATTTACCATTAGGTCGGTTTACAAATTCCACTCCTAAACTTTCAAATCTCTGGCTTGCCTTGAGCATGTCATCAACAGCGATACCTATGTGTCCTGCATGCAGGCCACTACATGTTAAGTCTTCCCAAGTATTAGAAAGGACCAAGCATCCCCTATAATGGAACACCCCTTTCAATTAAGATCATCTTAGTCCATAAATCAAAAGAACATGAAGAGAACGAGTTCCTTACAATAGTCTGTAAGCTATCATAGAGAAAAAAAGTCTCCAAAAAAGAAAAAAAAAAAAAAAAAAAAAAAAAACAATAGAATAGAATAGGTCTCTCAAAGGGTGTAACCAATGGCATATTAAAGACAAATTTTTGTAATCCTCTCCAGAAAGATAATAGGATACTGTTTATTCAGAGAATTGGTTTGAAAGTATATGAATGTTGTATGCTTGTAATTACCACTTTTCGCTCATTTTAAATGAGGTGAAAAGGGTATATGTTGTCCCAAAACCTTGAGTGAAAAGCTTATTTGCATACATATCTAAATGTGAAGTCGATAACAGGACATCATGTGTGTACGAAGATTCTAAAATTCACAGTAGGCATTATATTAAAAATTATCTAACCAAATAGTTTTTAAGGGGTACGAATACACTACATTTGCACAGTTCTCTGGGAAAAGATCATATATGAAGAAATAAATACATCAAAAGAAAAAAATCGTTCAAGTTAAATGTTTCACATACCATAACCAAGAGGTTCGGTGTTCCCATTGTGATAACCCTTGAAATCAGGATCAGTTTCAGTGCCCCAGTTACTGTGACAAATTATGACATTTAGGCATCATGAGAGATTTGCGAGCAAGAATGTTTCTCTTATTACACGTCTGTATAAAAAGAAGCTAGCTCTTACTGTGTAAGCTCAAGTACACCTTTCTGACCAATAGTCCAAACCGTGCGCTCAAAGGGATCACTGGGAGCTGATGATGCGTCCTAAGCCACCCAAACATGAATAGTTTTAGAGGTCTAGTATGATTACCATCTACGCATACCGACATGAATATACCCGACAAACAAACAAAACGTATGAAAACTAGGTCAACAGAAGCAGAGAAACTATAAAAGTCCAACATAACATGATCTATAAAATTTTTATGTATTTATTTGATAACTTCACCTTATATCCCAATAAGTATAAGCTGATCTTCGGCGCTGGAAAATCCACCCGTTTAAGCAACCTGTAATAATCAAGAAAATTGAGTTAAACTTATTTGTCAATGATTCAAAAGGTAGGACATAGAAATTGCATAGCAACCATTAAATTGCAAACATACGTCCAGTTTCAAATCATTCAAACAAAGGGTAAAAATCATTTTATTACTTTCAGTTTGGCTCAGCACCGAAATGGTACTATAAAATAATATCAGTGTTTTCATAAATCGGGTTGATGACCAAATCGATTTTACTATCAATTAGCAGTTTAATCGGTCGAATTACTCTAATGAAAACTGATTATTGTTATTACATTATATAAAATAATAATATAATAAACTAATTGTTATATAATATATTTTAAACATAAAAAATAAATAACTATCTAAAAAACTTCTAATAAAACACAAAATTCAAATAACTATATAAATATAATAAAATATTAAATTTAAACTTTTTTAAAAAATAAAAATAAAAAAATTGATAAAATTGGTTTGATTTTGGTCACTTTGACCGTTCTTTAATTGGTTTTAATCAGTTAAATCAAAAATTTGATTTTATATGTTTAACCGAATCAAACGAATCTCTGATTTTATTAATACATATGTATTGGGATGAATTATGTTTTTTTTATTTAACGATATGCATAACTTTTCCTTATAGTTTTTTACGGACCAAAACCTTACATCATCATTTGCTCTACAGTTAAACTAACGCCAATTAGAATACAAATATTTTATAAAGCAAAAGCTATAAATATTATATAATAGAATTATTGTAGTCGTTTCCTGACCTAACTTCTTCTATAATATGTGACTACCTTTATTAACCTCTATGAAAACTGGACCAATATATCGTCTCTTTATTGTTCTTTTGTTTCAAATTGAGATCAGAAATTTCAGGCAAAGAATTTACAAACAAAACCATTAAGATCCTGGTGAGGTTCAAAAGCAAGTCGTAGGAGATTACTTCTGAAACCTATTCCTTTATTCTTTTTTTTTTCTTTTCCCTCAAAATGGAGAATAAGGGGCTATATTGTCCTTATACAAAATCAAATTCGTATAGATTGTATATTCTTCCAATTATAGGCACCCATTTGTACCAATTTAAATATTTTCAAAAAGAAAACATTACTTAAACAACTAATATTTATTTATACCTTAATCCAGAAAGAATATATTTTTTGTATATTGGGGGAGTGGGGGTCTTGATGCATATAATCATGAAATTAGAAATCTAACAGTGATATTAACCTATATTGCAAAATTATATACATACATACATATATATATATATATATAATAACGAGACAAATAACTTGTGAAAAACATCTTTCACCTCCAATCTAGTTGGTCAAGCGATTAAATCATCAAAAGAGAATTATAAAATATCTTCCTTTTGGTAAATACATTAATATATATATATATATATATCTACATATTATAAGCGTGTGTGTTTAGTCACCAGTTGGCAAGTTGTGGAATATCCTACTGACATTTCGTGTTCCACTATTTGCACTAAGAATGTCGAGCGCACCAGACTATGGAAGACATATATAGCAATCAAAAAGAATACTGACATCATAAGCAGGATAAGTTATATAATAGTTGATAAACCAAAACTAAAATCATCCTCTTATAATTAAAACTCAATATCATCAAAGTTCCAGTTATCTGTAGCAACTGCAGGTAATAATTGCAATCTAGAGAGTTACATATTAATTAAAACCTCCAAATAGGATGACCAAACAAAAGCATAAGAACTATATAAGTATGTTTAAAGAAGAGAATCAGAAGAACTGAAGAGTATTTTTATATCTAATTATCCAACATGATAATTAAATCCATATCAATCTGCAAAATACCAAACAGGTAAAAATGGGCTCCATTTTTTTTCTGAAGAAAGTTAAGAACGCTTACGACATGCCCATTATCCTAGAGTAGAAATCAAGACTGACTTTGGGGTCCTTTATCCGATAATTCTGAATGCAAAAAAGCACATGTATCAGCCAAAAGTTCTATATGATTATGTCTGTCAGGAAGTGTGGGACAACAATGGAGCAAATATAGATACACTTGCCTATGTGAATGTACAACAATGTGGAAATTTGAATGCTGCAATAACAATGTAGAAATAAAGATTAATGGGCTATTTGAAGCTCACAGTATGGTGCAAGAAATAGCTATTGGTGGCCTCATCCGGAGAAGTGTCGAGTCCTGGGTTGTTTTCGGGTGACTCTTTGGATGCCATCACAGTAGTTGTCGATACAAATCTTCTGCGTTTACTGAAAAACTGCAAGAAAATTACATAAAAAAGAGCTCAAAATTGGTTTATTTCAATAAGGTATACAAGAAAGAAGATAAACAAGATTCTCGGGAGTGAGTCTTTGAAAGTGAAAGATTGTGGGCAGTGGATAAAATGGCGGCCTCTGAAAGGTGGAGGGAAGGCGGCGGTGAGCGAAGAAGAAGCCATAGCATATGATTTTTGGAGCGATAAAGATGGAGGGTAGAGGGACGAGCAGAGGACTGCATACCTGGAGAAGACGACAGTGAAGATATTTCGGACAGCCACGATTTCAGCTTTTATGGTTTGATACTATGAAAATGCCCGGAAAGCAGTGTTCTCGATCACTTCTTTGGTTCCACCTGGACAGGTTGGACAGAAGGACATTCTGTCCAAACAAAAATACAAAAATCGACTGATGATAGATGAAAGTTGACTTTATGATTAAATATAAAAAAATAAAATTTAAATATATATTTTATTTTATTTAATTTAATTTATAAAAAAATAAATAAATTAAATTAAATTTAAACACAATTTTAAAAATTTTAAAAAAAATTTGAACATGTTTTAGTTAGGTATTCATCTACACCATAGAAACAATATATCTTAGTGTACATAAACTCTTAATCTAATTCATTTGGTCAAATTCAATCTATCCATCCAAATATTGTCAATTTTGAATTTTGAAATACTATTAAAACCCGCTACATTCTATCATTATTTAACATCATATAATTAAATTATAATTATTTAATAAATTAATAATTTTTGATGAAATATAATTAAAATTTATTAACCTACCATCCACTTAATTCAACCCGCTAGAGTTTTAGATGGAAAATTATAATATAAATAAAATAATGAACTTTCTATTTTACCCCTAATTCAATTGTCTTTATATTTATTGATCAAGATTTCGATTTTAAACTTAGAGAGACTGCAAATGTAAAAATTATATACATAGAGAGGGGAATAAAATGAAATGCTATTTAAAAAATGTAAGATTTGAAACTTCCATTTACAATAACAAGATTAGAGATTCTTGGATATTAAATTAGATGATTTAACATTTGAATTTTCTCAAACCTTGAAGGTATAAGTTTTGAAATTTCAGATTACTGACTTGACTATATTTTACAAAGGGAAAAACTTTATTTGAAAAGAACTAATATGAATGATGCGATCGTAGAAAATCTTCGCTTACTCAAATTTACATCTTACGCGAAAATCTTTACACTTAAATTTTAATATTTTTCAAACTTTGAAATATTCTTTTATTTGTGTAGTTTGAATTTTTTATTATAATGTTTATATTATATCTTGTATTTTGTGTAACATGTACACATGATGACTACTAATTATATATTTAAACACTTCTTTGTTGATATGAAAGATTCATGGTACTGGTACATAAGTTGCTTGGACCATTGTGATGCTAATAATGCACATAAGTAAATCTTAGCACCTTATTTCGAACTTGGGAAAAAGGGTATTTGGCCTACCACGACCCGTTGTTTACTTTGACAACCTTGTTTGGAAAAGACAAATCAAAACTTTCAACAAGTCTTAGATTAAATTGTTGAATTTGCCTAAATTTGATTAAATTGTTGAATTTGTCTAAAAATTGAAATTTCAATATGACGTGTGTGATTCACGTTCTTTTTTTTTTTTAAGTTCTCTCTCTTCTGCTATTCTTCCAATAATTGAACAATTATAAGACTATGATTTCTTATTTTTTTTAAATATATTTTTTTACTTTTTTAAAAATATATTCACATCTAAATACTTTTTTAAAACAAAAAAAAAAAACTTATCATATATAATATAATATTTATATTTTTCATCTACTTACTATTTTCAAAAAATATCTCATATTCCAATATATAATTTTTTAAAATATTACATCAATTGTATTAGATGGGGGCAGACTAGTGTCCATTATGTCTAATTCTTTTTTTTTTCTTAATTAAAAAACAGTAATTCTATTAATTATCAATGATTAATTCATGGATAGAAAGTTACTAATTCGCATTCCATATATTCATATTCATATCCGCACTTCACTTTAACTTTTTTTCTAGGCAATTGCTCAAAAGATCGTTAGTTTTGGAATATCATTATTTTTCATTTTTTATAAAATATATATAATGTGAAATTACTTTTTCATAAAATAGTACCAAATATAAAGTACCTATAAGATTTTAATTTTATAATTAACATCATTTAGTTTCATCGCCTTGTGTAAGTAAAAAAAAAATATCTTTCATTCAAAAGGACAAATTAATTTACTTTAAATATATTCTTGCTAAATAACGCATTAAAGCAGTGGCAATATTATTGAGAGATAATATGGCATTTGTCAAAATCTTCAAAATAAAATTTATATAACAAGAAAAATAAGTAAAATAGCATGCTCTAAATCTCAAATTAAAATTAAGTCATAAAAATACATCACATTGGCTTCGTATTATCAAATTGAGAAAATTAAAAAGTATTGTACAAAATAAAATATTACTAATTTATTCTAAAATAAAAAAAATCAAATTAACAAATAATATGTTTACAATCAAACGCAAGACAAAAAGTGTAAATGAGAGATTACCATCTCCTAACATAAGATATTTTGCCTTGAAAACTCAAACTTATCCAACACTTCTAGAGAATTAAATTTTAGTATCTTGTTTAACATTAGAATTATTAAAGAGAAATCATACACTATCAATGTGTTACTCACTAATTTACTATCAAATATATGATTAAAACAAAATATGACATTTAAGGGAATACTTTAGACAATTTATTAAATATTTAAGAAAATTATAAAAAAAAGGTAAAATTAGAGGAAGACTTTTGTATTTAAGTGATTGCGATCCACACCATAAGTGGAAGAACAAATATTTTCATTAAACATTTCCACCAGAATTGATAATAAGATAATTAAAGGATATATTTGTTATATAATCATACAATAAATTTCTCTTATCCAAATTATAATTTCAAGATTAGAGATTAGAGATTTGATTCAATGTTTTTCCTTTCTTTTCAATTTCCTTGGCAACATCCTTAGATCCAAGCGTAAGGAACAAGAGTTTTTGAAGTTTTAGACAACTAATTGAGTATATTATGAAATAAAATTATTTATATAAAAAATAATTTCATATTGTAGATAAGAAGTTTTACTTTTTTAAATATGCCAATCAAACAAAATTTATAGTAAACGCATTAATTCCATAGCCATCTTTTTACGTTGCGGACAATTCTAATCATAAAGACTAATATGCTGTTTGACCAACTCAAATTGACATTTTCACTAAAGAATTTGAACATGGAAAAATAGTACATATATAATTATTTTTTTCCAAGTGGCCCTTAAATATCAAAATGATTGTATTTTGATAATAGAAGATGAATCAATTTGAAATATTTTATAGGAAAATTGAGCAGACAACCTTTTGAAACCTTCCAGATTCAAGATAAATTTACTTGTATAATTGTGATATAATGCCAATCATGAACCATTTTGGACCAAAGTTTTATCAACAGTACCACGAGTCAAAATACTTGGTCCACTTTGTTCGAAAAGGACATTCAAAGCTTGCGGTTAAATCTTTGATTAAATTATTGAATTTGGTCTCCTTTTTCATGCTACCAAACGCACATCTTGATCTTGATCGTGGTTTATTTATGATCGCAATTGAATTTGAAAAAGAGTTTACATATTATTAATTATGACTGATGCAATCAATTTATTATGTACAAGATTATTATTATAATTGATTTATCATTTATGAGATGAGATAAGTTTGATTTGTGCAGATTTTGTAATATCTTATAAAATATATATTGTTCAAAGCAGAAGAGAAGAATATGTATGCATTTTGAAAAAGAACAACACGGCTCCTAAGCTATCAGACTGCCCTTGCACAATTCACTCATTGGGATAAGAAGTGAGTATTTTGAAAGATAGATACAATTTTTCAGTATAAGAATTTGATAGGTAGGTATAGGTGTAAAGGAATTTCAGCATTAAAAGGAGTTTAGTAGTCTAAATTTAAAGTCAAGAGGATCTCGCTAGACAATTTAATAATTGATTTATACAAAAATAATGTTAACTATAAATAAAGAGTCTTTATTTTATAAATAAGTCTAATATTGTATTTGAAAATTTAAATTAGTGAATTGCTTATTTGTATGGCATGACTCGTGCATGTAGAATATTTTTGTATTTAAAACACGTAAAAACACTTACCTGTATTTTTACTTGATGTCACTTGTTACAACACATTTTCTATTTATTACAACAATTAAATATGATTAACTAATTAAAGTTAATGATAGCATTAAAATATATCTATCAATATATTTCCAAAAATTTATTCAATTTTAATTTTAAATTTATTTTTTAAACATTATTTCTGTCCCAAAATAATAATTTCCTCACTACAGTTTATGTTTCAATTCGACTATTTTTCTTGGCGTAATAGAAAAATAATACAATCAACTTTTTAAAATTAATTAACCGAATAATATTAGGTAATATAACAAATAATACAGCTTGAAAGTTTAATAATATGAAGATTATTAAAATGTTAATATAATAAATGAATTTAAAAAATTAAGTAATTTAACTTTGTAACCTAATAAGCGAAGCAATTATTTTGAAACATATGGAGCACTAATGTGTTAAAGAATTTTTAACGCACAAGAATTAAAATCTTTGTTTAAACTTAATTGCCATTTGCATGAAATGGGTAAACATCACTTTCTCTCCCGCTATTTCATTTAATGTTAATTATTTCAATTACTTATGCCTAATTGCCATTTCTTCTTAGTCAAAACTGATTATAAACATGTTAAAATAAATTAACATTAGAGTACTCGTTTTTTCCATTTTGTCACCCTCTTTGTTAACTACCATCAAGAAACCTCAATATTATCAAGTGGTTAGCATATGATAGATAGATGCTGAATGAATAATATATCGAATATATGGATAATGAATAAATATTTTAATTTATAAAATATGATACTTATTCACATTTAATGAATATGTGGATGGAGAACAAATACATTAATTTATAAAATATGACACTTGTTCATATCTAAACATCCGATATATAATATATTGGATGTAACATAGATCCACAAAAATTTGGCACCAACTCCTTTAGATTTTGGTCTTTAGCACGTGTGCTTTATAAATTTAAATTTTTGATAAATACCTCTTATTTTGTAGTATTATCTAATTAAATGGAATCTATAATACCATCAATGCCAATACATGTGAAAAAATGAATGAATTTTAAAAATTAAATTGGAATTATATATAAAAAAATATATAATTTAAAAAAAAGCAAGAAATCGATACTGGAACTTTGAGGGTCCTTTCTAATAATATAAATTGATATGTTTATTTGTTTTATATGGGACGAAATAATGTATTCTTAGAAAAAAAAATGGAAATCAAAGACCATTTTTTAATAATATAAGTAAATGCTTTATATGTGTTGATAAATGCATACTTTCAAATAATAAATTGAAATTATTTGTCAAATAACTATGAAAAATGCGTGAGATTGAAATTTAGATTTGAATTTTTTGTTCCATATGTCTTCATTAAAAAGCTAAACTTGAAGAAAGCTAGGCGGCAAGAAAGCAAAATCTAATGGGCTTATTCGCATTCGTTCTCTTTCAGGTTTGATTTTTTAGTATCCATCTACACTTTGAATTTTACGTAGATATCTTCCCTCTTATCATGGCAATCATGGCAGTTCAAGGCTTTTTACACTACAAAAATAACAATGGAAATAAGCCCATCTGGGAAGTAGGAATCCCCAAACAAAAAAATATATATGATGATCAATTTTAAATCTCTGTTTTGGTGATTAAACCAAGGCTGAATGCTTTGCAAAAGCATAAGAGGGAATGGGTGGACAACAATACGATATTAGATATGTTCACATGAAGAAAAAGGAAACTGATTTCTCTATTATCCATTTATGTTTACATTGAAAAGTATATATAATACAACAATTATCATGTGTCCTAAATTAGTGTATATATACCATAAATACTTATAAAGAAAAGAAAAATAAATCACTAGCTATAACTAATGTTGATTGTCAAATTTGAATGATATGGCTGAATTTGTGCAATGATTGATTTGACATTCCTTAACACTCCCACTTAAGTTTGGAATGTATGTTGATAATTCCTAACTTGTCAAGTAGAGTCGAAGTAATGTGTTTGAAGTAATGTGAAGCGCTGCCGGGTTGTCACAGTGTAAATTAACAAGAAGTGAATGGTCAATATCCAAATCTTGTAGAATTGTTCTTAACCAGATAATTTCACAACAGGTGGCAGCCATTGATTGGTACTCGACTTCTGCATTGGACCGTGATACTGTCATTTGCCTTTTGGTTTTCCAAGAAATTAATGAACTGTCAAGAAATATGCAGTATCCAGTAATTGATTGTCGAGTGTCATGACACCTAGCCCAATCTGCATCACATAAAGCATTCAGTTGGATTGAACTTTCTATTGGGAGAATTATTCCTTGCCCTGGTGTTTGTTTCACATATCACAAGACACGATGAGCGGCTTCTAAATGTGGTATACGTGGTTTGTCCATAAACTAGCTCAAAACATGGACTGCATATGCCAAGTTAGGTCATGTGATAGTCAAATAAATTAAGCGTCCAACAAGTCTTCGGTATATGGATAGATCACTGATGTATTCACCTTCAAACTTACAAAGAGATAAGTTTTGTTCCATGGGAAAGGAAGCTGGTTTTGCACTAAGATATCCAACATCTTCAAGAATCTCAAGAGCATATTTTTTTTTTGTGAAATACTAATGCCTTTCTCTATTATGAGAAAATACTTCAATTAAGATCCTTCAATTTGAATTGATTTTTCAAGAATGATTTGGTATCTTCAATATCTTGTAGATTGTTTCCTGCTATGATGACATCATCTACATAAATAAGGAGAGTAGTGAATATTCCATTCTAGGATCGGACGAACAAAGAATAATCAGTCTTTGATTGCTTGAAGTTGACATTTTTTAAAGCAGTAGAGAGTTTAATGGACAACTGACGCGAAGCTTGTTTGAGGTCGTATAATGATTTGTGAAGTTTGCAAACTCGGGTCTCTCCTTTTTATCCGAAAGCAGGAGGTAAAGACATGTAAACATCTTCATCAAGATCTTTATACAAGAAGATATTATTGACATCGAGTTGATGAAGATTCCATGTTGAATTGAAGCCACAACAAGAAAAAGACAAACCGTCACAGGCTTTGTAACGGGAGCAAAAGTTTCTTGATAGTCTAGACCTTTGATTTGGTTATATCCCTTTGCTACCAATCTAGCTTTATACCGTTATACTGTACCATCTTGGCGGAGTTTAACATTGTATACACATTTGCACCCAATCGATTTCTTTCCAGGAGGTAATGGTTGTAGAGACCATATGCCATTAGCTTTGAGAGTATCAAGTTCTTGTTGCATAGCGAGACGCCATATAGGATCATAAATTGCTTGGGCAAAAGAGAATGGTTCTTTTTCAACTAAAAGAGAAGTGGTGAAAGCATGGTGTTTGGGAGATAATCTATCATATGAAAGAACAAGAGATAGAGGGTAAGTAATATATGTAGCTTTAACCAAGGCCGAGTTTGATGTTGGGACTTTTCTTGAAGAAAGAGAAATACCAACATGATACTCATGTAGATAACCAAGTGTTGTCGTAGTACGCATTGGCCAGGTATTTGTGCATCCAAAGACAAGGTGGAAGTATGTTCATCAAGAGGTGGAGAAGTAGTAGGTAAAGGAAGATCTTGGGAAGAGGCTTCGCTGTTGGAATAAGAAGGAAGTTCTTCTTGAGAGATATGATCAGGTGGTAACACTTCATTATTTGGAAAAAAATATAGAGTGGAGTTATCATTATTGTATGTTGATGTGTGATGAGGCTTTTGCGGTGATTCTGCAGGGGAAGATGGAAAAGGAAAAATATCCTCATGAAAAATCACATCACGTGAAACAATAATCTTACCAGTTGAGAGTTCATAGACCCTGTAGCTCTTTTGACCATACGGATAACCCAAGAAAATACAACGAGTAGCTCTAGGATCAAATTTGGTCGGATGCTGGTGATGTGTTGAGACAAAACAAAAGCAGCCAAATACTTGCAAATGGTCATACATGGGTTGTTTGTGAAATAACATTTCAAAAGGGGTTTTTTCTTGAAGAAGAGGTGTGGGAGTTCGGTTAATGAGGTAGGCAGCAGTGAGGATAGCCTTTCCCCAAAATTTATTGGAAAGATTGGCTTGGAATAATAAGGATCTAGATACATTGAGAAGGTGATGGTGTTTTTTTTCGGCTACTCTATTTTGTTGTAGAGTAGAGACACAACTAGTTTGATGAATGATACATTTATCTAAATAAAAATTTTTCATTGTAAATTCAGGTCTATTATCATTTCGAAGAACTTTGACTTTCAAACAATATTGTGTTTCAACAAAATTAATGAACTTGGTGATATATAAATGAGTATCTGATTTATAACGCATCAAATATGTCCATGGACAACGAGTGTAATCATCAACTATGGTAAGAAAATAATGTGCTTTTATAATCGAAGGAACATTGTACCATTCCCAAATATTAACATGGATTAACTCAAAAGGTGCTTTAGTGTGAATAGAACTTGATAAAAATAGGGAATGGGTCTGTTTAGCTAATGGGCAGATTAAACAATCAGAAATATTGTAAAATTTTATGTCCCTAATAGAATGAGAGAGCAAACTAAAAGCTTTATTTGATAGATGCCCAAGGCGTTGGTGCCAAAGTTTCAGGGAACAAGAGATTGGTAAATTGATCGCATGATATCTGGTTCGTTGTGGAGTATCAAGATAGTAAAGTCGTCCTTGCTCAGTTCCCATTCCAATCATCTTCCCCAATCATTGGTCATGTAGCAAATAAGTATTATTAGTAAATGTGGCAAAGTAGTGGGAATTGTTTAGAAGTTTACTAATGGAAATCAAGTTTAATGTAAAGAAAGAGACACATAACACATCATGTAAGGTGAAATTAGAAAAATGAATACTCCCTATATGTGTCATAGTGGCAATGGCTCCATTGGGCAGATGCACAGTTCGATTGGTAACACGAGATTTTGTGGTTAACAAGTTAGCTGAGTAAACCATATGATCTGTGGCTCCTGTGTCGAGTATCCAATGCATTTCTTTGTTAATATCAAAATCACAAAAGAATGTAACTGAGAGATAAGATGCACTACCGACATGGTTGGCCATCGAACTGGACTTATTCCCACTAAGTAATGTCATGAGATTTTGATATTGTTCTGTTGTAAGAGTGAATGGTGTATTGACATTTATGTGATTAGCTTTGGAGGAAAAATTCTTACACTCTTGGCGATCTGGTCTGTTGCCTATAACATTCATCTTTTGCAGCTTTCTACAAACATCTATAGTATGACCTTGCCAAACATAATAATCATATTTAAGGTGTACTCAACATGTCTCTGAAGTGTGCCCAATTTTATCACAATTTTCACATTTTAAATACGGATTTTTATATGTGAAAATCCTCTCGGGTCTTCGTGAGTTGTTTTTCACAGCAAAAGTCGAGGTTTCAACCAATGGTGCACCTCCATTCAATATTCCTCGTTGTTTTTCATCCTGCAGAATAAGGGAATGAGCCTTGTTGACAGTAAAGAGAGGATCCATGAGCAGAATCTATCCTCGAACAGTAGAGTATACTTCATTAAGTCCCATGAGGAATTTCATAGTCTTTTGGTTTTGTAGGAACTGCAAAACATCCTTCATAGCACCACATGTGCATTTTGGAATGTTACATAATGCATCATGTTCATCCCATAGGCCTTTAAGTTTGGTGTAGTAAGCCCCAATAGTCATGTTGTCCCGTTTACAATCATGTATGGCTTCTTCAACATGAAATAGATGAACACTGTTGGTATGTGAAAAACGATCATTTAAATCAAACCAGATTTCATGAGCATTTTCATTGTATATTGTGCTTGCTCCAATATCTTGTGAAATTGAATTGAATAGCCATGTTTTTACAAGGTTGTTGCAGTGCCTCCATTGTTGGAGTTCTATGATGGAAGTTTTCGGTGGTTGTTTGACATAGCCATTAACGAAGCCTTCTTTATTCTTGATATTGAGAGCCATGAGCATAGAGCGGCTCCAAGTGCTATAATTTTCTCCATCCAATGGCTGTGTGACAAGTACAAGCCCAGGTTAATCGGAATAATAAAGGTAAAAAGGATCATTCGAATTATCGAACTTGTTGGTCTCTAACTTGATTGATTTTTTATTTTCATCTTTTTCTGCCATATGTATTGGCTAGAAGAAGTTGGACAATTTCTTGGATGTGAGATAGAAACAAAAATTCAGAACCATATTTGCTCCGATGCCATGAAGAAAAAAGAAGCTGATTTCTGTATTATCCATTTCTGTTTACATTGAAAAGTATAATACAATAATTAACATGTGTTCTAAATTAATGCATATATGCCATAAATATTTACAAAGAAAAGGAAAATAAATTACTAGCTATAACTAATGTTGATTGTCAAATTTGAATGATATGTCTAATTTGTGCGATGATTGATTTGACATTCCTTAACACACACAATCTTTAAGGTCTGTTAATCCATTACCATAATAGCAACTGTTCCAGCATCTACAATCTAGAATAGACCTAGAAAACCTTATACGTAGGTTTTACAACAACAGCACTATTTCTTAAGTTCTTGAAAATCTTCTTGGGGAATAGATTTGATGCCAAACTTCACATAACTATGAACATCCGTTACCATTATCATCTCTTGGAAGTATCTGGAATTGCACAAACTCAGGAAGGCATCATCAAGCGTCTTCTATATCAATAGAAAATGAACTATTCAGACGAGAATGCAGCCAAAAGACAGTTCAATTAGGTAAGTTTCAAATTTAATGAGCTACATCACTATTTTATGACAGATAACTGCCTAATTCAACATCCAAAAACCTGTGGACAGATGAGTAGCCCCTCAAACCGACCCCAAACTCTCTACTCTGGGGGAATTTGGTAGAAACTTCACATGAGATCATTAGAGCGAAATATAATTTAAAAACACCAAAGAAAGAGATAGCTACCTGAAATACGTGCAGTATAAGATCAAACAGCAGCATTGGCAGTTATTTTGGCAATCGTTGTAGTGTCAAAGATTTCAATCCAGTAGCTATCAGGATCTTTGATGAATGCTATGTCCTTAATTTTTCCTGAAATGTGAGACAGAATAGAAAATTTGAATCAAATAAATTAAGAATTTTTTTTGGAAATAATTCAAGAAAGTAAATTCCTACTAATATCACTACAACAAAACAGGAAAATTGCGATGAAAATTTAGCAACAAAAAAATAGAATTCGTCTCTAAATTTAAAGTTAGCGACGACAGAGATAGCGCTAAGTTGACATTGGTCAACTAGTTAGCGACGAATACAGAACGTTGTTGCTAAATGCAGTATGAACTTGGTGACAATGATTGACATCTCGTGGCTAAAATTAATTAGTAGCGATGAAACATTTGTGTCGTCGCTAACAATATTTATTTTTTTTAATAATGTTTGTGACAATATATCTCTTGGGTTGCAAACAATAATTGAATTTTATTTTTTTTAATAGCATTTGTCGGTGATATGCCTCTTGCGTTGCTAAAATTAATTAAATTTTATTTCAACTTATACAATGTTAGCGACGAGTTGCCTATATTCGCCGTTAAGTTTCGAACTTAGTGATGAAGTTTCGTAGGACGTCGCTAAAATATCAGGTTTTAATCCCTTTCTTCCCCAGATTAAGCCCTATCTCTCTCTCTCACTCTCTCTCATTTCAATCTCTCAGCAGAATCGCAGCTCCACCGCCACCTCAGCTCAGAAACATCATTCGCCGCTGCGCCGTTGCCCATTGCTGCTTGAAGTCCCCGGCACCACAACCCCTCAGTGCCCTTTTTCGAGCCCTTTCTCGTCTTCACCAGTCCAGGTATTTTCAATAGAGGCTTCTGTTAGCCAATGACAGGATTGTTCAATCATAAAAATTAATTTTCTATGATTCAAACATCCTGCCATAGGATCTTTGATCACAATGCGTATTTAACCGAAACTGATTAATTGGTTAAGAAAAAGCTTAGAAAGATTACCTCAATAAAGATTTCTACAATAATCTTTCGTCTGATATTGAATGGTGCCACCCTTCAAACCTCCAAGCCTTCTTTGGTGTTCTCTCAAAAACTTTTAAAACTGCACTCTTATTTCTGTGTGTGTGGGCACAACAATGAAACTTGAATATAAACCAATTTGGGAATCCTAAAGAAAATAGAATTCTTATCTGATAAGAATTCAGGAATCTTATCTGATAAGATCTTTTACTATCCCAAATTTATGCAGTTTTAATAAATTACAACTCTTGTAATTTAACCAGTCCTTATACCGGAGCCACCAAAGGGACCTGATCGGACCCAATTAGACTAAGCTCCAATAAATTAATTTTGACCCAATCAACTCATGATCGATCAAAATAATTTATTAATCTTGTTTCATTCCACTAAAGAAACGAGACTGCACTCTTAATCTAATTGGAATTACTGAAGCTAATAATCAATTATATATATCCTCTGATTTATCGATCTTACATGTTACCCCCGTCGATCAACTGGAAAAATTGGAATAGGGTAAATTGACCAAAACGCCCCTTTTCCAATATTCATAAATGCTCAACTTTCAACTTCTATCTGACAGTCCCATGTGATCACATCACATAATTAATTCAACAATCAATGTTGAATTACTGAGCTCAGATTTTACTGTCTATAAGAAGAACTCGTGAGATCATGATCATACCTATAAAATAGGTGACGGATTCCATATTACGAATATATGTTCTCCGTTATTTCACTTTAATTCCCAAAATACCGAGATATTGACCATCAATCTGATCTCACTCATTGGTACTTCAAGGAACTTCAAGTTAGTAATCGAAGTTCATTACTCGCTTAGGATTAAGGTGTCACGTACGACAATCAAGTGAAATTAAATCTGTGTGGTCAAATTACAATTTCAATTTCACATGGTCCAATCCAATACATTGAAATGTATTTTCAATTTTATTACCAAGTCAAAGATAGACTTCTATAAAATTGAAACAATCTTGTCAAAATAAATTGCCCGCATTTATTTACCGATCGTGGACAATAATACTTTGGATTGAATTATAAATTGAATCTTTTTGTGTTTAACAACTTAAACACTCAATTTATAATATCAAGACAATTCATGGACAAATGCAAGCTCAAAATGATTTATAAATAAATCAAAACAAATATTTTATTTCAAAATGTCATATTACATAATAATTTACTCAATGGGCATAATACTATCCAACAGCTTCTGGCTTGCATTTTTTTCAGAGAAGGTACACAAAGCAACAATTTCTCCTAAATTTATGTAATCGAATTCGCGATTCTCTATCTTTATCATTTGCGAACCATCGCTTATTTCTCTCAACCACAGTACAGTAACCCAGCTACCGACACGACTGTCAGCTACCTGGTTTTTTGCGAGTTTCCATTGAGCTAGTGAGGGCTTTGGAAGCTGAATTTTTTTCTTCAACTTCTGCAAAAAAAATTCCTTGGTTAGTTTAAATGGCTGCCATATCAATTTATACTCAGTTTTATTTGCTAATTTTGTTTAAAGATTTTTGAATGAGCTCTATGGTTTAGATTAAAGTTTAATTTTTTTTGTTTGTTTTTGTTGTTGAAATTATTCTTTGTTAAGCCTCTGGCGTGAGCGCTTAGTTATGCAAAATATGTACATAATTATAATTTTGGTACTGATATATATATGCACACACACAAAAAATTATATATATATATATATAATTTTTGTACTGACATATCTGATTGTTACATTCTGAGTAGTGAGTTTTATGACTTAAACATGAGGATTTATGCTGGTTGATTGGAATGGAAATAAAAAACATGTGCCATAATATGGGGATGGGTCATCTTGGCAGTTAACTTGCTTGATACAAGAGTTTAAATATTTGAGTTGCATTATTGTGGGATGTTGATCCCTACCTCGCCATTTACTATACTTGCTTTGCTGTTCCAGATACGTAGTGCAATGCATTGGCAACTTTTGCTTTGATTTGATATGATAGGATAGTTATAAGATGTTGAATCTTTATTGAGATGTAAACCGTTAAATTTATAAAATAGGTCAAAGTTTAAGAACTGAAAAAACATATTTTTTGGGTATATTTTTCAATATAATAAGTGAAAGTAACCTTATTTAAACATTTAAATAAGAGAATCTTATAGTTGGAAACTTATAAACATATAATATTATTTTGTTGTAGAATACAAAAAATTGAGATATGAAAAAGCTATCATATATGATCGGATGAGATTAATGTCCTAATAATCTTTAATAAACTAAATAGCAACTAATTTTACATCTGTAATAGATATAATCTATAGATATAATCTATTATTCCATATTGTTAATGTGATACTATTCTTATCCTATTACATCTGTAATAGATGTAATCTATGATTGAAAGTTAGCAAACTTAAGACCTGGGTTAGATCAATCAATATATATATATATATATATATCATGCATATGCATTCACAAACCTTAAATTATGAATTGTCCAGTTCGAACAGTTTGAGAACGTGTACTTAATTATGGTTCTATATTAGTATGCTACTTGTTTTGTGTACGTGATTAATTATTATAATTTGTATCTTTCTTTATTTTTCGAGTGTACTGTAATATGTGTACTTGAAAAACTATGAGAAGATGCCGTTGAAATTTTCACATGCATGAAACCAAGTGATCATACTTATAAAATCATATCGAAGATTCGTTGTCCTTGTCGAGGGTGTGGAAATTTATATCAATTTAATTTGGATTACGTTTGATGACACCTTTATAGATGGGGGATTTATAAGTTATACAAAGTGTGGACTTTTCATGAAAAAGTTACTACATCAAGTATTGATATGAATACTGTAAATAAAATTAAACATGTGAGTGAGGACGAAGAAAATGATACTTTCTTTGATATGTTAAATGACTTAAGCGATGTTGAAGTTATTAGTGGTAGTGGGGTTCGATAGAAGGATAATAATGAGAACACGTCTGCAGAGGAGTTGGGAGAAGGTTATATGTCAATATTTAAAGAAGCACAACGAGAGTTATATTCAGGTTGTACCAACTTTTCTGCATTTAGTTTCTTAGTGAAATTAAAGTATGTGAAGGTGTTGAATTGTTAGAGCAATAAGTCATTTAATATGTTGCTTCAATTGTTGTGAGAAACATTTTCGAAACCAAATGCAATTCCAAGCTCTCATTACGAAGCTAAGAAAATTTTAAGAGAGTTAGGATTGGGATATGAATCTATACATGCTTGTAAAAATAATTGTATCTTATTTTGGGATGAACACGAGGGCAAGGATGCATGTCCGATGTATAAGGAGCCCTGATTTAAACATGATGAGGTAAACAATAAAAAATCCCTCAAAAAGTCCTTCGATATTTTCCTTTAAAGCCAAGACTGAAGCAGTTGTTTTTGTCAAAACATATAGCAAAGGATATTAGATGGTACAAGGAAAAAATGATTAAAATAGACGGGGTATTGAGATACCCAACTGATGCTGAATCATGGAAAGAGTTTGACAAATTGCATGAAGCTGATCCTAGAAATGTTCATTTGGCTTCGCAACTGATGGTTTTAATTCATTTGAAAACATGTCAAATACTTACAGTATGTGGCCAGTTTTACATGTGTCGTACAATTTGCTTCTATGGAAAATGATAAAACTATCGTACATGATTATATCTCTTTTAATTCCTGGCCCTGAGGCACCTGAAAAAGAGATAGATGTGAACTTGCATCCTTTAATCAATGAATTGAAGGAGTTATGGAGTGAGGGAATAGAATCATATGATGCAACTACTGAACGAATATTTTGATTATATACTATTGTTATGTGGACAATTCATGACATCCCAACATATGGGACAATGTTTGTGTGGAGCACTATGGGTTATAATGTATGTTCAGTATGTTTTGAAGATATTATGAGTCAAAGATTGCGCAGAAAAATATGTTACATAGACTATCGTTGATTCCTACATGTTAAGCACTCGTGGTAAAAAAATAAGAGTTTCAACAGAAAGTTTGAAAGTGAAGGTCCGCCACGAACCTTTAGTAGTAATGAGATTTTAACTCAGTTAGATGCGCTGCCTGAAGCGACCTTTGGTAAAGATCCTGCGGTGACCGACAAAAGAAGACGATCGGTTGGTGATACGAATTACGAATTGGGTTAAGAAGTCAATTTTATTTGAGTTAGAATATTGGTCAGACTTGAGTTGAGATATAATCTGGATGTTATGCACATTAAGAAGAACATTTGTGATGCTCTGGTTGGCACATTGTTGAGTATAGATAGGATGTCGAATGATACAATCAAAGCTCGGTTAGACATGCAAAATATAGGTATAATGAGTGAATTACACCTGAAGAAGACTGATGACAGAGTTAGTAAGCCACATGCAAGTTACACATTCACTTTGGAAGAAAGGTGTGAATTTTACCGATTTTTAAAATCTGTGAAGTTCCCCAATGGTTATGTCGCAAATATTTCAAGGAAAGTGAACGTGGATGATGGAAAGTTATGTGGCTTAAATACACATGACTGTCACGTTCTTTTGCAAAGACTACTTCCAATCGCTATAAGAAAGTTTTTACCAAAAGATATGTGTGGCACAATTATTGAGCTATGTGACTTATTCAGAAAAAAATCACTTAAAGGACTTTATATGTTGCAAACTTGAGTAAAATGGAAGAGGACATAATATTCATTTTATGCAAGATAGAACAAATATTTTTTTCGATATTTTTTGACATATGGTTCACTTGCCAGTTCATTTACCCTATGAGGCCATATTAGCTGGACCTGTTTCATCACGATGGATGTACACATTTGATATGTATTTGGGAACACTCAAAAAGTATGTTCGCAATATGGCCAGACCACAGGGATCTATTGTAGAGAGATGTGTTAATGAATGAAGCATTGACTTTCTCATCTTTGTATATAAGTCAAATTGAAACAAGATTTACTACACCAGAACATAACAAAGATGTTAGTCAACCTATCTCATTTATATTAAGTGTTTTTAATCAACAAGTAAGAGTGATGGGCAACCAACAAAATCATAAATCGCCTCTTGCTTTACGTAAGAAAACACGTTGATATGTTCTCAACAATTGCAAGGAACAATTGAAAGCATATTGAAAGTTGTGTAAAAGGTGCAACATCAAGAAATATGTGAAGTAACCGAAAAAGAAGACAAAAATAGCGAGACTAATCAAGAGATTTCATCAGATGAGATAAGCTTACGTGTTCGTGATGATTTAGAAAATTTAGATCTTTGCAGACTAGACATTCAACCTCAGTATGTAAAATTATTGGATACACAAGCAGGTTTTTCTGAGAACATGCATAATTTTATTAATGATGAAAATGAAGACACTGAATTAGATAGTGAGAGAGAAGAGCAAATATTGTTTTCTGATGATGATAGTGACTAATTTTTATCAATAACCATGGTATGAACTATCAACTTTCATTTTAATTTATTTTACTAAGTATTTATACTATATTATTCATATTTTCTATTTACTCATTCAATTTATAATGTTAAGAAATTAAGAAAAAAAAAAAGATCTTCACACTAAGACATTGTAAACTTAGATGAATTTATGATCTTCACATTATGAATCGTAAGACATTATTAACTTAGACATATGAACTTATGAACTTTCCTGTAGACATTATAAACTTCTCATAAGAAAATAACAGAAATCCAATAGGCATGTATGGTTTCCTTTCTTTTAATTATTTTATCATTTTCTTTATCTCTGACTTTATTTCAATTCTTTATTATTGTTAATTGTGAATGTTAATAAATATTATTTCAATCATGATATCTATATTTTCTGATTGTGTTTACTAATTATTATATTTTTTTCATTCATTCACTAGCAGTTGTTTGTACGTCTTGCTACTCTTTGCTACAGTCACTCCTCCGAGTTCTGCTTACAGTAAGATTTTTAAATAGATTAATATTATTCATAATTTGTTAGTAAAGTTCATAAACAATCTTATTTATATTATCTATCTAACCACATGCTTGTGTTTTATAGGTATGCCTCATAAAAGAATTGAGGAACAACCCATTATTGATCGAGCTACTACTGACATTTCGATAGAGGAAGGTACATATGGTGGTTTGTTTTGTTTTTAACTTGTTTTATATTATTATTATTATTTAATATTTATATTAAATAGTGATCTAATATATTTTTTTATTATTGCAACTTCTACACAGAGGCAACATCGAGATACAAGAGCCATAAATAATGACAAACTTAGATCTTATACAAAGGAGATGAGGAGGATACCAGTCACATTTTGCAAATTTGATGACTATATTCCTTTATGACGGAGCTTGGTATTGTAGTGATGAACTTTGCACCATTACAAGTGGCTAATTGGATGCACATTACAGAGGAGCAGAAAAGACCCATATTTGATTGGTTGTCAGTTAGTATAATTAATTATCTTATTTGTCGGTTTACTTTCTCTTTGATATATTAAATATTAATAAACAATTTTTTTTGGTAGACTATGTTTATTGTAAACTTTGGTATGAGACCAAAGTCAGTTAAGAAAGAGACCGACAAACTAATGAGCGCTCGATACAGAGACAACCGTCAAAAGATGCACAAAAACTACAAAAAGTCTCACATACCTACCTTGGGAGGAGCAAATGAAACATATGTCTCATGATTTCTATGAGACTCAGGCGGATTGAGAGTATATGTGTACATTATTCGAGTTAGAGGAGTTTAAGATAAATTTAATACTAAGTTTTAGCTAATTTATTTAATGAAATCTTATATTTATTAATTTAATCTTATGATGTTTATTGTTTTAACTTATTTTTTTGCAGAAATGGTTAGCAACGAACTCCGCAAATCTAGCAAAGTTGCCTTATAATCATCGTGGAAGTTCAAAGTTCTTTGTAAAGTACAGTTACGAAGGTGTAAGTATATAAAATATTTATTTGAAACTAAATATGTTGACATATTTATTAATTTTAGGATGAGATGGTGCAACTTCGAGAGGAGTACCGAAAGTCACAAGCTCACACAAATACCGGGGATGATGCTCACATTTTAGACGACATACATATTGCAAATAGAGTGTGTGACCAGGACTTTGGTATACATTTGGGGTACATGTGTGGACTTGGAAATAGGTCCAAACTTCTCAGGTCGACTACTTCTGATGCTATATCATTCAGGTCGACCAATGCAGTACTTAAAGATCAACTTCATATGATACAGGACAAGCTAGCAGACACAAGAACCAAGCTAGCAGACACCAGAATTGAGCTACTAGTTTATAAAGACAGACTGCATGTCATGGAGTCACAATAAGCCTTGATTTTGCAGTTTCTTGATAAGGTGTTTCCTAGTGCATCGCAAGCAATATAATCATTGAGCCAGCAGCAGTCGTCCTCCTTAACTCTCCCTGGCCTCCACCGCCTCAGACTTAGTTTTGTGTAAATGTTTTAATTTTATATAGTTATTCATACATTTTTTATGGATTAATTGTTATGTCATTGTTATTTATATTAGTCGTCGTTGTTATTTTGATATATACAATTATGTTTAATATATAGTGTTGATTTATTTATAATTACATATGTGGTTTGTTATTCTATAGTCATGGCTGGAACAACACCTGAAGATTCTCATTTTGATTTTTATTTTGGTGTACTAGACTTTTGTCTAATTTGTATATGGAGATATTTTACTTTTAATATTAACTTTTATAATAGTTTATTTAATGATTCATTTGTATAATTTGTGTATATGATGGTTTCTTTAATATATGATAAATTTTTTAATGAAATATCTTTTAATTAATGATATTAAAATTGTTGGAATGATAAATGTGTTGTGAATGGTTGTTGAATATGTTGTTGGAAGTTGTTGAATATTTGTGAATGGTTGTGATAAACAGGATTTATTATTTAAAATAGTGTATAATTTGAATTTATTATTTAAAATAGAGTAAAATGATCGAAATAAAAAAAAATATTAATATTAGTGACGAATTTCTAGAATTCATCACTAATATTTTTTTATTTTTTAAATATTTTATTAACTTAGCTACGAATACTGACAATTCGTCAGTAATATTTTTTCATATTTTTTTCATATTTTATTAATTTAGCAACGAAGTCTGATAATTAGTTGCTAAGTTTAGCGATGAAAACTCTAATTTTGTCGCTAAAGATAAAATGATCTATTTAATATTTAATTTTTTAAAATATTATAGGGATGAAAGTCCTTATGGATTGCATCGCTAATTTATTATTTAGCGACGAAATTTTTAATTTTAGCGACAAAATAGTTTGTCGTTATATTTTGCGGCATTCGTCGAGATTTTCGTCGCCAAATTTTTTCTTACTGTCTTATTGCTGTGATTTTAACGACGAAATTTTATTTTCTTACTGTCTTATTGCTGTGATTTTAACGACGAAATTTTATTATCGCTAACACATTTTAACGACAAAAAAATCTTTGTTAAATACAATTTTTTTATCGTTAGAATATAAATTTCTTATAATGTATATATAGTTGAAATAAATATAATTAAATAAATTCCGTTTTAACTTCTGATCAGATGGTCTAAATTAATTCTACTCCCTCTGCAAAATGAGTGCCCTTGTCTGGATAGGCACACGTTCAAGGTTGGTCGAAGCAAACAATTTTTTTAATCATAGTCCTTAATTACTGTCATGAAAGAAATATTTAAGTGCTAACACCTTAATTTCCAAGTTCTGTGATGATAATTAACAACTGTGCTTCAATATTAAATTGTGATTGAAAAGTACAAAATAAATAAATAAAATAACAAAGTTGTGATTGAAAAGTATAAATTAAAATAAAGAAACATTAAAAGACAGCAACCACACATCTATACAGAAAAAATAAAACATTGTTTCTTAAAATGAAAGGATGAAGTTACCATTCTTAGGTTTCTTTACAAACTCCACTCCTAAACTTTCAAATCTCTTGCATGCCTTGTGTAGATCATCAACAGTGATGCCTATGTGTCCTGCATGTTAGTCCTCCAAATATTAGAAAGGAACAAGCACTCCAAATAATGGAACATCCCTTTACACTAAGATCAACTTAGTCCATAAATCCAAACAACATGAATAGAATCACATTTCCATTATATGAGTTGTTTATTGTATTCTTTATATTGGGAAAAAAAATATTTTTCAGTTTTAGTTTTAATATATTGTCTGGAGATAAAAAAACAAATGCAATAAAGATGGTATTTTTGGTCTTAGAAAATAGTAATCCTTTATTTTATTTTATTTTATTCTATTTTCCGATACTTCTATTGTTGAAGTGATTCTATTATAAAAAAAATCATTTGCAATCTAGTTGTTCAAGTTTGACTTAATAATTGTTTTAGTAAATTATTACTTTCAATCCCAATTTGAGTTTGAGAAATTAAAACTAGCCTTGAACAAACTCAAAAGACATGGTGTGGACTGATACTCTGACAGTAAATTAAGCATTGTTTTTTTAATTTTAACTTCAAAAGAAAATTTGAATTGCATGTTTTATATTTGGATATCTCATCTTGAATTTGTATGAAATTAATTCTATATTAGAGTTAACCATCTTTTTGTTTGGTGATACCTCCTTCTATCTTTGTATGAAAAATTAGGGACTCAAACTTAGTGTAAGTGAGTAAAAAAAAAAGAAACCTACATTGAGAGTTAAAAATAACGAATTTTGAGTATTTTTACATTTTAGCCTTTAAAATATTGATTGAGAGGTAGCATATCATATTATTATTTTTAAGTAATTTGGAATACTTTATTATTTTAGAAAATAAAATACTAATTATATACATTTCAAAAAGGAAATATAGACATTCAATTTTGGACAACGTGATTACAACTCATTGATAAAATAAACGTTGTATTTCACCAAAGTGCATTTGCTTGTGTGGAGTTAAATAATTATCTATCACAAAACATGCGAGCCGGTTTGGTTTCATTCTTCATCTCGCTTTCAGCATTTTTAGAATTAAATTATTTTTTTAAAGTTAAAATAAAATGTGTTAGTTATGTTTTTATATTAACTAAGTAAGTTTGAAAATAAAAAAAAAAATGCTTGTTTTATGGTGTACTCTTAAAAATTTAGACCTGAAAAAGTGTTTGGTATGTGTTTTTATTTCTAATTTTGACCAATATATTTCCAGAATTGCCAGACAGTAACTAAAAATTGAAAAATTGTTGTTTTGAAATGGAACCAAACCAAAAACAGTTGCTCACAACTGTCATTTCTCCACACTATCATAGTCAAGTAGTAATATAAATTAATTAACTAATGTAGCTAGCTATGAACTTGAACAAATTTTCTATTGCAAACTTCTAATCAATCAAATTGGTAATTAATCTCCATGCCCCTGCATTGACTTTTAAACTTAGAAAACATAATTATGAACAAGTCCACCATAAACTTGCTCATGCTACAAACTATCTTCCAAATTTTTTTAAATTCACGTCAAATTTGAGGGAGAAATATTTGTCTTTTATTTCCTATTTCCAGCTTTAGAATTAAATTTTGATTGGACTTTTTACTGTTTCAGAAATTGATGGTTAAGACTTAAGAGTCACGAGGCATCCTAGAATTTCTATGCTCAAATTATTTTCATCTGGTAATTGACACTACCAACCTAGTTTTTGTCCTGCCAGACTGAAAAAACAAAACAAAAAAAAAAGGTAATATTTAAGAATTTTGTTTTGAAGTTTTATGTCTCAATTTCAAGGCATGTCTATTGTTTCAACATTAATTTCTTACTTTCTTAAAGTCTTGACTTCAATTGGTTATTAATTTAATTAAACATATTATTACCGATATGATAATATTACAATCTAATTGTTTTAATCGTAAAATAGAAAAGAAGAAGAAAGAGATAGGCTTAAACTAGCAAAAAAAATTGTGAATTATGGAGTTTTAGGTTGTGATTGCCTATGATTTTTTTTACAAAAAGTCATCTTAAAATAATATTTTTTGTTCGTAATTTTTTTTTAAAATATCAGTATTTTTCAAAATATTTTTACATTTAAATATCTTTTATATATAAAAAAAACATATCACGTCATCTATAATTAGTGTTTCTTATCTATCATCTACATACTAATTTCAAAAAATCTTTCATATTCGAATATATATATTTTTTTTAAAAAGATATCACATCAATTATAGTTATTGTATTTTCATCTCATATTCATACATACTCTCAAACCTCATTTCACGTTCTTGATCGATATTTTTCACCATCCAATCTTTTTAATTCAATTACAATTAATAAATTAAATTTTACACTCACTCCATCCAAGATTTTCACCAATTTTGCCCTTGTGTATTTTTATTTTTTAAAATTCGAGCACTAAAAAATAAAAAAATAAATTAATTTAGTTACATTTAATAAATAAAATTTTATACCCAGCTCCATCCAAGATTTTCACCAACATTGCACTTGTGTTGTTTTTTAAGAAAAAATTCTAACCTAAAACATGATAAATGTTCGCTCCTCCATATGTTCACCAACTTTGCACTTATGTGTTTTTTTATATATATATAAAATTCAAATCCTAAAATACCAAAAAAGAAAATATAGAATTCAAACTCGTAATCTCGTTTACAAGTCGACCAAATATGACCACACTTAATCAATATTTTTGGCACTTGTGTTCTATTCAAATGAGTCATAACCTATGATGATTTTCGTGGAAGTACAACAGGAGACAGCCGTAAATTTAAGACAGAAATTTACAGAAAATTCTTATCGGTAACGTAAGGTCCAAAATTATAAGATATCAAGATATGATCTCAGTACATCGCGATTGCTAGTCTTTTTTTATTGTTATTATTCTTTATTAATAAAAATGTGTAAAATATAATTTTACATTATCATTTCTTTTTCTTAATGTGTAAAATATAAGTCCAACAACGCTTGCCTATCCTCTTAAAATCGATAACATTGCATGAATCTAACGATGCATGTTTATCCATCGTCTTATCATGATTAACTCATGTTATGTTTGCGTTATTTTTTTTGTCAGTTTCGGGAGTAATATTTTGAATAGATATATTTGAAAGTGAAATTTTAAAAAATAAAATGTGTTTGAATGATTTGTTGCCAAATAATGATGTAATGTATTTATGTAAAAAAAAATATTTTAATGAATTATTTTGAAACTTACGTTTAATATAAATGCCTTTTCATATAGCATTTTGTCAAATTTTTATAGTAATAATGTTATTATAATTATATAATGATTGAAAATCATATATTTGTACTAAATTAATGATTGTGAAAATATAAATATATGCTATATATATTCTTGTAATGGTGAGTGTGTGTGAAGAACGAAAATGTGTTTGTACGACTTGTTGGAAAAATATGTATTTGGATAAATTATTTTCAAAGTGACATTTTCTAATGTAGATGGTTTTCGTATAATGTTGTATCAAACTTTTATAGTATTTTATATTATTAGTATATTAATTTAATGATTGAAACTATATGTTTATACTAAATAAATGATTGAAAAATATAAATATATGTTATATATTCTTGTAATGGTGAGATATATATAAAAATATATTATTAAATACAATAATTGAAAGATATATAAAGATGAAAGTGGGGTTTCAAAAAAATAAAAAACTCATTTTGGAGGATATTATAAAGAAATAAAGATATCATTTCCTTATAACACACCTATCGAATGCATTTTTATTTTAAAAAAAATGAAAATAACTTTTAAAAAATGTAACCAAACAAAAAAACCTCAAACTTCGTAAATAAACATGACATTTCATGTTATTTTTCTTGACAGCTATATTAATTTGATGAAATTCATTGTTATTGAAATGATAAGGGGAGGTGGATTTTCCATGAATGTATTTTCCAGTGAAGTACAAAAGATCAAAAGAAGTGATAATCTGACAAATGAAATTATAAAAAAAAAAAAAAAGATGATGAAGAGTTTGATTTCTCTTTGGTTTTATGATATGGTGTCAAAGGACCAAAAACGTTCCCAACTTTGAAGTTTTGCCTACAGAAAGAAGCATAAAATTTTGTCTTGTCCCCCCTACCCCACTCCAGCTTTAATCTTTATCTACCTTCCAATAACAAGAATAAAAAAAGACAGGTATGATCCAGATTTCAATCCTTCCAATTATTTTACACTCACATGAAACACTTCTTATATTAGTAATAATGATACGAGCTCTAGACATGATGAGGATAAGTGGTTGGAATTGGTATTTTGGTTTTTTGTGAGCGTGCTCACTTATGGGTGATTTTTCTGTCCTAATTTTTTAGTTTTATGTGTAGCGTATGATTATTTTTGAATAGAAGTTAGCATTTTAAATATGTATAATTTATTAGCATGTCAATATTTACCTAATAATTGAATTAGAGGAAAAAGTCAATCACAATCAAAGTTAACCAAGTAAAGTTGTCAATTGGGCCGATTTGGGTTGGACTGGCCAGGCCAACGGCAACCCGTCTGTGAGACGGATTAAGCCCAGACCCAGGTTAGAGTCGAGTTGAATAAAATTTTTGAAAGGTAAACCCAGCTCAATTCATTAGCTCGGTGTTAGTGGGTCGATCCTAGGCCTAGTCTGGACCTCACGAGTTGGGCTTACGGGCTAGGCACACGGGCTATTCTTAAAAAAAAATAAAAATGTATAACTTATATGATATATCTTAATATAGGATATACAAATTTTATTTATTATAAATTATATATTAAGTTTGAATTATGTCATAAAGTATGATTTGTAATTATAAATTTTATTATTCAAAGTCTATCATCCTAAAAATTAGATTTAATTTTTATTTGATTAGTCTAAATTTATTCTTATAAATTTAAGTCTTTATTTTGTGAATTAATATACATTATTTTCATTTGATTATTGAATTATACTAAGTTTAGATTTTAATATTTCGTGTAGTATAGTCATTTGATATTTTAATTAATATGCATTCATCTTAAGTTTTATAATTTAAATTTCATAATTTTTCTTAGTTTAGTAAACTTAACATTTAGTACAATTTTTTTTACTAATAGACTTACATTCTAAATTTCTATTTTAATTTTAATGATTTTTTTAAATTTAGTAAACTTAATACTATTTTGTTATGTTAGTAATATATTTACTTATTAAGTTTATATTTTAATCTTCATAATTTTTTTTTTAATTTATTATAATACTTAGTACTACTTTATTTTGTTAGTAATAGACTTACTAACTTTATATTTTAATTTGTATGCATTTTTTTAGTTTATTATAATACTTTTGATTATTATTATCATGACTTTTTTTAGTTTACTATAAAACGTTGTTATAGTTTATTATAATCCTTATTAATATAATTTTGCTTCTAAAGTTTTTAACAAAATTAAGTTTGACTTAATAGTTTGAGTGCTCTTTTTTTATAATAGGTTACAAGTTCTAATCTTTCATGTTACAATTATTTAATTTTTGTTAAAAAATTATAAAAAACATACAATATAATAAAATTAATATATATAATATTAAAAGCTCATGACGGGCCTGGGTTGGGTTTGAACAGTCCTAAACCTGCATCGATTTTAAAGTGGGCCTGAATTTTGATTGGCCGATTTACGGGTTGGGCTGAGTTTTATACATAAAGTGAGCTTGAATTTTTTTATTAAGTATAATAGGGGCCCAACTCATATACAAAAATCGGCCCAACTAGCGCATTACTATTCACAGACCGATCCTGAACCTATTTTTAGTAGGTTGGTTAGACCCAATGCATTTGACAACTATATAGTCTAGTCAGGTGTAGACACCTGACTGATAATAATAATAATATAATAATAATAATAATAATAATATAATCTCCCGTTTGAATAGGCGTAGTGGTAAAACACTTGGGGCAACCTATGAAGTATCGGTTGTTCGAATTCCCTAATTGTCAATTTGGCCCCCTATGGGTGTACTCGTTGGTGGGTAAGCTATCGGACCTTGCTTTTGGACTTCATGTGGGTTGTTGGACTGTACCCTAATAGAAGTCAACGTACCGAATATCCACTTTTAGTGTGCATAAGTTGTTGCTACGCTATCATTTACTTAGTGGTCGAACCAAGGGAAGACCGGTCACCCCCAAAGATTAGTCAAACCAAGCATGGACACTTGACTTATAAAAAAAAATATTTACCAAGTGGTCGAATCAGGGAGAAAACCGATCAACCCCCAAAATTAGTCAGGTTAATCATAGACGTTTGAGTTATAAAAAATAAATAAATAAATAAATAAAAATAATATGATACAAACAATAGACAAAATGGGCCCATATTGTTTTATCTAGTGTTGAAAAAATATAATATAAATGAAAATACAATGATCAAAATATATTTTTTAATTTATTAATATTACACATTTTGTTATAAAAATTACTATAAAATAAATACATGGTTATTTTCAAACTTATATAGTCAACATAGAGACATCATTAATTTGAACACAATTTTATTTTTACATGAAAATACTTATAACCCTAAAAATGTTGAAAATATGAAAATGAAACTGAAACAGCTTACTGAATATAAGAAAATCAATAGGGACGAATTTAGCCAAACTGAAGACGTGCTCCATCTCGCGGACCCAAAATTCAATGGGTCCAACCCTTACAAACTCGCTAAGAATAAAATTTGAGTTTTTTTTTATCTTTATATAGTTACTTTTTCTTTTTATGACTATTAAAGTTTGACATTTTTAACTTGGTATAATTTGGTACTGGTGATAAAATGTATATTTATATATTTTTTTCTTTTTTCTAATTACTAAAGGTGATAATAACATTAATTTATAGGAGATGAACATAATTAAATTATGTGTATCTACTATTTTAATTTTTTTTTATGTAGATTGTCTACATACAATTAATTTTAATATAGTTTATTCATAATACATTTTGTATTGAATTGTATATAAGTCAATTTTAACGTTCTTGAGTTGAAGTTAAAATCCGAAAATAATTTGGAATAATCTTTATATTGATCTAATAATGTTGCAATATACATGATCATTCAATTAAAAAATCAATAAGGTTAATTTAATTAATAATTATAAAATATTTTATATTAAATAATAATAATAAATCAGGACGAATTGGTAAACTATGACTCCTTACCCGTCCTAAATTCGACTAGATTTATAAAATTAAAATCACTATTCATTCCTAGACCCATTTAACTGGATTTAGACCCACTCCGAATAAAATGAGTGTCCGAATTTGAAATCCCCTAATTATTATCCCTAAAAATCAGAGTAAAAAATAACATAATCATAACAATTCAAGGCTTTTTACACTACAAAAAATAGCATGGAAATCGGCCCATCTACGAAGTAGAAGGGTGTTATGATTGATGAACCCTTCTGCCTCCTTCCCCATATAAAACAGCATATATATATATATATATATATTATATATGTGATCAATTTTAAATGTGTTTTGGCGATTAAACCAGGGCTGACTGCTCTGCAAAAACAGAGGATGAGATGGATGGAGATGGACCACCAATAGCATATGCTCACACAATATTTTTAAGGTCTGTCAATCCATTACAATAATAACAACTGTTACAGCATCTCACAATTCGGACAATCTACAAGAGACTGGTAGCATGAGCTTCCATTTATTCTAGGAAACCATATAGTTTGGTCTTGTATAATTATAACAATACTACTTAAGTTCTTGAAAATATTATTGGGGAATATATCCGATGCAAAACTTTGCACGACTGAAAACATCGGCTACCGTAATCGTCTCCTGGAAGTATCTGTAATAGCAGAAACTCATGGAGGCATCATCCAGCGTCGTCTTCTGTATCAATAAAAGAAAGGCATTATTCAGGAGAGAATGCGGCCAAAATACAGTTCACTTGGGTGAGTTTCAGATTTGATGTTTTTTTATGACGGATGACACCCTAATTCAGCATCAAGAATCTTCACACGAGATCACTAGAGCCAAATATGATTTAAAGACACCAAACAAAAAGATAGCTACCTGAAATACGTGCAGCATAAGATCAAGCGTCAGCAGTAGCAGCTACTCTGGCAACCGTAGCAGCGTCAAAGACTTCAATCCAGTAGCCATCAGGATCCTGGATGAATACTATGGGATTTGTTTCTGAAATGTGGGACGGAAGAGGAATTTTGAATAAATTAAATTAAATTCTGGAAATAATTCAAGAAGGTGAACTTTCAACTAGTATATGTAGTTCAAATAAATAAAGTTAAAAATTACTTGATCTGATGGTGTATACTAATTCTACTCCCTCTGCCCAAAATGAGTGCTCTTGTCTGGATAGGCACACATTCCAGGTTGGTGGAAGCAAACAATATTTTTATCATAGACCATAGTCCTTAAATACTGTCTTGTAATAAGATATTTAAGTGTTAGCACATTAGGTTTCCAAGTTCAGGGATCACAATGAACATCTGTGCTTCAAGAGGCTACTTGTCACTTTCACACTTGAATTTACTTGTCACAATTAACATATGGTTTAGACATCATCTGTTCACCTTGTGAACATGAAATGAACATATTGGCAACTTTTATATGGATCCCATCAGAAAACTCAAAGTTTAAGAAAGATCTTTACTTAGGGTAAGATGACAAAAGTAATAGAATAAAAACTGCTTTTTCCATGAATAAAACTAGGAAACAAACAGTTAGGTCATAAAACAGAAACATATTTATCCTTGTTTACAAGATAAAGAGAAAACATTAATGAAACAATTCTAAACTTTATTTCAGTTCTTAACAACTGAAAAGAGAACTCCATATTCAGAAGTTCTTAAGAGTTTCCAGTTTCCCCAGCTGAATTTGGTTATTCATGACAGAAACGGATCTGAAAAAATACATTTTTGTAAATATTTAAGGTTAAACAAGAGCTTTGGATGGATGATAACACATAGTAAAAATTAGCAAAGTTGTGCAGGAGAAGAATAAATTAAAATAAGAAGAATCAAAATATAGCAACCACACAACTATACCAAAAAAAAAAAAAAACTTTTATTTCATAAATTAAAAGGATAAATTTACCATTAGGTCGGTTTACAAATTCCACTCCTAAACTTTCAAATCTCTGGCTTGCCTTAAGCATGTCATCAACAGCGATACCTATGTGTCCTGCAAGCAGGCCACTACATGTTAGTCTTCCAATTGTTAGAAAGGAACAAGCATCCCATATAATGGAACACCCCTTTCAATTAAGATCATCTTAGTCCATAAATCAAAAGAACATGAGGAGAACCAAATGCATGTAATATGTAGTAGGAGTTCCTTAAAATAGTCAATAAGCTATCAAAGAGGAAAAAAAAAGTCTCCAAAAAAGAAAAATAAAATTAAAAAACAATAGAATAGAATAGGACTCTCAAGGGGTGTAATCCCCTCAGAAAGAAAATAGGATACTGTTTATTCAGAGAACTAGTTGAAAGTATTTCTACTTTCAACTTTTATTTCATTTTCCTCTTTTTCTCGTTAATTATGTTCATGAATATTGTTATGTTATTATTTATTTTTACCATCATGAACTAATTTATTTTTTTATGATTGTAATATAATCTAATTATGATTTTTTAAATATTTGTATCAATTCAATTCTTAATTTATTTTCAAGTTGAGTTTTTTACATTGTTCTTAATGCTTTCAATTACTTGACCACTAATTGAATGATTTATTAATCATATTGACATATGTGTCTAGTTTTATATGTCAAAAATCATAAATTGTATGTGAGATAAGAATATACTTACATGATTTGTATAGTTTTATTTTAGATTCATAAAACCTAATAAATTGTTAATTGTTGTAATTCACATAGGAATATAGTGGGTTAGCAATTGATGATATTTTCATAGATCTTGAAAGAGACTAATGAATAATTTAGTGATTTTCAACTATCACTTGAGAATTAAATTGAGATTGATAAGATAAATTATTCAATTTGGATTAATTATGGTGAAATCATAAATCTAAACTTTTAAATTTTTGAATTTCATCATTAGTTAATTTTGATTATTAGTTAATTTAGATAAACTTAATTTGTAATCATAAACATCCATTTCGTTTATTCAAATAAAATTAGAATTAACATAATTTTGGTATTTAATAATTTAATAGTTCTCACAGGAACAATATTCTACTCATCATTTTATTACTTGTAACGATAACGTATACTTGCGTTTATGAATTTTTGCAATACATACATATCTAAATGTGAAGTCGATAACATGACACCATGTGTATTCGAACATTCTAAAGTTCACAATAGCCATTCTATTCAAAATTATCCAACCAAATAGTTTTAAGGGGTATGAATACACTATATGTCCACAGTTCCTAGGGAAAATCAATGGTATCATGATCATATCTGAAGAAATAAATAGGGCAAAAGAAAAAAATAAGTTCAAGTTAAATATTTCACATACCATAACCAAGAGGTTTCGTGTTCCCATTGTGATAACCCTTGAAATGAGGATCAATTTCAGTGCCCCAGTAACTGTGACAAATTATGACAGGTAGGCATCATGAGAGATTTGCGAGCAAGAATGTTTCTTACAACGTCTGTGTAAAAAAAAGCTAGCTCTTACTGTGTAAGCTCAAGTACACCTTTCTGACCACTAGTCCAAACCCTGCGCTCAATGGGATCACTAGGAGCTGATGATATGTCCTAAGCCACCCAAACATGAATAGTTTTAGAGGTCTAGTATGATTACCATCTATGTATACCACCGACATGCATGTACCCGACACACACACACACACACGCATGCGTAAACAAACAAACAAAACGTATAAAAACTAAGTCAACAGAAGCAGAAAAACTACAAAAGTCCAACATAACATGATCTATAATTTTTTTATGTATTTATCTTATAACTTCACCTCATATCCCAATATGTATAAGCTGATCTTCAGCGCTGGGAAATCCAGTCGTTTAAGCAACCTGTAATAATCAAGAAAATTGAATTAAACTCATTCGTCAATCATTCCAAAAGGTAGGACATATAAATTGCATAACAACCATTAAATTGCAAACATACGTCCAGTTTCAAATTATTCAAACAAAGGGTAAAAATTATTTTATTACTTGCGTTTTGGTTAAGCATCGAACCAATGACCAAACCAGTCTTACTATCAATTACCAATTCAACTAATCGGATCAGTATAATAAAAATTAATTATATTTTTTTATTATTTGTAAAAATAATAATATAATAAATTATTATGTAATATATTTTAAATGTAAAAAAAATAAGTACCTACCTAAAAAAATCTAACAAAATATTAAATTTAAACATATAAAATAAAAAAATTATAAATAAATAAAAATAAGTCAAACTAAATTGACCGATTTTAGCCTGCTTAACTGGTCAAACTGGAAATTCGATTTTATATACCTAACTGAACCTGACTAGGCCGACATCTGATTCTTGATTGAATCATTCAATTCGATTCAATTTTCAAATATTGAATTAATCCATCCACAAATGGTATAGATAATAACTTAGAAATTTTTAAATTAGCAAAAAGATAAAAAATCATATCGAATTGGTAACTTAGTAACATCAAATTGGTACTTGAGGTTAAATACAAACAATTTCAGTATAAGAAGCAACAAGAAAAATGGGTATTTACCCAAACATATGTGCCTCCTAATTGTTCCCTAAATCCCACTAAACTGCCACCAAACAAACCTTTTTTCTGGCCACCTTTATTGCACTATAATTTTTCTCCCACTACAACCCGCTCTTGCTTTGAAAACAAAGAAATGGAGCAAGGTGCCAGTGGTAAAATAGGTGGTGGAAGGTGTGAATATGATAATTTTGGGGATTAGCTGCTTTTTTTAGCTGTACAAGCCAAAATTTGTGTTTGCTTTTGAATAAACCATTGCATTTCGTTGTTTACCAGGATATTTCCAATAGTCCATATGTATTGGGATGAATTATGGATTTTTATTTAACTATATGCATAACTTTTCCTTATAGTTTTTTAAGGACCAAAAACCTTACATCATCATTAGCTCTAAAGTCAAACTAACGCCAAATAGAATGCAAATATTTTATAAACCAAAAGCTATAAAAACTATATAATAGAATTATTGTAGTCGTTTCCTGACCTAACTTCTTCCATAACACGTGACTACCTTTATTAACCTCTATGAAACTGGACCAATAAATCCCCTGCATAATCATTATCTTTTATGTTCATCATCTCGTTATTCTTCTGTTGCAAATTGAGATTAGAAATTTCTGGCAGAATTTAGAAATAAAACCATTAAGATCTTGGTGACGTTCAAAAGCAATTTGTAAGAGATTACTTCTGAAACCTATTCTTTTATTCTTTTTCTTTTTTCCTTTTCCCTCAAAGTGGAGAATAAGGGGCTATATTGTCGTTAATAAAACGAAATTTGTCATAGGATGTATATTCTTCCAATTATAGACAAATGGTACCAATTTAAATATTTTCAAAAACTTCATGACTAAGATTGGCAACAATGGACTTATACAAAACCTAAACAACCAATATTTATTTATATCTTAATCAAGAAAGAAAACATTTTTTGTATAGTAGGGGAGTGGGGATCTTGATGCATATGATCATGAAATTGGAATTCTAACAGTGATTTTAACCTATATTGCAACAATATACATACATATATGTAATAACGAGATGATATAACAAATAATAAACACCTTATACTTACGATCTAATTAGTCAAGGGTTGGAGTAACAGAAGGGTAGTTGGTAATATCCTCTATTTGATAATATATATATATATATATATATTACCGATATTTTGTGTTCAACTATTTGCACTAAGAATGCCGAGCGCACCAGACTATTGAAGACATATATCAAGTTAAAAGAATACAGACATCATAAGCAGGATAAGTTAAATGACTTGGGAAACCAAAACTAAAATCATCCTCTTATAATTAATACTCAATATCATCAAAGTTACAGTTATCTGTAGCAACTGCAGGTAATAATTGCAATCTAGAGAGTTACATATTAAAACCTCCAAATAGGATGACCAAACAAAAGCATAAGAACTATATAAGCATGTTTAAAGAAGAGAATTAGAAGAACTGAAGAGTATTTTTATATCTACGTATCCAACTTGATAATTAAATCCATATCATTCTGCAAAATACTAAACAGGTAAAAATGGGATCCATTTTTTTTTCTGAAGAAAGTTGAGAACGCTTACGACATGCCCATTATCCTAGAGTAGAAATCAAGACTGACTTTGGGGTCCTTTATCCGATAATTCTGAATGCAAAAAAGCACATGTATCAGCCAAAATTTCTATATGATTATGTCTGTCAGTCGGTGTGGGACAATAATGAAGGAGCAATTATAGATACACAATATTTCCAGCTAAATAAGCAATATTTGGTTCCAATAACAGTGATTTGAGCTTATAGACATTCAATAATACACTTGCCTATGTGAATGTACAACAATGTGGAAATTGAATTCTGAAATAACAATTTAGAAATAAAGATTAATGGGCTATTTGAAGCTCACAGTATGCTGCAAGAAATAGCTTTTGGTGGCCTCATCCGGAGAAGTATCGAGTCCTGGGTTGTTTTCGGGTGACTCTTTGGATGCCATCACAGTAGTTGTCGATATAAATCTTCTGCGTTTACTGAAAAACCTGCAAGAAAAATTACATATAAAAAGAGCTCAAAATTGATCTATACAATAAGGTATACAAGAAAGAAGATAAACAAGATTCTCGGGAGTGAGTCTGAGAAAGTGAAGATTGTGGGCAGTGGATAAAATGGCGGCCTCTGAAAGGTGAAGGGAGCGCGGGAGAAGGCGGCGGTAATGAAGAAGCCATAGCATATGATTTTTGGAGCGAGAAAGATGGAGGGTAGAGGGACGAGCAGAGAACTGCATACCTGGAGAAGATGACAGTGAAGATATTTTGGACAGCCACGATTTCTGCTTTTATAGTTTCATACTATGAAAATTCCAGGAAAGTAGTGTTCTCGATCACTTCTTTGGTTCCACGTGGACAGGTTGGACATTCTGTCCAAACAAAAATACAAAAATCGACTGATTAAATATAAAACAATAAAATTTAAATATATTTTTTATTCCATTTGATTTAATTTATAAAAAATAAACTAATTAAATCAAATTTAATCATAATATTTAAAATTTGATAAAAATTCAAATAAATTTAAACAAGTATTCCACTCAGTAATTCGTCTACACCATAACAACAATATATCCAATTCATTTGTTTAAATTCAATATATCCATTCAAATATTGTCAATTTTGAATTTTGAAATAATATTAAAACCCGCTACTTTCTATCATTATTTAGAATTTATATAACCCACAATCCGACCACTGTGTATATACATATATATGCTCAAGTATATTCATATATTCGTACATACAATTCATTTATATATTGTTTTTTTTTGTAATTTTTTTATGAATACTAAAAATTAATAATCTCATAAACTATAATGATTTATAATTTTTGTTTAGTGATACCAACTTGTTATTTCTATCATGTATTTGATTTTTCTATTAGTATTACTTATTTAAATTGCAAGAAAGAATACATTTTTTTTTTTAATTTAGCGTCAGATAATTGAATTGCAATTATTTAATAAGTTGATGGTTTGTGATGAAATATAATTAAAATTTATTAACCCACCATCCACTTAATTCCTCCAGTTAGAGTTTTAGATGGAAAATTATAATATAAATAGAGTAATGAACTTTCTATTTTACCTCTAATTCAATTGTCTTTATATTTATTGATCAGAACTTAGAGAGAATGTAAATGCTATTTCAAAAATAAAAGATTTGAAACTTCCATTTACAATAACAAGATTAGAGATTTTTGGATATTAGATTAGATGAGTTAACACTTGAATTTTCTCAAATTTGGTATAAGTTTTGAAATTTCAAATTACTGACTTGAATATGTTTTACAAAAGGAAAAATTTTATTTGAAAAGAACTAATATAATGATGCCATCATAGAAAATCTTCACTTACTCAAATTCACATCTTACTCGAAAGTTTTTACACATAAATTTTAATATTTTTCAATTTTGAAATGTTCCTTTATTTGTGTAGTTCGAATTTTTTATTATAATATTTATTTATATCTTGTATTTTGTGTAGCATGTACACATGATGATTTCTAATTATATATTTAAACACGTCTTTGTTGATATGAAAGATTCATGGTACTGGTACATAAGTTGCTTGGACCATTATGATGCTAATAATGCACATAAGTAAATCTTAGCGCCTTATTTCTAACTTGAGAAAAAAGGTATTTGGCCTACCACGACCCGAAATTGTTTACTTTGACAACCTTGTTTGGAAAAGACAATTCAAAACTTTCAACAAGTCTTAGATTAAATTGTTGAATTTGTCTAAAGTTTGATTAAATTGTTGAATTTGTCTAAAAATTGAAATTTCAACATGATGTGTTTGATTCACAATCTTTTTTAAGTTCTATCTCTTCTGCAATTCTTCCAATAATTGAATAATTATTGGGCTCTGATGGCTTGTGAAATTTTAAAAAAAAAAGTCATTTCAAGATAATTTTTACCATTAACATGTGTTCATTTGTGATTTTTTCTTATTTTTTTAAATATATATTTTTTTACTTTTTAAAAATATATTCACATCTAAATACTTTTTTTTAAAAAAAAAAGGACATATCATATGCAATATTATATTTTTATCTCTCATTTACATACTATTTTAAAAAATATCTCACATTCCAATATATATTTAAAAAAAATATTACATCAATTGTATTTAGATGGGGGGCAGACTAATGTCCAATATGTTTTTTTCTTAATTAAAAAACGGTAATTCTATTAATTATCAATGATCAATTCATGGATAGAAAGGTACTATTTCGCATTCCATATATTCATATTCATATCCGCAATTCACTTTAACTTTTTTTTCTAGGCAATTGTTAAAAAAATCGTTAGTTTTGGAATATCATTATTTTTCATTTTCTATAAAATATATATAATGTGAAATTACTTTTTCATAAAATAATACCAAATATAAAGCACCTATAAGGTTTTAATTTTATAATTAACATCATTTAGTTTCATCCCCTTGTATAAATCAAATGAAAATATCTTTCATTCAAAAGGACAAATTCTTTCGAATATATTTTTGCTAAATAGCGCATTAAAGCAGTGGTAATATTATTGAGAGATAATATGTCATTTGTCAAAATCTTCAAAATAAATTTATCTAACAAGAAAAATAAGTAAAAGAGCATGCTCTAAATCTCAAATTAAAATTAAGTTGTAAAAATACATCACATTGACTTCGTATTATCAAATTGAGAAAATTAAAAAGTATTGTACAAAATAAAATTTTACTAATTTATTCTAAAATAAAAATTCAAATTAACAAATAATATGTTTACAATCAAACGTAAGACAAAAAAGTATAAATGAGAGATTACCATCTCCTAACATAAGATGTTTTGCTTTGAAAACTCAAACTTATTCAACACTTCTAGAATTAAATTTTAGTATCTTGTTTAACATTAGAATTATTAAAGAGAAATCATACACTCAATGTGTTACTCACTAATTTACTATCAAATATATGATTAAAACAAAATATGACATTTAAGGGAATATTTTAGACAATTTATAAATAATTAAGAAAATTTAAAAAAAAAAGAAGGTAAAATCAGAGGAAGACTTTTTGTATTTAAGTGATTGCGATCCACACCATAAGTGGAAGAACAAATATTTTCATTCTAACAGGTCCACCAGAATTGATAGTAAGATAATTAAAGGATATATTTGTTATATAATCATACAATAAATCCTCTATTTTACTACTGGACAATCTTATCAATTGCTTAAAAATAAAATTAAAATAGACTGTAATTATCATTTTGTGAAATACCAATATTAATTTTCATTCTTATATCGTTGTGATGTATTTGGATTTGAAACTTCAAAATTATATTTCAAGATTAGAGATTAGAGATTTGATTCAATGCTTTTCCTTTCTTTTGAATTTCCTTAGCAACATCCTTAGATCCAAGCGTAAGGAACAAGAGTTTTTGAAGTTTTAGACAAGTGATCGAGTATATTATGAAATAAAATTATTTATATAAAAAAGAATTTCATATTGTAGATAAGAAATTTTACTTTTTTTAATATGCCAATTAAACAAAATTTACAGTAAATGCATTAATTCCTTAGCCATCTTTTTACGTTGCGGACAATTCTAATCATAAAGACTAATATGCTGTTTGACCAACTCAAATTGACATTTTCACTAAAGAATTTGAACATGGAAAAATAGTACATATATAATTATTTTTTTCCAAGTGGCCCTTAAATATCAAAATGATTGTATTTTGATAATAGAAGATGAATCAATTTGAAATATTTTATATGAAAATTGAGCAACAACCTTTTGAAATCTACAAGAATCAAGATAAATTTATCTGTCGCAGGCATAACTTAACCAATAGATCAATCAGCATGTTATTCGCTTCCAACGACAAGATAGGGGTTCGAATTCTGATGGGAACCTGCGGCTGAATTTCGATATGGAGAAATCACTGTACTGTCATTGGAACCCTACGACCACAGTTTGGTATGCAGTAATCACTTTGGAGGCGATTCTTTATGCGCAGAAGTGTATAGTCGTGGGGAATTTGTGATCCAATTGATACATATCCCGCAATTTACTTTTTTAAAGTGTTTGGGATAAAGGATCTTGGAGATTTGGGATATAATTTGACCCAAGTTGGTATACATCGATTATAAAAAATAAAATAAAAATAAATTTACTTGTATAATTGTGATACAATGCTAATCATGAACCATTTTGGACCAAAGTTTTATCAACAGTACCAAGAATCAAAATACTTGGTCTACTTTGTTCGAAAGGACATTCAAAGCTTGCGGTAAAATCTTTGATTATATTATTGAATTTAGTCTCCTTTTTCATGCTACCAAACGCACATCTTGATCTTGATTGTGGTTTATTTATGATCTTAAATTTGAAAAAGAGTTTAAATATTATAATATCTTATAAAATATATACTGTTCAAAGCAAAAGAAAAGAATATGCATGCATTTTGAAAAAGAATAACACGGCTCCTAAGCTATGAGAGAACACTTGCACAATTCACTCATCGGGATAAGAAGTGAGTATTTTGAGAGATAAATACAATTTTTCAGAATAAGAATTTGAAAGGTAGGTACAGGTCTAAAGAAATTTCAACATTAAAAAGAATTTAGTAGTCAAATTTAAAGTCGAGAGAATTTCGTTAGACAATTTAATAATTAATTTGTACAATGATAACATCAACTATAAAAATAAATAGTCTTTATTATAAATAATTCTAATATTATATTTGAAAACTTGAACGACTGAATTGCTCATTTGTATGGAGTAAATAGAGTATTTTTATATTTGAAATATGTGAAAACTCTTGTCTCTATTTTTACTTTATGTCACTCGTTACAACAAATTATTTGTTTATTACAAATATATGAAATATGTAAATAATAGATAAATATCTTAATTAATAAAATAGAATACTTTTTCATATTCAACCACCAAATGTATAATATATTGGGTGTAACATGAATCTCACCGTTAATTTGCAAGAAATTGGCACCAACTCTTTTAGATTTTGGTCTTAGCACGTCTTTTTTGAATTTTAATTTTTGATAAATACCTCTTATTTTATAGTATTATCTAATTAATGCCAATACATGTAAAAAAAATGAATGAATTTAAAAAAAGTAAATTGGAATTATATATAAAAATATGTATAAATTAAAAAAAGCAAGAAATCGATACTGGAATTTTGAGGGTCCTTTCTAATAATATAAATTGTATGTGTTTATTTGTTTTATATGGGACGAAATAATGTATTCTTAGAAAAAAAAATGGAAATCAAAGACCATTTTTTAATAATATAAGTAAATGCTTTATATGTGTTGATAAATGCATACTTTCAAATAATAAATTGAAATTATTTGTCAAATAACTATGAAAAATGCGTGAGATTGAAATTTAGATATGAATTTTTTGTTCCATATGTCTTCATTAAAAAGCTAAACTTGAAAAAAGCTAGGCCGCAAAAAAGCAAAATCTAATGGGCTTATTCGCATTCATCTCTTTGAGGTTTGATTTTTTAGTATCCATCTATACTTTGAATTTTACATAGATATCTTCCCTCTATCATTTTTGTTGGAAAACTATGCGTAATATTTAGATACCTGGAACCAACTTATCAAAATAATAGAAAATGATGGTTGAGACAAGAGTTGAATTCTCTTCTAAAAAGAGGTGTTGTCTAAACAGAAACATCTATTTAATGGACAATAGTTGGAATTTAAAGGGCAATGAAAAAAATTATAAAATTTATTTTAATTTATTTTGTTTAAAAGATATGGGCTTATAAACACCCAAACCCAAAGCCAAACTTGAAATGTATAAACTGGTTCGAAGTCTTTTTATTATTTTTTAATTCAATAATTTATATTATTTTAAATGATTCACTTTTGACTTCAATTTTTTATTTATTCAAAATTAATTAATTATTTTATGCTCATTTACCCACAAAGTAGATTACGTGAACCCAAAAAAATTGATCAACATTTGATAACACCAAAATTTAAAACCAAATTTCCAACATTTTTTTGGTCAAATATTCTAATAAAATCTTATTAAAAGATCAAAACACCTCATCCTTATTTTGATGTCTCAAATTTTTATTCAAGGCCATCTTCCAACTATATAAATTTATTAAACTTTTGATTTGATTTTTCAAAAACCAAATACAAGTTATTTTAAAAAATAAATAAATAAATAAAACAAGAAATAAGACTAATTAAATCTTAACCTCTTAAATGACATAGGGTGCATGTCTTAGTTATAATATGAGAAAACAATACTTAAATTTCAAAACAGTTAATAAGAAAACTTAATT